>QTSX02001844.1:0-24574 GCA_014839935.2 Entomophthora muscae | reverse complement strand
CTTGTGGCTTTCCCCATATAGTATATTAATCACAATATTCTACAATAAACAATACCTTATTCTTATTATTCTGTCCTTTCTATTGGACTGTTGTCTTCCCCAATTCCAAATACTTAATCCCCATTGGTTCAGTTGCAACATCACTATCTGTCAACTGATGCTGGCCCTTGGCAGGTACCACAGCATCCTGGCTAGCAGGCTCAACACAAAGGATGGGGACCTTTGTGTAGAAGGTGAGATCACGCTTGCTTGCAGTAGCGCTGTCAATGGTTGAATACACAATAGGTGCAGATGGCTCTTTGGTGGTGGTCAATGGCTCATATGATGTATCAAAGATGCAGGGGCAGGAAGTAGCAACTCTTGGATCAAGAGTGTGGGGCCAGGTGACAGATGGGTACACAGTGGAGGTGTATGTAGCCTCATTATTCCCAATGACCTTTGTGTAGGAGACTTTGGTTTCAGGGCTTGAGAGCGGCTTCTGTCTTGGATTAAGGCTATTGTTCCTGGCCTGGGATGCGGGAGGTGGTTGGCTGGCGCTGACACCTTGGGAGGCCTGTGTATTGGCATGACTCCCTTCAATTTGTGTTCTGGGTCTGTTCTTGGACCCTCTTGGATGCCCTTGTGGACAGGCTGCCCCGCAGGCTGGTGCAGGAGCTGATTGGGAATGCAAATGACGGTCCATAAAAATAAAATAAAAATATATATTTTAGATTAAATATGTATTTATTTGGATTTATTGGTTTAGTTTTGAGTAGTTGTTTTCTCTTGATTTAGCCTTGAATAGTAGCAGATTTTCTATATCCATAATTTGAAGTGTATAATATTGTATTGTTTCCAGTTTTGGATGATTTTAAAGTTTAATCACTTTTTATGTCTAAATATGGTTGTTGAGATTGGATTTTTCATTCAATTTTATCCAGAGTGGAGCTTTTTTATTTGGGTTAGTGCTTCCTAGTGTGCTTACTGTACATTAAATTTGGATTCCAGTTCCTGCAATTAATATCTGAGTTTACTAGTGGCATTCAAAAGTGATTTGAAATTTGGTTTTTGGATTTGACAATTCCGCAATTCCAAAAAACATAGTAAACTTAATGAAAATGGTTGATGGATTTGAACGCTTCAAATCTGATTCCAGTTAATTCATTTTGTCCATTGGAAATATGCAGTTTGACTTGAACTTTTCAAAGTGTCTATGAGTTCCTGCATTTTCAAATATTCAAATAAATACTCAAAAAAATCAATTTAATTAAAAAAGGCCATCCCGCAAAAGTGATTTGAAATTTGGACCAAGGATTTGACAATCCTGCATTTTTACGTTCAGGTTCTGAATTTACAGTGTGAGTCTTGAAAAGTGGGAGAGGGCAGCTTTCCTAAGCACCCCCTGATATTTTCCCTTCTTGGTGGTTTTATCAGTGCTCATTTGATTTTCTTGAGTGGTACAATTTCTGCCTCAAGGATAAGAGATATATTGGCTCGGTTGTTTTGCTTGTTAGGTTGAGGGTCCTTCTTTGCTGTGGGACTTTCTTTTTGTTTGTTTGTTGTATATGGGTTATCAGATTTTTGTGAAGCTTGCTTTCCTTCCAAGAATGTTTCTTGGAGATTCTTGCAGCAGCTCATGTCAAACTGACATCTAATGTGCATTGGGAGACTAATGTAGAAATCCAAATGTGGGCCAGCCTTGTCAAAATTAATGCTGTCAGGAGCTCTATCATGTATCTCTTCATAGGCTTCAATGTACTCCTTGATAGTTCCTGTTATTTTGGAGTTTATGAGTTCTGTCATGATCACCACATCAGAGTCTTTTATGGCAACTTTTCAAGGAAGATGGCCTTGAACATTTCCCAGTTTTCATTTTGATCAGGATGTTGTTTGAGCCATTTGCTTACAAAACGTGAGGCAGTCCCTGTGACACAAAAGGCAATCTCACTGGCCCAGAGTCAGTGGTGGTAGCCCACTTGTGTAAACTTGCTTTGTATTATGTTAATCCAGAGGTTGGCTTTTTTCACAGTGTAGTCCTGAGAACATTCCAATTTCTGCTGAGTGTAAGCGTTGAAATACAATGTTGGGTATTTCAGTTGTTTTGTGAATTGGAGATGGGTTCAGGATCCCATGTATGCCAAGGAAGTTGTACCGTTTGGTTGGTACAAGGACATTGTTGAAGACAATGAATCCCGCTGGGACATCCTGTCCTTCTTTGTATTGTCTCCAGACAGTGGGGAGTGCCATCTGCTGGGTTTTTTCTTTGGAGGAATTTCTCTTTAAGTTGTGTAGGGGTGGATAACCTACCTGTTCTATCACTGTTTATTATATACTTCTGGAAAGTATATAAAACAAAATAAAGGAGAAAATTAAGAAGATAATGATACTTTATTTGATATGAGTTTAGAGTATTATATAGTATCATGGGAAGCCAAATATTATCCATGTACGTCATGGTATTTATGGGGCTTATCCAAGTAATTGTTCCTCTTAAGTCACAAGGTTTGTCCAAGTAGTGTTCCTCTTAGAGCTCAAAATATTTTATCCCTATAATAGATGGTCAAATGATAACAGTGCAATCAACTAAACAATTAGTTGGGGAATCATTTGGCAAGTCACTCGGGGAATTAGAGTCCTGAGAGGGAGTAATTGTAGATGTTGCAATGGATCAAATACAGCACAGTTAAAAATAAAAAAGGACCCAATTTTAAAAAGAATTAATTAGGGGTTTGGAAACTCATGTCACGTAATTTTCTAAAAGAAAAGTAAATTCAAGGAATTCATGACCAGGATTGAGAGGTCAAAACTTCCTAAAGTCATGATCAAAATACCCAAATAGTGAGAATTGGCAACATAAAGTCTGACCAGCCTATATTCTCATATTTACATAACCTGACCCAATCCACACTGAATTCAACTTAAATTCTTTTTAAGTGCCTTTAAATATTGTATTTTATTATGATCTAATTGATAATAATAATTTGGCCATTAAAATTAAATGTACAGCAGATTTAAAAGCTATGGCAACAACCAAAAATACCTCAAATTTAAACAAAATGATTTCAGATTTGAACAAAATCCAACTATCAGGTTGAAATATACACTCTGTTAACAGGAATTTTTGGCGTTAATGGGCAAAATGGGTCAACACAGCAAAGAAGTGCTCACACACAAAGCAAAACTATTCAAAACACTTTTAAAATGCATTGATTCACAAACAAAATGGTGTGAGTTGACTTTTAGTGTACATATTTTTACTATGTGAATTGGTGACAAAATACACCCAAGCGCAGTGAGTCAAAACTCAACCCAAAACCAAAACATAATAGCAACTCACTACGTAAACAAAATCACTCAAATGTTGTGTACAATGGATTATAATCATGAATGATACCAAGGTGTCTAAAATAAGACACACAATCTGAGACATAAATTTTAAAACCATTATAATGGGTGTTTGAATTTGGTAGTAAAATCTGGTGAAATGAGTGGATAATATTTTGGTGCTCTAAAATGGGTGTGGTAAAACCAAAAACAACTAATTATGAATAAAAAATCTATAATTGGGATATGGGGGAAACAATATTAATCAAATATCCACATTCAGATAAAAGCAAAAATTAAAATTAAGGAGTGGCTTAATTAAGTTTCATTTAGTATTTCATTGAATTTTAAAATGGAAGGTACACAACAACAGAGTGACAATGCACCCGTTGTGCGCCGCAGTCACAGTTGCCCCTGCGGGTCAAAGAACAGAGTTAGTGCAACCCAATTGCCTACTCAGGGAGGAGACATGAGGGGAGAGTTCAATAGTGATGATGAAATGGCACAGCCAGCTCAAGGAGCACAAGCTGCTAGGGTGCAGAGCATCAACCCTTGGGTTCCCAAGCTGACCTGGAAGCCTACCAAGGTTACTACAACAAAAAAGGTTAGAAACAAGGAGGTAGAACTTACTTTGTATGTGTTTGACATTGTGTACTGGCAAGAGTTGGCCCCGTCAGCCATGCTGGAGAAGGTTAATCCTGTACTTGACACTAGCTACAAGCCCTACGTCAGTGATGGCAACCAGGAAGAGGACAAGGAGCCTGAGTTCTACAGAACCAATGAAGGACAGTTGGTGTTAAAGAAAGTTGCTGCGTTTTACACCAAGGTGCCTATGCCTTGCAAGCCAGTCTCCAATCAGGATCTAGATTCACCAGCTTGTGCAAAGCCCGCTCAGAAGCACATCCCTGATATCAAACACATCATCCTGCTCAAGCTAATGCAGGAATCTGGTGATTACAAGGCGGCTGCGGCTCTTGTTGGGATGGATAACAAGTACGCCAGCAAGACCTTCCAAAAATTTATCAATACTGGTTGTGTCCTTGCCGTGGAGAAATCCTTGTGTGTTTCTACCATGCTCACCAAGGAGCACAAATGGGCAATCTGCCAGTGGATCACCCAGGACTGCCATCTTAAGCTAGCAAATATACAGGCCATGGTCAAATCTACTTTTGGGGTTGAGGCCTCAATTTCCTTTTACTACCATCTGGTGAAGGGAATGTGGTTTTCATGGAAAAAACTTGGGGTATCCCCCTACAATAGAAACAGTCCTTCCAATGTCAAGACCCGGAAAAAATACACAGAGGTGTACACTTCCCTCAAAGCCAAGGGGACGGTCAAATTCTATTCCATTGACAAATCAGCATTTGCCTTGTCTATGTGGAATGCATATGGCTATGTCTCCAAAGGCTCCAATGACAGGGGAGCTTGGTGTGTTGTAGTCCACGCCACAGCCTATTTAATGGTGGCTCTCATTGGTCCAAAGGGGATTGAGCTCTATCAAATGATTTTAGGTTCTCACAACAGCTGTACCTTCTTGTCTTTCCTCCAATTGTTCCAGGAGCACCTGAGGCGCACAAGCCCAGGCTTCACCAATGTTATTGTGCTGGATAATGTTGGTCTCCACAAGGTGGCTGATATTCTCAAAGAATTCCCAATGATTGACATCAGCATTGCAGTGGCCCCCCAGCAATTAGCCACATCAAATTTTCTTCTTCTCTTCCTCCCTGCGTATTCACCTTTCCTAAATCCCATCAAAGAAGTTTTTGGGTGACTCAAGCAAGTTGTAAAGCAAGGGACCCCAACTGGGACCAAGGACCTATTTGATTTGGTGTAGGCCAGAATCCACACCCTCCCAGCTGAGACTGTGGCCAAATTCTATGGCCATGCTGATTTGTTCATCCCCATCTGCCTTGCCAAACAGCCAATCAATTAAAGGCTTAGTGTGTCCAACTTTTTTTATATTCTATAATTTACTATTTACAATTTATTAATTATCATTTTATATTTAGAAGCTTCCAAGCCTGCAATTGCATTCAGCTGGACCATTAATGAAGGTTAGTAATTTATTTTTTATATTAATTTTTTATTATGGCATCTGAGGTTATCCCAGACACTTGATACTTGATAATGTGAATATATTTATATCACTCTTATCAAATAAATATAAAAATGGGATAAAAATTTAAATGTAAAATGTACAAATTAGAATTATATTTTATTAATGTATATTTTTATGCTTTCATGAAAATTTTCCAGGATATATTTTGAAAAACTTGTTTGCTAAAATAAAAATTGAGAAATTTATCATAATGAAAATAATGATTTAAATTCAAATATAAATTTAAATGTGGAATGATATTTTTATTAGGTGCGCCTATAGCAAGTCCTTTGGTATGTACCCACCCGGCAATGGAGGTGGTGCACAACCTCCACCACCACACCAAAGATGGTGGACAAACCCTGATTAAAATATTCTTGGCAGATAGTAAAAGGGAGTATGGTGAGGTGGTAGTGAAGCAGCAGCTTCTCTGGCAGGGCTTCAGAACTGTAAATTCCAGCCAGGACCAGGGCATCCTGGATCACATGGTTAACTGAGTCATACCCAGGGGGACCTTCTTGTTGTCCAGGGAGAGCCAGGTCTTGTGATCCCAAAAAGGACCCTGTCTAGGTCTTTCACGCTGGTGCCCATTCCAAAGTAGAAGAGATACCCAAGGTAAATAACAAGGTGAAGTCTTTGCCCAGCAAAGGCTTCAGTGAACTTGCACAGCTTATTGTATACTGCACTTATTTTCTTTTTGTGTTTGGTTTTAGCAAAGGTCAGCTCCATGGCCGCAGGAAGCCCTGTCTCATCTGCACTCCAGGCCAGCCCAAAGTCCGCCAGGAGGATTTTGGTCTTCTTTACGGCTGTTGCGTCTGCAACAGCCAATTTTCCCACCGCGCGCCCAAAGTTCTCCAATAGGTAAGACAGGGTGTGCTCCACTGGGAAGCAGAAGCAAGCAGCCGCATGATCCCGGCCCATCTCTGGTATATTCTTGAATGGGAGCATTGCCAGGACGTCCAAAACAAGCTCAATAGAGTTTACACAGTAAACTCTACTGAGGGATACTGGGTCCAGGCGGACCAGTTGGGCATCCTTGTAGGCAGTAACTGCCCACTTGGATGCCCCCTCAGCATGTGTAAGCTCAGCCAATTCCTCCCTAGACATAGGGAAGGACCCGTAGATGTGGTCCTCCAGCTCCTGCAAGACAGGGGAAGACAGAAATAGCTGCCTAGCCACATGATTGATATAGTTGGCATAAAAAGTGGCAGGGACAAACAGGACCAGGACCCAACAGATTTCACCATCTATGTTTTCTAAAAAACAGGTAAGTATTTACAAATTTTATTAATTTTATTTTTTATGTTACCTTCACGTATTTCCTCATTGCTGGTGGCTTTGGCAGGCTTAGCCATTCTTGGTGCAAGCAATTGTGCAGGAAATTCTGTGTCCTTGGTTCTTGTGCGCTTTGCAGGTTTGAGATGGGCATACATCTCAGGGTCATCCGTCCAGACGGAAGGCGCAGAGAGGGCAAAGGACTTGAATTGAAGGCCCATAACCACCGTCTTCTGAATGTTTAGTAAGTGCTTGATTGTCTTCTCAGGGGTGTCTGGTATTTTGGTCATAAGGGCCTTTGCAGAAACCTTGTCCATTTTTTATTCTTCAAGGATGGCAGACTTAACTCTTGCTTTGAACTTGTGATCAATTTCTTTGATCTCTGCAATTGCAGAGTTGAGATCCTTCAAAGCCTTCTCCAATTCTCTCATTGATTTTTTACTAACCTTTTCATATGTTTTTATAGCTTCATCCCAATGAAATCTGTATTATTCTGATACTATTGCCTCTTTGTTTATCCCTGTTTGTTTTCACATTACTCCAATATCCCATTTTTTACCCATTGTGTATATGTTTTACACTCAACTCAATATGTGTTGTTTGCTTTATGTCGGCATTGTTTCCTTAATTGCCATATTATTTTTGGCACTTTGCACAGCCCCTTATGAAAATATTAACAACAATTTGGTGGTTGTCAAAATTTGAATTAGAAAATTATGGGTTAATTGTGTTTAGATAAAGTCATTGCTGATCCAAATTCAAAACCTTAATGATAAACTTTAAGCCAATCAGGAGCCAAGTGATAAAGTGATTGTTGTGACATAAAGGGACATTTAATAATTCTTTGATGCATGTGTGCTAATTAATATGATTGGCTGGTTGCTTTGCCATTGTGCGCCATTGCTGCTGTGGCAAGTTGTTGATGGACTAGTGCTCAATCAGCTGCTGGGTTAGCAATAGTTCATCAACAACTTGCCACAGCGGCAATGGTGCACAATGGCAAAGCAACCAGCCAATCATATTAATTAGCGCACATACATCAAAGAATTATTGAATGACCCTTTATGTCACAACAATCACTTTATTACTTGGCTCCTTATTGGCTTGAAGTTTATCATTAAGGTTTTGAATTTGGATCAGTAATAACTTTATCTAAACACAATTAACCTATAATTTTCTAATTCAAATTTTGTCAACCACCAAATTGTTGTTAATATTTTCACAAGGGGCAGTGTTTGGGTGCTAAAAATAACTGTATTCTGGATCTAGATACATGGCATAGTAAATATATGATTTTATAGAGATAAGCTGAACATAAAGAATAAAACCAACTATAAACAAAGAGAACATGAACAATTGAAATTCAAAATAAAGATAATATAAATAGAAAATGTTTGGCAACAGGGAAATTATTGGGGCAGGGGAGAGTGATGCCTAGTAGGCAGAATAGCGCAGGAAGGAAGACAAAGAGGTGGTGCTGGCCTGGGGAGTCTGGGATTGGGTGGGTGGGGCTGAAAGGTGGGGGGTAGTGGTGGTGGGGGTAGGTAGATTTTGCGTGATGGCCGCCATATACCGCTTGTCATATTACTTGTCTGTCATTGCCTTAATTGGCTGGTATGTGGCTGTGGCACAGGGTGGGAGGCGCTTATACTTGTGTGATTGGTTGCCCATGTTCACGTGGAAAACCATTTGGGCAAACAAGTCAGCCACCATTTGGTGACCAAAGAGAGAATTGTGGTCATGGACCCCAAGATAGAGGCTGTTGAAAGCCTGAGGGTGGCGCTCCTGGAGTGTATCTCCAATATTAAAGAACATGACATCAGCCAGATGGATGTCTGCATGACCGGCGGGGTACACAGAGGCCTGGTGTCCGCGTTGCTGGATTGCCATAAGGGTGGTGGAGCCACCCTCCATCTGATGGCTCAAGAAACCCCAGTACTTGGAATTCAGGCCATCCCAGGAGTTGAGTAATCCACTGAGGATGTGGCTGTACTTGTAGCCATTGGTGAAATCTGGGTTTGTCCCATAGTAGACAAAACCCTTTGCTGAAACAGCCAGAAATGCACTAATTAACGCCCCCTTCTTGACCTTCTTCCTCCCTTTTTGGGTGGTGGCTCTTCCTTGGGCGCCAAAATTTTCAAAAGCTATTGATAGCTTATAATAGGAGACAAACATGATGTCATCTGTTAGACTAGTTAAGCATCAGACCAGGGTATATTTGATAGCAGGATCATACTGGGAATCCTCAGCGCCATCCCATTAGTTGCTGGCAAAATTGATAAGAATCCATATTGAAGCCACCTTTTCATGCATCCAGAGCTGCACATGCGCTCAGGCACCCTAATGCCATGGTGCGCAAGTTGCTTCCGGACCTGGGTCAAGGGAAGCTTGGGGTCCTGCTGGAGGAGGTCAAGCATTATTGGGTAGGCTTCTGTTATTTGGGACTCGGGGGCCTTCTTGGGCTTCTTGGCTGTCCCAATCATATTCCCTTTGTTCATTAGGTTGTTGAACTCCTGCATTATGGTGGCTCTGGTAAATTTCAATTGGTCAGCAATTTGATCCCATGACAGACCCTGCAGCTTCAGTGCCACAATTTCCTGGAGAATTTGGGCGGTGATGATTTGTTGCTTGGGGCGCTGGGCCGCAGGAGCTGAAGCCTGATTGGCTGTAGGGGGTCAGGTTGGGTGATGGCAGGAAGTTGTTTCAAATCAAGGTCACCATCCTGATTGGTTGGTTGATGGGCAGCTTGTGTGGGGGTGGGTACAGGAGCAGGGGCAGAGCTAGACACTACGTGACTACTGAACAAGTCAAAGCCATAGGGGTTGGGGGTCAGGTATAGGTTGGCTTCCTTGCTACCTGCCTCAAAGGCTTGGGCATAAACAGGTGCCTCCACACCCTTAGCCTTGCTTCCATTGAAGCTGGCTTGGCTGCTGGCGCTGTCAAAGATTTTGCTGTTAAAAACCATTGTAAATAACCTAGGAATAAATCACTAAAAGTAGCAGTTTAAAATTTTATAATTTATTTTTATTGTAATCATCATTCCATATTTGGAAGGTTCTCAAAATCATTATACACAAATAAGGATCCATGAAAATGAATAAATTTCCTCTGTTCCTAAATTGGATAGCTGATGATTGGCTGTTAAACTGCTATACTTCTATTTTAGGCTGCTTGTACTACACATCTTGTGTGACTTCATTTCATTTTTGTGCTTGTTGAATCTCGCTTCTAGATTACTCAAATTTTGTTTCATTTTAGTCCTTCTGTTGGTGCCTCATATGAATCCTGATTGGATTATAATATACTCTGGAACAGCATCCATTCAGCTCACTTGTTGCATAAGTTCATTTTGTTTATGGTTTAAACAATGCCACTTTATATTTGCTATATTTTCATATAATGGGCTAGTGAAATTTTGTTTTTGGTTTGACAGTTCATTTATTAACCAAAAATATTTGAATTATTTGAATCTTGAATCTCACGCAACTTGGATTTCATTCAAATCTGAAATCATTTTGTTTAAATCTGAGGTATTTTTGGTTGTTGCCATAGCTTTTAAAACTACTGTAAAATAATAAATAAAATATTACAGCTGAACTATTTATAATTTGGTGCTTGGATTTTGTGAAATACAACATTTCAAGAGGGTAACAAAAATGGCAGGATAGTAACATCCAAGATCAAAACATTGAGGGATAAATACATATTCACACGCCATTGAAGATAAGCCAAAGACAGAGAAAAAATACTTTTTAGTGGAATTTTTAAAGTTAAACTTTGAACTGAGCAAAAAGCCAAAGCTAATCATAACATGGTAATATACAGTACCTAGGAGTAGCAAATGGTTTTCAGAATAAGATTCATGGCATTGAGAGACATAAGTGTCTTTTAATTACATTTCTGCTTGAGAGCTCTCAACATTGGCAGAAACCAGGAAAAAGGTTTGTGGTAAATTTTCCCAGTGGCTGGTAATAAGACAGTTAACAATCAAGTTAACAGGAAGTTGGAATAAAATCCCCAGAAATAATTTATTATGAAACCTCAAAATAAAATAGAAATATATGTTTTTATTTCAGAAATCTTTGTTAGAACTTTTAGAAAAGGACTTTACTCTTGCAAGCTGATGAAAATCAAAGACCTGCATATATATCAAAACTTGATTTAAATTTTCCATTTTTAAACCTGTCATCTGGATTTAAAGACAACTTATTAATCAGTCATTGCCATCTATACTGTATCCAGCTAGAAAAAAGCATTTTTACTCAGTTTTTGAGCTTTTTTGCAACAATGGTATAACAAGTAACTCTGAGATTATGCCAGCTTAACTCAACCAGTTTCAATTTAACAGACAGGTATTTGAATGGAACTTAATCAGACATAACCCACTTTCTGTCAAAAGTTTTGTTTTGATTGCCTGACTTTTTTAAATTTTGAATCTCTAATTGGGACAGATAATGTCAGGCATTATAAAAACTAGCATGATAAAGAGGAGAAAGAAAAGAGATATGAATTAATATAATCTTTATTAAAAGCCAAAATATTATTATAAAATGTTGAAAAGCCATTATTCCATTAAGGGGGAGACTTATATGGCATTAACCAAGTTAGTGATTGACAGAAATCTGCAGACTGTAGTATTTTATCATTCACCAGATGATTTCCTAAATCTTCTAACATTAGAAAAGTACAGAGAACCTGTGAATTTGGCGTGACCTGGGGTCAGGAATATTTGTTGTCATCAGAAGTAGTAAGTCTGACAGAGCCCAAGGCCCAAAGAACTTGGGATGTTTTTTTTCTACTTCTGAATATAGGTTCATAAGTTTTTTTCTCTATATATTACCATAGAAATTAATACTGTATGGCAAAATTATTTTCTTTTGCTCTTCACTTAATTAAAATCAAATTAGGAAAAGGATTTGGAATATCAACTCTTTATTAGACAACTGATATTGAGGTTGGACCAGCTGCCCGCGTTTATCTAAGTTAGCCCACAACACTAAGAAGAGATTGAGGTTTCATTAGGGCAACACAGCAGGGGGCCAGGCTTTTTTGGGTGGATTTTGGTGAAAGCTTGCTTGACAACCTTTTGGCTTATAGTGTTTATCCTAGACACACAGCATAACTAAATCTCTTAACCAAGTGGGATCAGTTGTCTGCCTGGGACACTATCTAGGGCTGGCTAGCCAGTAATTAGCTACTAGTTCAAGGAGATAATTATTTAATTAGTCAGAGCTACTCTAATACAATAGGCTCAGTGCCTTTTATCTTAGAGTTTTTGGCCTGGTATCCCAATTCATGATGAACTCTTCTAGAAGTGTTTCAGATAATGGCTCATATGATGGCCCTCCTGTTCTAGGATATAATTAAAGTTTAGAATAGTAATTATTATGTGGTGCATATTGAGGTGCTTGCAGATGGGAACTAATTAATTAGCAGTAATTTCTTGTTCTATTAATTAATTACAATACATGAATTTTTTCATGCCAGAATATGATTTTGTTGTTGATTCATTCATCTTGTGGCCTGATTGCTCATGTTATTATGTTGAAACCATTCCTAAGAACACTTAACTGCTGGTCTGTTTTAATTGGTTGAATTTTTTAATTAGTCAATATCCTAAAATCCTGACAGTGATTGCCATTGTGCTTCACATGATTTTTAATTTTTAACTGTGAGGTTAGTATGATTGATCACAAATGATCAGGCTAATTATTGCACGCAGATTCTTATCAGTTACACACCGTATTATCACTAGATCATCAATTGTATATCTCTAATTCCATCCTGATGGACGTTGTATCAACTTAGCCCCACCATATTAAAAGGCATACATGTGTATATCAAACAAGTGATGTGCAAAAGTCTAGTAAATACTAAGTTTGCATCAGCATTACACTGTGGATAATTGGTTTCTTAACAGTTTGGGTCAGTATTACACAGCAGATAATCATTGGATCAATATTAGATTGAGTCAGCTATTATATGGTGTATAACCCCCAATTCAAACTGTCATATTAAAGAGCAGAAGGCTTGTCAGCCAGAAAAAAATCACTGATTAAACCCTAAAAATGAAAAACAGGAATATCAGAATTCTACCTCCCAAAGTAGGAGGATAGAACTAGGGCCATTTCTAAGTGTCAACCAAATATGACGTAGTTTTCTAATACAATCATAGGCACATAAGGATACATTCAATTGATAACTGCCAGTAGGCTAGCTCAAGAAGAGCTAGACTGTAGCTGAAGTGCCATGTATACCTTGCAAAGGCCAGTAACAGCACACAGGCCAAGGACAACCAATCAGGATAGTTACAGCTAGTAAAGATGGACCTATTGCAAAGGTAGCCACTGAGAACTGTCTTAAAAGACAAGAACAAGGGTTGTTGCTGTATATATATTAATAAAGACACCTGAAAGGATGATAACAAGTTCTTAGTTATACCTGGATAGATTGCAGCCACTGGCTAGATTGTACTTCAGTCCCAAAAACGTAATTATCTTCAAAGTTCAATTCTATTGTAGTCTGTAGTGCTTTGCATAGGACAAGGTAGAGTACATTGACAAGGATAACATCTATCTGTAGCTTTGAACATACCAGCAATAACCCAAGTTGCTCAACATTAACATAAGATAGCTTCACTTATTATAAGGAAATTTTTGATGTTGTTATACTTGTAGCTTGAGTGAAGTCACAAATTAGATCCATATGGTGTTGCTTGGGGAGCACACCTGTGTATTATAAAGTATTTGGTCACTAAGATGTCCAACTTGGTTTTAACAAAATTATTTTTTATTAATCATTTAGTGCAATTGAGCTGATATCATAGATGAATAGAATCTCTTTCATATTAGTTAATACATTTCATTAAGATTTTTTGTAATATTGTGTTGAGAGTCTGGATGTACAGGCATTCTGGCTACTGCCAACCTACTTAACATCCAGCCATTGCCTGATTTGGTGCCCTTCCAGTATGCTGTTTGACATACCAAGAATGGTAACCAAGCAATATCACATGACAATCCAAGTATCCAGTGGCTTGAACCCATCCCACACATGACCAACCTCTAGGTTCAATCCAACTAAATCTCTGCCACAGCCAAGTCTATATAAGTCTAAAGTATTATCCAATAAAAGATACTTCTCTCCTAATTTCATATTTAAAGCTTCCCCCAAAGGCGCTCCTTATCACTGGTAGCAGCTACAGTTTTTTGACCACACCCATGAGAGAGAAAATGACTGACCAAAACCTGCTCACCTTTGCTCACGTACTCAACCAGGCCACATCCCAGGAGACCTGGAAAACGTACTTCCACGCCCACAACATCAATGAAGATATACCTAGTGGATGCACCATATTCAAAGGTCTGGTCATGCCCAAAGCATGCACCAAGATAATTCAATACAGTTGCTCTCTTCAACCACAAACAAACGCACAACCACCTATCACAGATGAGCTTACCAACACCAAATACATTGGTATTGACAAGTTCTTTGGTAAAACAAAAAAAACATCATCAACTGGCTGGACCACACAGCTGCTAAACTCTGCGCCAGCCGCATCCCCATGAGAAATGGGTCCAGGAAGCCAGCAAGCGCCTGTACAAGGCCGCAGCTAACTGGTTTGCCACCTGGGTTGGCTCACAAACTGACAGCCACTTTGAAAACTGGGAAGAGTTTAAAGCAGACATCACCCACAATTTCCACACCACTGAATCACTCCAAGATATTGCAATACAGCTCAGTGATCTTCCTCAGAAGACCACTATCACAGCTTATGCCAATGAATTCAAGGAAATATGTTGCAAAATCCAAAACCCAGCATAAGCTGATAACATACATACCAGAGCCTCATTTATCAACATAATGAAACCCTCTGTTGCTGCCCTCATCCACCCAGAAGCCAATACCTCCATGCCTGCACTCATTGCAGAAGCCAAGCGCGCAGAAAAACGCTCAAACATGGAATATGCTGCACGCAACGGCAATTGCTCCTCAAACGGCAATGGCAGAGAAAACTCCAATGGCAATAAACGCCAAAACACCAATCATGGCAACAGCAACTCCAACTGCAACAATGACAATTGCAGCCAAAGCGCAAACCGCTCCTGTCCCAAAAAAGAGGACACCGCCAAAGTAAACATTGCTGAAATAGCAACCTGCTATGAATCTGACCCCACATTCTCTGACCTTGAAGGTCTCAAAACAGAGTAACAGGTAAAAGAGGAGGGGGAACAGACTTAAGCGCCCCTGTCTCCCCCCAACTTGACAAGAAATTGTACCAAGGCACAAAATTTGCTGCTTGCATCCCATGTGTCCCAACGTCCTCCATTTTTATGAACATAAAAATTAAAGATCACTCACAACTTCTTGTCTATCCATATACTTACAAATCACATACACATAAAATTTTATTCAACTCTGGTGCACAACATACTATGGTCAGCAAACCTTTTGTAACCAAGTACAAAATACCAGTTATCAAATCCAACTTCAAATATGCCAGAATGACAGACAAATCAAAAGTTCTACTCAAAGGCAAAACAACTCCCTTCAGAATTGATCTCCAAGGCATACAAACATCCATCAAAGGACTTGTCATGAACAACATAAACTACGACATTATAGCAGGCATGGACTAGTTCACCCAAGTGAATCCCAGTGTATGTTGGAAAACAAAAACCATGACCATCAAACGCAATGGAGTCAATTTTAACATCCTCAAAGAACACAATGACCTCATTCTAAGATACACAGTATTTGTCCAGGTCATAAACCAAGACAACTCAGAACGTCTAACTAAAGATATTATCCTCCACATAATGAGTTACACTGAATTCAATAACATGCAAACAACCGAGATCCAATGCCCAAAACTTGAGGCACTTCTAAATAAATAAGCACATGTATTCACAGAAGAACTCACCAAGTTACTCCCCCAAACAGGAGGTCAAACATGGCATCAATCTATGTAAAGCCATGCCTTAACCTGCACCCCTCTACAGACTCTCTCCCATGGAGACCCAAACCCTCAAAACACACATTGAGGACAATCTAGCAAAAGGATTCATTTGCCTGTCTGAATCCCTATGGAGGGCAGCAGTTTTCTTTGTAAAGAAAAAGGAAGGCACTTTGCGTCTAGTAACTGACTACAGAGCACTAAATGCAAGCACAGTAAAGAATAAATACTCTCTTCCACTTATAGAGAATCTGTTTTCAAGACTCTCAGGAGCCAAATTTTTCTCCAAAATTGACCTCACCTCAGGCTACAACTAAGTTGAAGTAAAGGAAAAGGACAGACCAAAAACTGTGTTCCATACACAATTTGGATCCTTTGAGTGTAGGGTAATGAACTTTGGGATGACCAACGCTCTGGCAACGTTTGTCATTATTATGAACCAAGCGCCAAATGGCCTCTCAAACACATTATGCTACCTTGATAATATCATCATATTCTCAAAAACAAAAGAGGAACACCTCACGCATGTCTGTGAGACACTTGATTGACTTGCAAAGCACAAACTTTATGCAAAACCAAGTAAGTGCCAATTTATGGAAAAGGAACTCCTGTTCTTGGGCCACATTGTCTCTGACGGTGGCATCAAAGCAGATCCAGAAAAAATAAAATCCATAAATAACATGCAACACCCCACCTCCATTAAACAAGTTAGATGCTTTCTTGGAATGATAGCTTACCTAATAAAATACATCAAAGACTGCGGAAAACTAACCGCAACAATTAATGACTTAACCAAGGGCAATGCCAAAAAGAAATTCATCTGGACACCAGAATGTGAGAGGATTTCCTATTATTAAAACAAGCTTTGATTGAAGCACCAATCTTGCAATACCCTAATAACAACAGGTGCTACAAGCTTGAGTCAGATGCCAGTGACACCGTCATTGGCGCAGTCCTGCGCATCCGCCAGCCAGGGCAGCAAGACTTCCTATCAGTATGTCAACAAAGCAGAAAACTGACCAACACTGAGAAGAGATACCCAATACACAATAGAGGGATTGTTAGCAATATATCACACATGCAAGAAATGGAGATGTTACTTAGAAGAACATTTAAACGTCCAAGTACTAACTGACCATAAATCCTTAATATATTTTCAAAACTCAGGACACACTTGCACAGAGACAAGCCAAATGGATGTCCCTGATAGAGCAGCTCAATTTGGACATACAATACAAAAAGAGGGCAGAGCTGGTCACAGCTGATGCTCTCTCTAGACTATGTCAGCCTAGAGAGGATCACCCTGTTCACCTGGACCCTGAATGGCCTAACCTGTACAACACTGAGTATAAACCCAAAAGGAAAGACCCCTCAACACATCAACTGACCCACAATACATTAGTAAGGAACAAAAAGTATTTACATGTATCAAATGGTACTGTATACCAAATCATTAATGAAAAACATGTCCTGTACATCCCACTTGCACAAAGAGTTGATATCATATTAAGACATCACCGCCTACTAGGACATACAAAGGCTAACAACCTATACCTCACATTAAAAGAGATGGTATGGTGGCCCAACCTCAAACAGGGTATAGTTGATGCTCTAAAAAAGTGCACAGTGTTCAAGAAATACACCAGCACTAAGGCTTCCCAGCCAACAATCAACCCAGTACCAGACCCTGAACCATTCAAGGTTTGGGGGCTAGACTTAGTGGGGCCCTTCCCAGAAACAAAAACAAACCAACATTTCTTAATTGTAGCTATCAACTTTGCCATATGCTGGCCCATTTTCTGGGCAACAAAGGACCATAAAGCAGATACCATCAACCAAGTCATTAACAAAGCAATCATAGCCAACTACAGCACTCCAGACTACATCATAACTGATGTAGTAACCGAGCTTTCAGGTCACGTAGTAAACAACAACTTAAAATCCAAAAACATTAAACATTTCACAACCTCTCCATACAGGCCACAGGCCAACAGCAGAGTAGAACACCTAAATGGCAGCCTTATCAGGACCCTAGAGAAAATAATGGATGATAAAGCCAAAGACACATGGCCACAATACGTGAAACATGCATTACTAGTATCCTGAGTCTGCACCAATCAAGGAACAGGCTATTCACCGTTTGAGCTAACCTACGTGTGACAGTCCACATGTTTGGTGGTTTTCAGGTGGGGCTAATGTTGGCCAAGCAAAAGTTTGGTTGTTTGTTGAAGGCCTAGCTAGTAGGTAACATAGGACTACTAGGGGTAAGTAAGGTGAGCCTAGTAGGTAACATAGGACTACTAGGGTAAGTAAGGCCTGGCTGGTAGGTAACAAAGGACTACCAGAGGCAGATGTTGCCTCCACCCAGCAGAAGATATGGGCTGCTTTGGGCTATAGTTCTTCACCTAGCAGGGAACTGTGGCTGCGGAAGGGTGAAGACTGAGATAGCAAGCAGGGAACTTTGTCTGTCTGGGGGGAGTAGGTTTTGGACCCCTGGCAGGTAACGTGTGCTGCCAGGGAGGTGAAGAGCTCTGAGGGCTCTACATACCCTAATACACTTACAGGAGGTCTGTGAGCAAGCATCCTACCTAACAGACTGGTAGGGTGTCCTTGTTTATGCCCCTATGGGGGCTTTGGGGGGACCCAAAGTGAGCATTGGAGGGCATAGATTTGCTCAGAGGTGTCACCAAGGCGGTTTGCTTGGGGAAGCAAGCTGCAGAACTTGGTGTGATCAGACCTCTGGGAATTAGAGCTGATTACTCTGCAACTGAAAGCTCAGACTTAATTACCTGGGTGAGTAAAGACAACACATATACATTGATATATGGTTAAATGGCCTAAGTGGAGTGCCACTTGTGAGGGCCCAGTCAAACGCCAGTTTAATGTAGACTCATGCCTGAGTCTAAAAGTTCTGGTAACAGGGATTGAGATAAAGAACTGAGATGATTCACAGAATCAGCAGAGAAAACTAGTAAGAAGGACTGTTTGATCACAGTGAAGACTAGTTGAGGGACTGTTGGTTCATATTGAAGTTTGGAACCAAAATGATTCATTGTGCAGGTGGAACCAAGATGGTTCCTAGTGAGGATAAGCTTAAGGGCTCAGAAATTATGATGCAGGACTAGCTGATCATGATTCAGGTTGGCCAAAGGACCAGAAGATTGTGTTGCAGGAGTAGCCATAGGACTGATGAAGTTAATGGACTGATTGCTGGTTAAGCTGAAGAGCTGGAATATGAGCTGGCTGAAGGATCAGAAGATGATGATGAAGAACTAGTGGTCCGGAGAAATGAGCCAAGATTTTGCTGAATTGATTTTCTAAAGTGAGAAGATGTGGAATGTTTTGCCTTGGTTTAGAATTAAAATCAAGAAGAAATGTGGATAGAAGTGTGGGTAAGATATTTATTTATTAAGTTCCTAGGATAGACAAAGGTATGTTGCTATGAGAGAAAGATACAAAGTTGTTTTGATGAGACATTTTCCTTGGATTTTACAAGATTTGTAAATATATGGGAAAACGTTGAAGAGGTCCAGAAAGAACAATTTAAATAGTATTCTACTATTTAAATGGGTTTAGGTTGAATGCAGGAAGAAATGGTGCTGGAATAATGGACTGGTTAACGTTTTGGTGAGCAAAGAGTTGTTGATTTGGGCAGTTTGAGCTGTGGAAATTATTTTCATGATTGGATCCCGGTGGAACTTCAGAAATGGTCTATTTATGCACTCTACATTCATTGGTTGAGTTCTGGAAGGTTTCCTGATGAAAATGATTGGTTGGAAGCCAAAAGCTTAAAGTATAAGCAAGGAAATAGTGAATTAATACTTTAAGCTTTTGAAAAAGTAAATATGTAAACTTAAGTTATTATAGGAAAAAGTGAGCGGCAATGGTTTAAGCTTCTGATAAAAGCCATTTTGAAGGCAAAACCGTTGGGAAAAGAAAACTATAAAAAGATGGCTGGCTGAAAAATTACAGAGTCTTTCCAGATCTTTTGGAGGTCTTTCTGGGTCTTTGATGGGATCTTTCTGAGGCCTTTTAAGTTTTTGCCCAAAGGTTTTTGGAAGCCTTTGATCACCAGCAGGAGCTTGGTTAGAGCTGAAGCCCAAGATAACAGAGCAGGAGCCCAAGAATAAGGAGCTGGATCCTAAGCGCGGCACAGAAGTCTGATTCCAAGAAGCCAGAGTCCATGTTTAAGGTGCTGGAGTCCAAGTTTAAGGAGCAGGCGTCCAAGTTTAAGATGCAGGAGTCCAAGATCAAGTACAAAGAGTCCAAGAATTTGTTGAGGGACTCTAAGTATTTGCAAATCCATATTGTTTTCTTGACCCCCTGGGCCATATACCAGAAGGTTTCTAAGTGGATCTTCCTTCTGAGAGTGAATAAAAGCCCATTTTGACCCTTATACATATTTCTGAGATACATTTTCCCTTACTAGAGAATGACAACCCCTTCCAGTTGGTCCCTGGCTAAGATCCAGGACACACTTAGAGGACTGGTGGACAGGAACCCCACACTATGGGTACAAACCAGAAATAATTACCCACAACAAGCAGCCATACATAAAGACCCCCCCGGGAAAACCCCCCACAGTAGAACAAGTACCAAATCTACAACATATCTACCTCAAAGCTAAAATAGCAGAAATAAAGAAGCTCAAAACACAAAAGGTAACCTCCACAGAGGAACCACTTCCCATTGACTCCCCCGTCTGGGTTCTAGCTGGCAATAGAAAAAAACTAGACTCAGTACACAGGGGACCAGAAAGAATCATCAAGTTTAGACCAGATCACAACACCTATCTAGTAAAATTCCAAGGTGCCAAAACCCCAACTGTCAAGAAATATCACAGAACCCGTCTCCGCCTTAGTAAAGGAGAACACTCAACCAGACTGGTTCTAGCTAGTAAACAGCTCCAGGAGCATCAGGCGGCAGCTGTGAAAACAAAGTCCCCTCCTGATGCACCAGAGTAACCCCTTAAGGGGGGGTGTCAAGGGTCTGGATGTACAGGCATTCTGGCTACCACCAACCTGCTTAACATCCAGCCATTGCCCGATTTGGTGCCCTTCCAATATACCGTTTGACATGCCGAGAATGGTAACCAAGCAATATCACATGACTATCCAAGTATCCAGTGGCTTAAACCCATCCCGCACATGACCAACCCCTATATTCAATCCAACTCAATCTCCCCCACAGCCCAATATATATAAGACTAAAATATGATCCAATAAAAGATACTTCTCTTCTCTCCTAATTCTATATTTGAAGCTTTCCCAAAAGGTGCTCCTTATCAATTGCAAATAATTTTGTAGTCAACATTTCAGATATGTAAGTCTCACACCAGGGTTAAGAAATTTTTAATTAGGTTTAAATTCATTTGATCTTGATATTTAATAAAATAAAATAGATGAAGAAAGATAATGCAGATCATATAAACCACTTTAAGTATAATAGCACAAAAACCACTATGAGTTTTATTTCTAATAATTATTTAAGTTTCCTTGTAACTTTAAGTAAAAGATTTCTTATTTTGTTCGCAACTTTTATTGTAAAATAAAATTCATTTAAAACAAGATGGTAAGTGAAATAAAAGAGCTATAAATAGCATAAAAGGGTTTAAACCTCATGTAGGGTTTACGATTTGAAATATTGACTACAAAAACATACATAAGAATTGCAAAAAATTATGGCAAAAGGTAGATTGAATAAATTAAAGCTATTGATTCTATTTTCAAAACATATACCAATAGTCACTTTTTTTAGAAAATTTTATTAAAAAATTTGGGGAGTCAAAGGGGGATCTCGATCCAGAGTCACCCATAATACGTCAATAGTCACTATTGTACAAAATCTAACTAGTATCTAACAACGTTCATTAAATAACATGGGTTGATAGAGGAGAAATGAGTTACAGTGTATAATTTGAATTGGTTTAAATTAGGTGATTTACTAAATGTATGCAAAATTGACTTAATTTAAAAGCTTTGATTATTACTGATTTTTTATTTTAAATTATGGAAGTATAAACTAGTGTAGCAGTTTAAATTAAGTATTGGTGTTACTTCGAATTACTCAAGCATAGGGCTTTTGTTTTCAGTATAACTTGTTTTAAACGTGCCTAATTCAGATGTGAATTCGTAAATGAATGTGAATTAAAAGCCCTTTTAAATACACTTTTGTTTTTGGTGTTGTACAGTAGTTTTAAAAGCTATGGTGACAGGCGAAAACAATTCAGATTCTAACGAAATGAACTCAGATTTAAACGAAATTGAAATGAATCCAAATCTATTGTAAATCAATATAAATTCATTTATTTTTAATTTCGTTAAATCTGAGTTCATTTCGTTTAAATCTGAATTGTTTTCGATTGTCACCATAGCTTTTAAAACTACTGTAATGTTGGACTACGGATATACGATATTTAATAATAATAAGGTAAGGTTTATTTAAGCATGTTTGAAGCTTATATAATTAAACCTTATATAATTATATAAATCGTTTCGGAATTAACTTGTAAATCGGATAAATGACGCGTCATGCAATTCGGCATCACATTGTTGTGATAAAGGGATTTGATTTAAATTGCATAATTCATATTTGAATTCGAAATTGAACGTGGATTGAAAGCCAGTTTAAATCCACTTTGGCTTTTGGTATTGTAACAAAGGAGTTTGATTATCATTTGATTTGATTTGATTCAAACCCATAATTTTTAGTTTAGAATTTATAATAAATTTCGATCGTAATCAAGGTGCCTAATTATGACGAAAGACAAGAGGATTGATTGCGAATTCAAATCCAATTCTCATTTGATTTGATTTGAGGGTTTTGATCGGAATTGTCCATTTGAAGTTGACGGCAGGCACTTTTCAATCCAGATAGATTGGATTTGATTAAAATAAAATTATAAATCCTAATGCAGGTGAAATCGACCCAATAGTATGCATCGAATGTCATGTTTATTTATAAAGGTGGAACCTGGGGCCTTCAAAGAGCATATTTAACCTGCAGTCTCTAACTTCAGTTTGTATTCAAAAATGTCTACTTCTACCAAAACTTCTCAAGCTGAAGCCACCAGCCCTAGAGCTGCCAAGAGATCTTGTGTATCTACTCTTAAGCAACAGGCTTCTCCCAAACGCCAGACTGCTTCCAAATGTCAGCCTGCTACTAAGCTCTTGAATTTAATCCCCTCACGCAATACTACCAAGGGCAAGCTGTATATCTGTGGTACTGGTGACTGCGAGCAGTTGGGTAAACCTGAAAATGTGATTGAACTTCGTAGACCTGCAATGCTTGATCTCTCTGGTAGAAACTTTGTTGATATTGCCTGTGGTGGACTTCATACTCTTGCTCTAACTGAAGAAGGTGAACTGTACTCTTGGGGATGCAATGATGAAGGTGCTTTGGGACGGGTCAGTGAAGAATTTCTCCCTGGTGTGGTTACCTTTAAGGATAATATTGACATTGTACAACTTGCAGCAGGAGATTCCTTCTCAGCTGTCTTGACATCAACTGGTGAGATTTATATCTGGGGTGCCTTCAGAACATCTACAGGGCTCCTTGGCTTTGTCAATCAACCTGATGTCAAACAGACAACACCAGTTAAGCTGGTTCCATCTGGTGCACCTGTACAGTTTACAAAGCTTGCAGCTGGCAACAATCATTTGCTTGCTCTCACCACAGTAGGCACTATTTATGCAGTAGGTGACAATGAGGCTGGCCAGCTTGGACTTCGGATGAGTCCCCGTAAATTTGGCCCTACACAAGGCCTTTATCCTTTCTCACTCCACCTGAAAGATATAATTGATATAGCAGCTGGTGGCTATCATAGCTTTGCTACCTCTAAAACTGGGAAGGTTTATGCCTGGGGCCAAAATAACTTTTACCAGTGTGGTGTGCCCATGTCAGCCTCAGAAGCAGAAGTCAAGCTATCTGCTCCTACTTTTTCCAAGTGTCTCAGTGGGTTATCTCCAATCCAAACTATTGCTGCAGGAGAGCATCACACTCTTATCCTCACATCAAATTCATCTCTCTATGGAATTGGGCGTTCAGATTCTCATCAGTTGGGAGTAGAACTATCTGATGTATGGACTAGCAGCAAGACAGCAGTCAAAGAACCTCAGCTTATCCCTGGTATTGCTCCCCTAGATATTGCTTCTGGATCTAACCACTGTCTGGCAATAGAAGATGACCGCACCCTATCTTGGGGATATGGTGAATCTTACGCCCTTGGACATGACATAGATGCAGATGAAGCAGTACCAACAGTGATAGAATCTCTTTCTGGGAGAAAGGTTATCAAAGTATCTGCAGGTGGCCATCATTCAGTTTTCTTAGTTCAGCTCTAATATTTAAATTCTTGTTGGCATTAAATAAATAAATAAATATATCTTTTTATTAATAATTCCTTTTTATCTTACATAGTTGATCACACTTTTCTCAACAAGTATCTTCAATAAAAATCTTAAACATCAATTTAACTGCAGATTAAGTAATATTAATTATTTCTCCATCTAGTATACAGGGAAGAATATTTGGCTATTAGAACAAATGATGCTTATAGTCTCTCAACTCTAAGGACTCAGAGTGATATCACCTTTATCAGTGATTAAGTTTATAATACTTGATGTTAGTTTATTCAATCAACATAGAGTTTGCTGTCAGCTAACAACACAAGTGGTGCAAGTTAAATCTTTATAAAAGCAATTTAATATAACAGGAAAATGTTTGATGGTTAAATAAAATCTTAATAAAACATAGCTTTTTTTAGATTAACTTTATAGGATTTAAGTATTTACTAAACTCCTTTATTTTTTTAAAAAATATTTTAATAAAAAGCACTAGCTCTAAAATAAGTGATTCATAAAAACAATATTGAACACTTAACTACTAGTTGTGGTGAAGTTGACTTCTTGAGAGTAAGCCACAAGTATTTTAAACCCAATACA
>QTSX02001843.1:0-24813 GCA_014839935.2 Entomophthora muscae | reverse complement strand
ATTGTCAGAATTGCACCAATTGTGTACATGACCTTTCAGGCCCAGCCTGCCTCCCCTCTGGGAGTCCATCCAGACTCTGTTATGAGTTGTGACAACTACCATGATTGCATTTAATCCATTAGGGTCTGAGAGCTTACCAATGAAGTCAACAGATACTGATGTCCAAGGGCCTGCAACAGATTGCAGTGGTACCAGAAAACCAGTTGTTCTTTTCCTACTTGCTTTTGAGCAAACACATACCAAATAATCTAAAAAAAGGCAGCTACTTTTAAAGTCAAATCTTTTCATGAAAACTGAGGCCAAATTAACCCCACTGTCTTATTTTTCCCTGGATAGCCTGCTGTGGGACAATTGTCATGCACTTCCATGATTTTATCCATGATATTTCCTTCAGGAACCCATAAATAACCCTGGTAGTAAAGCACTGGTCCTAACTAATTGATAACCCTGTGATTGCCCCAAAGGATGTTTAGATGCTAGTTCCAATAACCTATCATATTCCTTGGATAACAGCTTTAGAAACTTGAATTTGAAGTATAAGTCTAGATCTATGCTGTCATTTAACATCATAGAAGCCAAGGAGGTTGACTTAATTTGCACAAATGAAGACATTATCTTGTCTGGAAAGAGAGTGTGGGGATTGAACTTGGCATCCAAACTCCTATCAGAAAGGTGAGAAGGATTCCTACTCAATGTGTCTGCCAGATGATTATCTACCCCATTAATGAACTTGTAGCAGAACTTGTAGCAGAACTTGTACTTGGACAAATATCTATACTATCTATACTGAAAACCAGAAAACCTCTTGGCTGGCAGTAGTATAAAAGATCCCTGTGATCTTTTCAAACTGTGAATGTGTGCCTAGATGACATCAAATGATGGTGTCAGTGCTTCAGGGATTCCACAACTGCCAGAAATTTCTTATCATAGATCATATAATTTTGCTCATGAGCTTCCATTTTAAAGGATAAATAGCTAACAGGTCTCTCAATGCCACCACTAGCAGTTTGCAGTAGTACCTCTGCCACTGCATATTTTAAAGCATCAGTAGAGACCACAAACAGGAGATCTGGGCTTACATGTTGTATTACAGGAGATGGAAAAACAAAGCTTTAACCACTTTGAATGTGCTTTTACAATTAGGTGTCCAAACTAAGGTTTCTTTTCCTTCTAGAAAAATATAGGGGAGCATCCACTTCATAAAATTTAAGATTAGACTTCTTCAAGGTAAAAGTCCCAAATAAACTTTCAGAGCTTAAAGACTGTTACTTGGATTTCATATTCTCAAACAGAAGCTTTTTATCAGTATCACTGATATGTTCATTTTCAAAGATAATATTACCCAAATAGGTAACCTTTTGTTTGAAGAACTCACATTTGCTATGCTTAATAATCAGATTTTACTAGGTAATCTATTCAACCAAGCAAACAAATGCGCATTATATGGCTTCTTGTCTGGAGAGAATACCAAGATATTGTCCCTGTAAGAAATGGCACAAATCCCCAAATACATATTCAATCAAGAATTGAAAACAGGTGGGGGCATTTTCAACCCAAATGGCATGACCCAGAACTAAAATATACCTTTTTTAGTACTAAAAGCAGTAAGCTATTACATTATCTCTGCTATCCAGATCTGGTTAAAAATATTCAACAAATCCAGCTTGGAAAAATCTTTTGCCTTCTCTATACAATGGGAAATCTGAGCTCCCAGTGGGAGAGGATATGGGTCAGGAATGATTATATTGTTCAAGTCCTCATATTTGACACAAGGACATAATTTCCTGTAAGACTTTTGGAAAAACAACAGAGGAAAACATATAGACAATGCCTTAGTGAAAATGTGGCTTTTTTCCAGCATATCTTGAGCCCATTCTTTTGAGCAAGCATCCTCCTTCAAGGTTAAAGGATAAATAGGGTATTTAATTTGTATTAATTTAACAGTGGATTTGAAGTCAAAATCAAATTAAGTGTTTTTGGGAAGAGAATCACCTTTATAAGCATCAAAATCTAGAGACTAGAGTTAAAGACATGAAGGCAGATCCAAACTCAACAGATTAGCACTGGGTTATACTTGGATGCCCTGAGAAAACTTTCTGACTCTTAAATATTCAGCAATGGAATCTGTAAAGCAATACCAGATAAATGATCAAGCTGAAGCTTAATTTCCCTTAGTAAAGTTGACACATTATTTTCACACCATCACCCCACGACCAAGATAATAGGATACATGAGAGTAGTGCATACAAAAAACTGAGACTTAAAAGATTTTACAGCAACAGTAAATGCTACCAGAGTCTTTAGCTGAAAAGAAGGAAAATTATGGCAACCCCATCCCCAAACCAACATACCCAGGTGGTATTTAAGTTGTAACAGATCTGCAATTTCCAGGATCATGAAATTTTCTGATGCACCAGTGTTCATAAGAATTTCAGGTCAAAAAGTGTAATGATCATTATTAATACTACCATAAAACAATAAATACCAATACATAGATTTATTTGCAGCAAAGAAAGTGACTTATGAAGGACTTTGATCCTCCTCTATAGACCAAACTGAAGCAAATGTGGCTGGATGTTCTTGAAAGTAACATTTGATTATCTCCTGCACTGACTCAGGAAAAACATGATGATCATGATTGATAGGGACCAAAGGGAGATCATCCAACTCAGGAGTCACTGTTTAATACTCAGACATTGTAGGCGCTACTTGAAGAAGATATGGCTAAATATTGGAGAAAGTAAACCATTCAAGGCAATGACAATTGGATAGATGGTCATCAAGCACCGGAAGACTTTGGCGTGGATGTTGCATCTCCTGAAGATCCCCCACAAAGCAGGTCAGTACGTAGTACAGGGAGGAATACAGAAAAATGGACAGGGTAGAGTGTGGACACACAAGGGGAGGCCAGGAACCAGTTTTGGAAGAGTTGACTTGCCCAGGACCATAGTGGTAGTCAGACCTAGCCCTTCTGGTGAAGGTCCAAAGAACTCTGGTCCTTGGTGATATCATCTAATTCCAAGGCAAGCTATGAGAACAGCTGTGAAGGCAAGGTGATTCATCTTCCTTGGATTGGAGGTTGTAGGCTGGGGAAAACTAAATAAGAGTTGACTTGGAAGTTGAGAGTGAATCTAGCTTTATTGAGGGTATTAAACTCAATAATAGCACAAGCTATTACTGATGGGGGATTCTTTATTTATAGTGCTTCCCACTGGGAAAAGATTTGCAAGTGGGAATGAAAACAGAGGATTGGAGGTCTCAAGAGTTTAGATGGTGACACATTGGAATTGGGTATTGGGGAGAAAACCCATTCTTGTTCTGCTGTAATCTTTTGTTGGCCTGTCAATTCTAGAAGGTGGTCAATAGTCTCCTGCTGACCTTGGGTCAGGTGATAGTAAAAAATCAGATTGTTCTCCAAACCCATTTTGGTATCAGGTGACAAGGTTTGGCTGTGGTCTGGACCCAACCATCTGACCTGGGTCCCAGGTCCCCATTGGTTGGGGTCAGAATTGCTGTTTTGGGTTACAATTTGAGTTTTCCCATGTTCCTTTGGATATTCCTCATTTTTTATTTTTATCCCTTGGTCCAAGAATTTATTTGATTGGCCACATAGTGGTATGGTTTCTGATTGGCTAGGGAGTGAGGACTGGTGCCCAGGTGGGTGGCTGGCAGTTGGCTGGGACCCAGGGAGAAAGTGGATGGGAGTGAGGCTGGCAGCAGGCCTGCTGGTGGCTGGCTTAGCAAGCAGAGGACTGGCAGGGGGCTGGCGTGGCGGGTGCCTGCGTGACTGCAGCAGGCGCCTGTCCAGATGATAAATTGTTCCAGGGTTTCCAAAAATATGTTTTGATTCTATTTTTATTTTCCCCATTCAGAAGGAGAAATTCAAATCATATTGTAAATCTTTTGGACTAGAAATTCCCTTTTTGCCCCAAATTGTCACCTTGATGGAATTTGGTTAATTTCAGGAATATTCCTGAAATTTGTACAGGAAAAATTTGAGACCAGATAAAATATTTGGCTTACCAGGGCCTCAGTTGTGGTTAATGTGGAATACCAAAACGCTAGTTCTGGTGCAGTTTGATCAGCTTCTAACCACAGCACCAAGATATTATTAACCCCAGAAATGTTGATTGTGTGACAGAAGTTCAGGAATTGAGGAAGCAAGACCATAAAATAACTTTTCCCTTGAAAAAGAGTATAGTATGCAATAAACTCATAGCTTCTCATGAGATATACATGTTTTATTTTAAAGAGGATACAAAGATGCACTCTAAAGTTGATATATGAGTTGTGTTCCACTGCAGATAACAACTATTCCCAATAATCCATGGATAACTTAGTCATGACATGATATACTTGAGACTTTTGGCTAAGTAAAAAGCCATAATAGGTTGACAAAGTTGAGCTACCTTGTGCAAGATGTCATCTGTTGAAGGAGCAGGATAATAGTCTAGATGCCAATAAAGCATGACAAACTGGAACCAGGAAACAGTGTAACCCAACTCAACTACTATAACTAGGGAGAGGAACCACTTATTAAAAAGTAATCCAAACTGAAAGCTCAAAAACAAACTCATGCAGATGAACATTGTAAAGTCTGGAATTTTTTGAATCAGGAGAAAAGAAACAAGACTTTTTAGAGGAATTCTTTCAAAAATTCAGAAGTACAGTAGTTTTAGAAGCTATGGCAACAACCAAAAATACCTCGGATTTAAATAAATGGTTTCAGATTTGAACAAAATTCAAGTTGCGCAAGATTCAGGATTTAATTAATTTAAAAAAATCAGTTAATAAATGAACTGTCAAACAAAAAACAAAATTCCACTAGCCCATTATACAAATTATATCAAACATCAAGCAGTGTTGTTTAAACCACAAACAAAATGAACTGACACAACAAGTGAGATGGATGGATGCCATCCTGGAGTATATTATAATCCAATCAGTATTTGTACAGTAGTTTTAAAAGCTATGGCAACAACCAAAAATACCTCAGATTTAAACAAAAATGATTTCAGATTTAAACAAAATCTAAACTGCGCAAGATTCAGGATTCAATTAACTTATAAAATTTCAGTTAATAAGTGAACTGTCAAACAAAAAACAACAATTCACTAGCCCATTATACAAAATTATATCAAAAATAAAGCAGTGTAGTTCAAACCACAAACAAAATGAACTGACACAACAAGTGAAATGGATGGATGCTGTTCTGGAGTATATTATAATTCAATCAGGATTCATATGAGGCACTGACAGAAGGACTAAAATGAAACAAAATTTGAGCAATCTAGAAGCAAGATTCAACAAGCACAAAAAAAATGCAGTCACATAAGATGTGTAGTGTGAGCAGCCTAAAATAAAAATATAACAGTTCAACAGCCAATCAACAGCTATCCAATTTAGGAACAGAGGCATTTTATTCATTTTCATGGCTCCTGATTTGTATGAAATGGTTTTGAGAACTTTTTAAATATGGACTCAAGATATAAAAAATAAATCATAAAATTTTAAACTTCTACTTTTAGTGATTTTATCCTAGGTTTTTTACAATGGTTTTTAATAGCAATATCTTTGACAGCGCCAGAAGCCAAGACAGCAGCAGCCAAGCCAGCTTCAATGGAGGCAAGACTCAGAACGTGGAGGCACCCATTTACACCCAAGTCTTTGAGGCGGGTAACAAGGAAGCTGACCTGTACCTGACCCCTGAACCATATGGCTTTGACTTGTTCAGTAGTCACGTAGTGTCTAGCTTGCCCCTGCTCCTGTAACCACCCCTGCACAAGCTGCCCACCAACCAACCAATCAGGATGGCAACCTTGATTTGGAACAACTTCCTGTCTTCAGCCAACCTGCCCCCTATAGCCAATCAGGCTTCAGCTCCCCCAGCCCAGCACCCCAAATGCAGAATAATTACTGCTCAGATTCTTCAGGAAATTGTGGCACTGAACTTGCAGGGTCTGTCTTGGGAACAGATTGCTAGCCAATTGCAATTTAACCAGGCTACCATCATGCAGGAATCCAATAACTTAATGAATAAGGGGAATCTGATTAGGACAGCCAAGAAGGCCCCCAAGTCACAAATCACTGAGGTGTACCCAATTATGCTTGACCTCCTTCAGCAGGACTCCAAGCTTCCCCTGACCCAGTTCCAGAAGCAACTTGCACTCCATGGCATTTGGGTGTCTGAGCGCATGGTGCAGCTCTGGATGCATGGAAATGTGGCTTCAATATGGATTCTTACCAATGTTGCCAGCAATCAATGGTATGGCGCTGAGGATTCCCTGTATGGCCAGGCCATCAAATCAACCCTGGTCTAATGCTTGACTAGTCTAACAGATGACGTCATGTTCATCTCCTACTACAAGCTATCAATAGCTTTTGACAATTTTGGTGCCCAAGGAAGAGCTGCTACCCAAAAAGTAAGGAAGAAGGTCAAGAAGGGGACTTTCATTGGTGTGTTTCTGGCTGTTTCAGCCAAGGGTTCTGTCTATTATTGAACAAACCCAGATTTCACCAATGGCTACAAGTACAATCACATCCTTGGTGGATTACTTGACTCCTGAGATGGCTCAAAAACCAAGCACCAGGGTTTCTTGAGTCACCAGATGAAGGGTAGCTTTACTGCCCTCCAGGCCATCCAGGGACACAGGCACCAGGCCTCGGTCTACCCCACTGGCCATGCAGACATCCATCTGAGTAATGTTGTCTTCTTCAAAATTGGATCCAAACTACAGGAGCGCCACCCTCAGGCTTTTAATGACCTTTACCTTGGGGTCCTGGACCACAATTCTCTCTTTGGGCACCAAATGGTGGCTGACTTGTTTTCCCAAATTGTCTTCCATGTGAGCATGGGCAATCAATTACGTAAGGATAAGCGCCTGCCACTCCGTGCCGCACCTACCTACCAGCCCATCCAGCCAATGACGGATGAGGAATATAACAAGCGTTATATGGCGGCCATCACGTGCAATCCTCCTACCCCTACCCCCGCCATAACTACCCCCCCCCCCACCTTTAAGCCCCACCCACTCAATCCCAGACCTCACAAGTCAGCCCTGTCTCAACGCCTTCCTTCCCACACTATTCTGCCTACTAGACATCACTCTTCCCTGCCCCCAATAAACCCCCTGTTGTCAAACATTTTCTATTTATATTATCTTTATTTTGAATTTCAATTGTTCATGTTCTCTTTGTTTATAGTTGGTTTTATTCTTTATGTTCAGCTTATTTCTATAAAATCATATATTTATTATGCTATGTATCTAGATCCAGAACACAGTTATTTTTAGCAACCAAACACTGCCCCTTGTGAAAATATTAACAAAAATGTGGTGATCAACTAAATTCTAATTAGAAAATTATAGGGTAATTGTATTAAGATAAAGTTGTTAATGATCCAAATTTAAAACCTTAATGATAAACTTTAAGCCAATCAAGAGCTGAGTGATAAAGTGACTGTTGTGACATAAAGAGTCATTCAATAATTCTTTGGTGCATGTGTGTTAATTAATATGATTGGCTGATTGTTTTGCTATTGTGCGCCATTGCTGCTGTGGCAAGTTGTTGGTGGACTAGTGCACAATCAGCAGCTGACTGAGCACTAGTCCACCAACAACTTGCCACAGCAGCAATGGCGCACAATAGCAAAACAATCAGCCAATCATATTAATTAACGCTCATGCACCAAAGGATTATTGAATGACTCTTTATGTCACAACAGTCACTTTATCACTCAGCTCTTGATTGGCTTAAAGTTTATCATTAAGGTTTTAAATTTGGATTGGTAACAACTTTATCTTAATAAAATTACACTATAATTTTCTAATTCAAATTTAGTTGATCACCAGATCTTTGTTAATATTTTCACAAGGGGCTGTTCAAAGTGCTAAAAATAATATGGCAATTAAGGGATAATGCCAACACAAAGCAAACAACACATATTGAGTTGAGCGTAAAACCTATACACAATGGATAAAAAATGGGATATTGGAGTAATGTGAAAACAAACAGGGATAAACAAAGAGGCAATTATATCATAATAACACAGAGTTTATTAGGATGAAAGCTATAAAAACATATGGAAAGGTTAGTAAAAATCAATGAGAGAATTAGAGAAGCTTTTGAAAGACCTTGACTCTGCAATTGCAGAGATCAAAGAAATTGACTGCAAGGTCAAAGCAAGAGTTAAGTCTGCTGTCCTTGATGGAGACAAAATAGACAAGGTGTCCGCAAAGGCCCTTTATGACTAAAATACCAGACACCCCTGAGAAGACAATTGAGCGCTTACTAAACATTCAGAAGACAGTGGTTGAGGGCCTCCAGTTTTAGGTGTACAATTTTTCTGCGCCATCTGTCTGGGTTGACAACCCTGAAATGTATGCCCACCTGAAACCTGCAAAGCGCACAAGGAAAGAGGATACTGAATTGCCTGCTCAACTTCTTGCGCCAAGAATGTCCAAGCCTGCCAAAGCCTCAGGCAAGGAGGAAACCCGCAAAGGTAACCTAAAAAATAAAATTAATAAAATTACCAAATACTTACCATTTTTTAGCAGAAAACATTAACAGTGAACTCCTCCAGGTCCTGGTCCCTTTTGTCCCCCCCACCTTCTACACCAACTACGCCAAACATGTGGCAAGGCAGCTGTTTCTGTCTCCTCCTGTCTTGTGGGAGCTAATTTTTGCATCCACAGGTCCCTTCCTATGTTTCAGGAGGCATTGGCTGAGCTTACACATGCTGAGGGGGCATCCAAGTGGGCAGTTACTGCCTACAAGGATGCCCAACTGGTCTGCCTGGACCTGGTGGTTCTCAGTGGAGTTTACTGTGTAAACTCCATTGAGCTTGTTTGGGATGTCCTGGCAACGCTCCCATTCAAGAATATACCAGAGATGGGCCAGTTACATGCGGCTGCTTGCTTCTGCTTCCCAGTGGAGCACACCATATCTTACCTGTTAGAGAACTTTAGGCACATGGTGGGTAAATTAGCTGTTGCAGACGTAACAGCTGTAAAGAAGACTAAGACTCTCCTGGCAGACTTCAGGCTGGCCTGGAGTGCCAACAAGATGGGGGTCCCTCTGGCAATGGATCTCATCTTTGCTAAAACAAAACATGGGAAAAAAATAAGCACTGTGTTTAATAAATTGTGAGAGTTTACAGAAGCCTTTGCTAGACAAAGGCTTCATCTGATGGTTTACCTCAGGTATCTCTTCTATTTTGTAATGGGCGCCAGCGTGGAGGACCTAGACAGGGACCTTCTTGGGATGGATGATGCCCAGCTCTCCCTGGATGGGAAGAAGGTCCCCCCAGATACAACTTGGTTGACCATGTGATCCAGGACGCCTTGGTCCTGGCTGGAATATACAGGTTTTCAGCCCCGCCTGAAAAGCTGCTGCTTCACTCCCATCTGACCTCACTGCCTTTCACCAGCAGGCAGGAGTATTTCAAAAAGGGTGTATCTACTGTTCATAGTGTGACAATGGAGGTTGTGCGCCCCCTCCATTGCGGGGTGGGTACATACTGCCAACCCCATTACAGGTGCCCTTAAAACTCTCTTTCCTAATAAATATCTTTACACTTTAGTTTATTTCTATTATAAATATTTTTATAAAAACTTATTTTAGCAAACAAGTTTTGTGAGATAAATCCCAGAGAAGGTTTTCATAAAAGCATAATAATATACATTAATAAAATACAATTCTACTTTGTACCTTATACATTTAAGTTTTTTTTAATTTAATTTTTATATTTATTTTATAAGAGTAATATAAATATATTCACATAATCTATTATTGAGTGTTTGGGATAACCCTAGATGGCATAATAAAAAAATTAATATAAAATAAATAAATTACTAACCTCCATTGATGTCCTGCCAAAACTGATTGTGGGCTTAGAAGCTTCTAAATATAAAATAATAATTAATAAATCTTAAATAGTAAATTAGAGAATATAAAAAAGTCAGACAAGCTAAGCCTTTAATTGATTGGCTGTTTGACAAGGCAGGCAGGGATGAACAAATCAGCATGGCCATAGAATTTGGCCACAGTCTCAGCTGGGAAGGTGTCAATCCTGGCCTGCAGCAAATCAAAGAGGTTCTCAGTCCCAGCTGGGGTCTCTTGCTTGACAACTTGCTTGATCCACCAAAGATTTTCCCAATGGGATTTAGGAAGGGCAAATAGGTGGGGATGAAGAGAAGGCACATATTTGCCGCGGCCAATTGCTGGGGGGCCACTGAAATGCTAATGTCAATCTTTGGGAATTCCTCAAGAATATCAGCCACCTTATGGAGCCCAAAATTATCTAACACAATGATGTTGATGAACCCTAATGAAGTGACCTGGGATGCTCTCAAACCAATTGAAAAAAGGCTATAAAGGACCAACTATTGTGAAAACCCTTGATCTTTTGATACAGTTCACTGCCACAAGGACCAAGAAGGGCACTGTTGAGTAGGCCACCACACCAACAGACACACATTAAGATACACTATTTTTGGCACCTTTGGGTACATAGCTGTATGTATTGTGTATGAAGGATGCAAAGGGCAATTCATCAATGTAGTTGAATTTTACTATACCCTTGTCTTTCAGCGCAGTTTATGTCTCAGTGTATTTATGGCAGCTCTCAATGTTTATTGGGCTATTTCAATTGTGTGGAGATACTCTGAGTTTTAAAAAAAACCTCAATCCTCTAATCACACAACAGTAAAATGAAATTGAGGCCTATATTCCAAAAATTGATTTGGCTATAGCTTGTTATTTGCAAGTTCAAGATGGCAATTTCAGGGGATCTACTGTCTTATTGACTAGATGTGCTACTTATTCAATATGGTTGAATTGTGTTTGGGTTTCTCCATAATGAGAATTCTGCCAATTTTCAGGTAAATTGCTATATAGCCTATGTGCTAGTTCTACTAACACAACAACCGTCAGCCAGCATTCTTTTAGTCCTAAGATTCCTTGATAAGCTTGATGAGAATTTTATGCTTGGTTTCTGGGATCACTGTCAGGAAACCAGTCACAGGTAGAGGCATTGGGTGGCTTGGGGTGAGGTGCGGCCAAGCCGGCGGGTAAGGCCCACCATAGAATGATTGCTAACTTGATAATGTAAGATACAGATTGTCCAAGCAAGGACCAGGGACTGGAGTTGGGGACCATGGAATCCACCAATCCTGTCAAAGTAATGTAGATTACTCCAAACAGTTGGGTAGAGGTGGTCTTGGCTGCGGCGGTAGGTTCCAGCAGGCAGTCTGGTCTCGGGGTTAATGGCAGAGTCATGGGAACAAAGTACACTGGTAGGTAGTTGTACTTGTCCTTGAATAATAAGGGCATTATCTTGATCCTCTTTCCTTCACGCCCTATGTATTTGGTACTTCTAGTCCTTGCCAAAGGGTCAGCAATGAGGACGGTTTCCAAGTTGTACTCTGAATAGGCCGGGTTGGGCAGGTATTCAGTAAAGTGCACAGGTCCAAAAGGGGGCTCCAGGGGGATAGTATAATTGTCAGGATACCAGGAGTACCGTGGGGCTCCAGCAGGTGAGGAAGGAGTCAAAGCAGGTACTGGCATGGCCCACCAGATGATAGGACCTAACTTTACCAAGTAGGAAAGAGCCTTCCCAGGCACAGCCCAGGGTCCAGCCGCTGGCAAGGCAGAGTTGATCAATCCTGTGAGCGCAAGGTAAAGCACTCCCAGGAATCAACTACTCTGGCCAGAGGCATCAGAAGTGGGGGGTTGAGATGGTTGGTTTGGGTGTCAGGGGCGGTTCCATGGGGACCAAGTAGGCGGCAGGATTGTTGTACTTCCCGTTGAAGATCAAAGGGTAGATGGTGATTGCTTTGCCATCCCAGACAATTTGATAGGGTTCCTTGGGAGCGTTTGGGTGGGTGTACCACTGCAAGTCTTCCAAGGTCCAGTGTTTGTGATCAGGATTTGGGGGATAATCAGTGAAATGCACAGGGCCAAATGGAGCATTGGGTGGGTGGTAGTAGTCAAAGGCTTTGGGTTTATCAACTGGAGTCTGACTATCTATCCCAGTAGAGGGGTGCTGACGCTTGGGTGTATGCAGATGGAAGAGTATCAAAAATAGGTATGGAAACAAATTGGTGAATCAAAGGTTCATAACAACTTTATTTGGTAAGGATGACAATACAGAACTTTTTCATGTGCTTCTGATTTATATACTTACTCACATGCAGGTGCCTCTGGGTATTTTTCTGATGCTATCTGTGTGGCAAGGCTTGGCATTTCAGGTTCTGCTGTTTGGTTGGCTGCTTCATGGTTATTTTTGGGGTTTTCATGAACAGCTGTTTGGCTTTTTGATGGTCCATCTTGGCTTGGCTGGTCATTGATTTTGGCAGGTTTGGCTTCTGGGGTTTTGGGGCCCAAAGTGGGCCCCTCAGCTGCCACTAGGACAGGAATGGTTCCTGCACCTGGATTTGCTTTGAAAAGCAAAAATCCAGGCGCAGGTGACTCTCCCCTGCCTGCTAGCCCCGCCTGGTGGCTAGGAGCAGGTTCAATTTCTGCCCGGGGCTTTGAAGCTGTTACTTTGTAACAATAATGCCTGGAGAAGTTTGGCAGGTTAGTCTCTGGAGGGGGCAGCAACCTGGTTGTCTACTTGGCCAGAATTAAGATGGAAGATCACTAATACTAGATAGGGTAGAATTTGTTCAAACCAAAGGTTCATAAACTTTATTATCAAAAATGAAAATGTGGTCATCACCACATTGCCAGTGTTTTTATACCATGTGAATTTGCTTTTTTGCCTTTTGCAGGCTTTGGGTCCATGGGCGGTTTGCCGGTAGGGCATGAATCTTGGCTTGGGGTCTGGAGGGCATCAGGTTCTGGTCAGGCACACTCTGGAAAACAGGAATGCTTAATTTTGCCGCTTTGGTTCACCATATCACCTGAGCAGCCTAATTACATTCCTCTTCCTGGACTAGGGCTAATAGTGGGTATTGTCCAAGCCACAGCTTCTGCGTAGGTCTGGGCTCTCAGTAGCACTGGTTTGGCAGGTCTTGGATGGACTGGCTCTGGGGAACAGAAGTGGCAATGTTTTGTTTTGCTGTTGTTGTTCACCACATCACCTGAGCTGGCCAATTGCAATACTTTTTTTGTACTGGTAACTAGCAACAGCTGGGGTTTGTTGGCAGGGCTAGTGATGTGTCTTTCACCAGCCTCCTTTAGGAAGACCACATTGCCTGCGTAGGCATGGGTCTTCAGTGGCGCTGGTTTGGTGGCAATCTGGCAACAATTCAGGGAATCTTCAGTATTAGACCAGCAGGCCGCAGAGTAATTCAACAATTTAAGTCTGTGACTTATCAGATTGGCAGGTCCTGGACTGTCCTGGGGTGTCCAATCTGCCTTCAGGGAACTGGGGTTTGACTCTTGGGTTTTCAATACAAGTATTGAAATGTCATTCTTGACAATCACTGTGTATTTGGGTTTTTTGATAGTAGGCATTGCCTCTGTGGGTTCTGCTAAGACACAGGGCATAGGCACCTGGCTATAAAATGCAGTAATCTTTTTAGCACCTTCTGCTCATTAACAGTTTTATAATACTGTGGCTCTTTATTGTTTTTTCCCTTTACCATCACTCACATAAGGCTCATATGTGGTATCCATAATAGGCTTTACACTCTCTGTAAGACTTGCGTGAATATTATATTAGCAGTACACAGGATTGTACACCAATAAAACTCTCTCAGTAGTGTTGTTGCTCACTGTTTTGGTGGTTATTACTTTGGTGGCCTTCCTGGACAGCTTTGGGACTTTGGGCTTAACACTAGCTGCTCTGGAAGTCTGGGTCCCCTGGATTTATTCTTGTGTTTGTGTGGCTTGGGTTAAACCACCTAATTCAGAACAACTCCCATTGTTCATATCCTGGATTACAGTCACTCTGTTCTTTGATCCACAAGGGTGTTCACATCTGTGGAATACTCCTTTAGCACCTTGGCTCTGCTGTTGCAATGCATTTATTTTGGTATTGAGTTAAAGTAAAATTAATTTAGCCATATAATTTATTTAATATAAATTTTATTTATCTAAATATAGTAGAATAAAAGCTTGTAGTAACTACTATTCATTTCAGAATAGATTTTTAAATTTTTTATTTTAACTGTTTTTGGTTGTGAATGTGAACCTTTAGCTGTATATGTTTATATATTTGATTTATTTAATAAGTTTCACCCAAAAACATCACTCAGAATATTTAATTTCACTTTCATATATAGCTTGTATATCTTAATTAGGATGAGCTGGTAGGATTATTATAGATTCACTGGTTTGTTTTGATAGTTGATGTTTTCATTGTCAGTTTCAGTTGCTATGAGAGTTTGTTGTTGGATCAAGTTTTTTTAATTTAGTGACTGAGTTCTTTTTGTTCTCAAAAGCCATTATAAACATAGTAGCTTTGTGTTGTGACTGAAATCAAAATTTGTTCTAGTGATTGGAATATTTGTTGTTCAACCATCATTTATTTGTTCTCAGTTTACATCATTTGGTGTGTGTCAGGTTATTTTTGACAATTGGTGCACATTTTCTGTGGAATTGAGCTCCTATTTACTATTAAAAAGTTTGACACTTGTTTAGTGGATGAACCAACTTATATTGAAATGACAATTTTTGTCTATCTCAACAGAGTAGAAAATTACTGCATAATATTTTTCATATAGTAGAAAATATTCTTTGATTTTGACTGCTAGCAGGGTATCATAAGCCTCAAACTTCCAGGGCTAAGTAATTTGTTGGTCACATTTTACCTTTGGCTAGCTAGGGCTTTATTTTTATGCTATTTGAAACTAATCATTTATAATTTCTAGAGATATATGATACTTAATCTCTACAAGTAAAATTATGTCTAAGTATTAAACTAGAATATTAACAGGTGTCAATAATTTATCAATTATAATAAATTTCTAATTTGTAGAAATAATTTGATTATTCCATAAAGAAGAAAAAATAAATGCATCTTTTTAATTGGTGGTATATTATTATACTAGCTCAATATAAGTGATATTAATTTAAAATACTTTAATTGTATTGGGTTTGGATTAAAATAAAATGTATTGGAAATACCACTGCCAGAAATAAGGTGGGCCCCATTATAAAACTAAAGTGGCTTAATATTTCTGATATCTGTAATGATTAGAGATATTTTATTTCAAATCCTTTAATTTTCAAGCTGTGATGGGGAGTGAATCTTATTTGTAATGATAAGTTGATAAAATAAACAAACACTTAAAAGAAATGTTTGATTATTTTGTCATTCCAGGATTTGTCAATTTTGTGTATAAATATCCTGATTATACATTTCTTCAAATCCAATAGATATTGTTTGCAGGTATTGGTATTTATAAATGTAGTAGCTTAATGCACAAAATATGTGAGACTATACAAGGGGCTTTCGAATCCAGCAGGTTATTTGCTAAGGAAAGACATCTCCTTGGTTTCATGTTTATTATTCAAGTGGCAAGTTTCGCAAGTATCTTGGTATGAGTGGAGACAGTTCTACCAACTCAGTGTATCTGATTCATAAAAGTGTGGAGTATTTTGTTATCGGTGGCTTTCCATTTACGCTGGGAGATATGATTAGGTTAGCTTTACAAAGGTAGTGATTGTATAGCTTTATAAAGGTACAACAAACTTGAGACATGCCATGTCGGGTCTACGCAATCAAGTTGGTAAGAATATGGCTTAGTTGACTAATGAGACAGGCAAACTAGCGGTCTACGTGGAAGGTATTGGCTTGGTATTGAACATTGGAACCCTTTATTTGATCTCCCGGCAGGGTCTGGGAAGTCCAGATATGTACCTTGCACTGATATTGGCGGTATGTGATATATGTCTAGTTATAAGTAAGCTGGGAGTATACACTTACTATGCAAGTACATCGGACTTTAGCATATTTTCTAGCGTCTGGTTTGGACAACTCGATGGCCTGGTCATGTGCTTGCTCATTTCGACCTCTGTTTTGTGCATAGGATACCTTGCAGTACTTAGGTGCTGGGCCATTTTCCTCAAAAGAAAGATCAGTAACAAGCTATGGCTCGGAGTCTTCCTGGTTCAGCAAAGCATTGTTCTTTTGTTTCTTGTTGCAACCGCAAATAGTCATGAATTCAAATTGGCGCCATTTGGGCGCTACTTTTATCCCGATCCCACTTCTTCAAACTTCTTTACATGTGCCAGTATTCTCATGTTTTCCTCCTGGGTCTTATTCAGCATTGTCTCTGTTAATGTCGCGTACCCCGTCATTTGTTACACCTATATCCTCCAAATCAATACAGCTGCCTTGTGTTTATATTGGCGTCCATGCGCGATCGCCCAGTTCCACCTCAAGCAGAAGATAGCTGTTATCCTTCGCATCCTCCTGCTCATGATCATTTACGACTTGGTAATGGTGCCAGCATTCTTCATCATCACCAAAGAGTTCCTACAGCATCGGCTTCGCTCGGTTGCCCAAGACAGTTTCCTCTCGTTTTGTCTGCTTGGCCTGGTCATCGTCAATCCGCTTACCCTTATCTTTCTCCACCAGGACATCTTCAATGACGTGAAATCTATTATTGCCTCACTCTTTCCATCCTCTGTATCCCACCAATATCCAAATTAATACACTCATCATAAACTTGTGAACTAAACGATTTCGCTTCCTGCCTTTGCCAAGTCTGCTTTTCCTCTGAGTAGTTTCGTTGCTTCTTTGATCTCACTTAACATATTTTAAAACACTGATGTACCACAAGCTTAGGGCTCCTGAATCTGACCTCATTAATCCAAGCATGGAATTTAATTGTAGACTAGGTGGTTGCCCCATCCAAGGACAGATATAAAGTTGAATTAAATATATCCTTCAACAATATTTTTGAATTTTTAGGCTGTGATTACTTATGATCTACTTGATTTTTTTTAAAAAAAACTAAACAGGTGTTTTTTTTGTAAATCGATGTAAATTATATAGTATATAAAATGGTATATTTGAAGTATAAATATAATATTTAATATCTAAATAAGTGGAGTATTATTATTAAGTTGAGCAAAACCAAAAAAATAATTTTCAAAAATATTTATTGAATTTTCTAAATTCCATCAAAATATTGAGCTGATCTGTAGCTTTTAATCAGCTATTAAAATTAGGATTAGTTTAGTGTGTTGCAGATGAGATTCCAGACTCACCTGCCAATGTATCTTACAATACACAGGGGGTGCTCAATGAGTTGCCTCTTGACGTATCTAACAACATGAACCAATCTGATGGCAATATCAAGCTGCAGGTACTCTCTCCTAATTAGGAGTGCTACCAATTTGACCTGCTGATCCCTGCACAAGTTATTCCTCTGCTTCAAACCCTACTTGGAACATGCCACTATGCCACCCCCTATGGCCCTGTGGCTTTCCACATATAGTATATTAATCACAATATTCTACAATAAACAACATCTTATTCCGTTCATTCTTGTCCTTTCTATTGGACTATTGTCTTCCTCAACCAAATACTGAACTCTAATTGGTTCAGTTGTAACAGTGGTAGCAGCGGTAGGCTCACAACCTACCTAAAAGAAAAATTCCCCCAAGAAAGGACAGAGTACAGACTGTATGGCTACTCCCCATCAAGAGACTTTCCTCCAATCCCCAAGGGGGACATCCCCAATGGGTATGTCATCTAAAAGACCAACTGATATTTACAGGTGTGTATAATTGACTCCGCCTTGGGCAGCATAACGCCAGTGTCACCCTGCCTCAGTTGGACCTTTTCCAACACATGCTCAACCTCCAGCTGGAATCCTTTTCAGGCGGTGTGAAAGGGGCTGACATTGTCAGTTGGCTCCACTCTACCAAAACCTGCCTCCACATATGTCAAGTACCTAAGCCCATGTGAGTTGCTACCGCATATGGGCGCCTCACGAGGCCTGCCGCTGTGTGGTTCACCAACTGGGCCAGCCAAGAAATGGATGTCACTTGGGTGTTGTTCAGGGATGCTGCAAAGTCTTGCTACAGTGAAACCTTTTTACCTATTGTGGTGGGAGCTCCCCTCCTGGCCATTAAACAGACTGTGTTTGTCCCTAAATACCTTGCTGCCTGGCAACCAGCTCTCACCGCTGCCTCAGAAGCCATGACTGATGGGAATGCTATGCTTCTTACCTCAATAGTTAATAGGCTCAAACCTCATATCTGTAAGTAGGTTCCTGTGGGTTGCTGCACCTCCATCAACAACTGCTACAAGGCCATTGTGAAGGCCAATAACCAGGCTTCAATGGGCTTCTGCAGATCCAACAATGCACCATGTCATAGCCCATACCAGAGTCTGACTGAACTCCCACAGGGGAGGCAGGCCAGGCCTGGAAGGCCATGTACACAATAGGCGCAATTTGGACCAGGTAGTTAACTGCAGTAGCTAGGGGGCGCCAACTCCCAGTATGGGGCACAACTTTATTGGCCAGCCCCAATACTGTGATGTAGACAAACCCCAACTTGCTGAAGTCCTGGGCAGGAGGGGCATTGGGTAGGGGGAGCAGTAGAAATCTCCTTCATAGCAGGCAGGAGATCCAGATGATGGGGGTGAAAATACTCCAAGTCAAGAGTGCAGAGTGGTTTCAGGAAGCCAGGCATAGGCAGAGGCATTATGTGACTCTGGATGGGGTACTGCCAGGCCAGTAGGTAATGTCCACCATAATATGGGTGCTAACTTGATATTATAGGATACAGATCACCCAAGCAAAGACCAGGGCCTGGAGTTGGGCACCATGGTGTCTACCATTCCCGTCAAAGTAATGTAGAGCACTCCAAACAGTTGATTGGATGTGGTCTCAGCAGCAGTGGGGGGGTTCCATTGGGCGGTTGGGTTGCAGGGTTAAGGGAAGAGTCATGGGGACAAAGTAGGCAGGCAGAGAATTGTACTTGTCTTTGAACAATCTTGCCGGCCTCTTGTACCACTTTACTCTGTGTCCTATGTATTTGGTCTCTCTAGTCCTTGCCAAGGGATCAGAAATTAGGATGCTCTCTAAGTTGTACTCTGAGTAAGTGGGGTTGGACAGGTATTTGGTAAAATGCACAGGTCCAGAGGGGGCTCCAGGGGGACAGTATAGTGCCTGAGGAGGGTCAGCAGGCTGGTCTCTGGAGGGAGCAGTTGCCTGATGGTCTACTTGGCCGGAGTTAAGATGGAAGATCACTAAGACTAGATAAGGTAATACTTGTTCTAACCAAAAGTTCATAAAACTTTATTATCAAAAATGACAATGGGGTCATCCTCATACTGCCAGGGTTCTTATACCATGTGATTTTGCTTCTTTGCTTTTTGCGGACTTCAGGTATGGGGACAGTTCACTGGCAGGGCTTGGTCCTTGGCTTCTGGTTTTGCGGGCGGCAGATCCTAGTTTGCTTGCTCTGATGAACAGAAGTGACAATGCTTTGCTCCATTGCTACTGCTTGCCACATCACCTGAGCAGTCAAATTGTATTACCCATTCTGGATTGAGGGCTGGAATTAGCTGGTGATCATTGGCAGGACTGGCAGGAGGCCTTGTTTTAACCTCCTTTAGGCAAGCTACAGCTTCAACATGGGTCTGGGTCTTTGATGGCACACAGTTAATAGCAATCTGATGTCCATTTGGGGAATTGTCTTCAAGAGTCTGGTGGGTCTCAGAGTAATTTGACAACTTGGGTCTGCAACTTAACAAGTTGACAGGTTCCTGTCTATTTTGTGTGACTAGAGTAGCCTTTGGAAGGTCAGGAGTTGATTCCAGGGTTTCCAATGTTGATTTTGAACCTCCAGTCTTGACACTTGGCAGGTTGGCAGGTTTCTGTTTCTCCTGGATGGGGCAAGATATCCTTGGCAGTTCAGGGTTTGGCCCAACTGGCAGTCTGGCAGGCTCCTGTCTATCCTGGTCATAACAAGGCTTTTTTTGAGACCCAGGGTTTGATTCTCAGGTTTTCAATACAAGTATTGAATTGTCATTCATGACAGGTGGATCAACTGATGTAGCAGAAGTATAATCAGGAGGATATGGATAGGCAAGTTTATATTGTGTTGTGTATTCCCAAATAGATGCAAAGAGAATAATTAAATTTGAGAAAAAATAGAAAATTCCTGCAATAAGATAATGATTTCTGGGCATAAACTTGTTTTATTAAGATGTCAACAGTGAGGAGGGCTTCTCCTCCTCACTACTTATACTTACTGGTAATTTTGTGGCCTTTTGTGCCACCAGGTAACTGATGGCATCAATTTAAGTTAAACTTACAATTTTCACTGGAATTTGCGTACTTGGGCCAGGAGGTGGGTGCTCATCAGTTGGTATAGCATGAACCTTTCTTGAACTGCAGCATGCTGAGGTGCCACAGTTATTTATAGATCCTGTAAGCAATTGAGAGCCCAATTGCACTCTCAAAAAATGTGCTCCTGATGTCCCATTTCCCAATAGTTGAGAGGCCCAAATTCAATAGTAGAATCAAAGCCAGGGATTTGAGGCTTGTGTGCCTCTCAAATCCCGGGCCATTTGTTAGTTGAAAGGGGGTTTTCTTTCTCTGGGAGATACTTGGTAAGGGTTCCCAAGCTATTGAGGTTTTTGCCTCTAGGAAGACCAGCTGATTGTCTAGGGCATTCTGGGCCCTGACACATCACCCCAACCTCGTCCTACACCTGGCGGTGCCCACAACTAATTAGGCCACTGCCAGTCCCGCCAACAGGAAAATGGGATTAAGCGTCCCCACAAGGGGAAACTCTAATTAGCGCAAATTGAGGACCAGGGAAAAGCCTGGGGGTTGTAGATACAAGAGGTTCTATAACCCCACTTGACCCTCACTATCAATCCCTTCTTGCAAAGAATCCCTGCAATTAAAATTTGCACAAAGTTGAATCCCTTGACATATTCCAGGTCTGCAACAATAACGCTGTTATCTAAGCAAGTCAATCTTCAAATAAAGTAACCCACTTGGAATATCCCTTCTGTTTTTGTGGGAACACCCACAAACTATTGTTAGATATTGGGGCCAATCACACTATGGTTGACCAGGCGTATGCTGACTCTCAACAATAAGACCATGTGCCAAGCAGATTCAAGGCAGTACAAGTAGCTGATTCCTGTAGAGCGGCAATTATCCATGAGATAGTACCCTTCTCTGTGAGGATGGGGAACATCCAGGTTAAGATCTCTGAGCCAATCATGGCAGAGCTCAGTCACAATGTCATTGTTGCCTTGACTGACTTTGTCACAACCATTTCTACATCAATTGGGATACGTCTGTAATCACACTTAATAGAAATGGGGTGGGCTTTCAGATATATCCTGTCAAAATGAGCAAGTTTCTCTATGATACTGTGTTTTTCAGAATAACAGAAACGGCTCCATATGATTTCAAGGGGGAGCTAGACTTCAATCAATGTTCAGTTGAAGTCATCTGCGCTGAACCGCCTGCGGCCCTCCCCTTGACCACTCTACTTCCACTAGCACTTGCCACACTCCTCAAGGAGTATAGGATGTCTTCAGTGAAAAACTGGACCAACTATCTCCTCCCCAAGAGATTCAGAATGCTGTACAACTTCAAGGTTTATTACTCAAAGCACATCCCTTATATTGTCTTATGCCAAAATAAGATGAGACTCTCTGCCAACACCTTGTGGACGCGCTTGACAAGGGCTTCATTTGCCCCTTGCTTTTGCCATATGGGGCAGTGGTCTTCTTTATAGCCAAGAAGGACGTGTCCCTTTACTTGGTCACAGACTACTGCGCCTTAAATGAGGTGACTGTTAAGAATAAATACCCCCTGCCGCTGATTGACAACCTGTTTGATACACTCACAGGCGCAAAGGTCTTTAGAAAGATTGATCTCACTGTGGGGTACAACTAGGTCCATATTGCACCAGGGGATGAGGCAAAAACTGCCTTCTGCACACACTATGGGTTGTTTGAGTGTCAAGTCATGAACTTTGGAATGACCAACGCCCCTTCCACCTTTGCCATGTTGATGAACAAAGCATTTGAGGAATTGGTTGGAAAATGTGTTGTTGTGTACCTTGACAACATTATTGTCTTCATCAAGGATCAAATCACACACCTATAACACCTCTGTGCTGTCCTTGACACCCTTTGGAAAAACCAGTTGAAGGCTAAGCCTTCCAAATTCAAATTCCTCAAGTCAGAGCTCCTGTTCCTTGAGCACACCATCTCTGCCCAAGGGATAAAGCCCAACCCTGCCAAAATCAAGGCCATCACTAGCATGCCACTGTCCACCAATGTGGGCCAGGTACGTACATTCCTAGGCATGGTTACCTATGTGCGCAAGTTTATTCCCAATTGCAGGGAACTAATTGCATCCCTCACTGAGCTCTTAAACATGAAACAATGCTTTCATTGGACCCCTGTCAGGGAACAAACCTTTGAGACACTAAAGCAAAGACTTAAAACTGCACCTGTATTGCAGTTCCCCAATTGGAACTGCCAGTACAAACTTGAAACTGATACATCTGACAGAGTCATAGGAAATGTGTGCTATGGGTGGAAACTGACAAGGGCGTCTTCCTTCCTGTGGCATATAAATCCAGGAAGCTCACTGACTCAGAACAATGTTACCCCATCCATGACAAAGACTTAGCAGTAATCATGCACTATATTGAGAAATGGCGCTGTTACTTGGAAGGAGTCACCTTTCCACCCTGTTTCCTGACAGACCACAGGTTGCTCCAGTACTTCAACACACAGTCCCACTTGACACGCCGCCAGGCAGGCTGGGTCAAGCATCTGTCCCCCTACCAGCTGCGCATCAAATACAATCCTGGGAAAGAACTTGTCACAGCAGACGCCCTCTCCAGACTCTACAAGGTGTCCATTGCCAGGGACAATGGCTTAGACCCAGACTGGCAAATGATGTACCTCTTTCCTGAAGCAACCTTTTACAAAGGCCTCAATTCAGTAACTGTTGTGCTCTTTAAACTACAAGTTGTAATAGTTGGTTGGTTGACAGACTAAACAATGGGTGATGGAATGGTAAGATAGATCTATTGGTTAGTTGGTGTAGCTGAATACAATAGCAGTCAGAAGCAAGACAGGTACTTAGTTTCATTAAGATTTCTGAACCAAAGGAACAACAAAGGGTTTAGAGTAATGACAATGGCAACTATTCAAAAGCAACTCCTCAAGTAGCAACTCCTAGTCAAGTTAATTGGGAATGTAGTTGATATAAAAGAGACTAGCCTTTGTTTCCTTTAAATTATACACTCAAAGAAAATAATCAATGGTATAGCTGATAAAAGGGGGTGTAAATGTATATCTTTATTGATAAAAAAAGAGAGATTTATATACTACAACTTGCTTGATGAATCAAGGAAAGTTGGTCATTGCATGAGGTAGAGGGAGGGATAAATGAAAGCTGAACAGCTGGTGATCAGCATAGCAATCAGGGGGAAGGTTATAACAGCCTCAGTGGCACAAGGGGGTTATGGAAGGCTTAATTTTGGGAAAGTTGGTTGATACCTGTAGTTGTTTAACTAATTGGTTAGCTAATTAATGCCTAATTGGTGCAACTTCCAATCCAGAAGCTAGTTGGTAGATTTGGGAAATCTGGAATGACTTCTTCATTTTAGAGAAAATCAAGATCCCATACAATTCTGGAATTAACCCAACAACAGATCTGGATTGATCAACCAACTAGTGATAGGTTTCACCACAGTAATCATCTCCAAGCTAAAAGGCAAGGAAATTCAGTTCATCACTGATGCTGGCAACATCTGCTGCTGGGTGGAGACAGGCAAAAAGACGCCTTACATTCCCACCACACAACAAGGCAACACCATACTACATTACCACCACACTTTGGGTCACATCAGAGGACATAACTTCTTTACTATCATGAAGCATAAGGTTTGGTGGCCACATATGCGCCAAGACATCCTGGACCTCCTCAAAACATGTGTGTTATGTGAAAAGAACACATCTAAACCTGCACCCCCAAGTCTGCCCTGTCCATTAAAGCCATGGAACCCTTCAAGCAGTGGGCCCTTGACATTGTCAGACCACCCCCCAAAGACAGACTGGGGAAGAAGTATATCATAAAAGCCATTAATTACTTCACCTGTTGGCCATTAGTGTGGACAATCACTAACCACACTACCACCACCATCACTTGCTTCATTGGCAAGGAAATTGTGGCCCGCTTTGGGCAACCTAAACAGCTCACCACAGATGATGGCCCCAAGCTTGTTGGACATGTCATGAAGGCGTACTGCGCCAAGAATGCCCTCCAACAAATAGTCACAACTCCCTATCATCTCCAAGCCAATGGGTGTGTAGAGCGCTTGAATGGTTCACTGGTCCAACTTATTGCCAAGCTCTCACAGGAGCATCCCAATACCACATGGACTGAACAATTGCCCACTTCCCTACTCATCTTACAGGCAAGAATCAACAGGGACACCAGGTTCAGCCCCAGCTCCCTGGCCTTTGGGCTGCCTGGCAGCTTGACAGGGGTAGAACAAAGGAATTTACAATTCACAGTTCCTGGGAAATCCCCCTTGTTGGCTACCCACCTCCCTAGTCCAATGACGTACCAAAGCCTGCAATATTGAACACAAACAAATCAAGGGAGGAACAAAGCACCCCAAGGCCAGATACACCGTGGGTGACCCTGTCTACGCCCTCAACCCCAATTCAGCCAAGTTAGAACCCAATCACTTGGGCCCCTTCAAAATAGCCGCAGTCTATGAAAACCACACCTACCAGCTTGAAGATGCCCAAGGAAACACCAAGAAGCTTCACCACAATTGCTTGCACCCCTGTTGCGCCATCCCCACATAAAGGTTGTTTGTGTAGACCTTCTCAGATCTGCCGCAAAC
>QTSX02001842.1:0-25013 GCA_014839935.2 Entomophthora muscae | reverse complement strand
CAGCCAAAATTACTGGGAAAATACATAAGTACATAGTACACCATAGTGTAGATGGCTATAGACTGTGTGGAGTGGGGCAAACCCAGTGCAGGCCAGGAGTACTGATTGGAGGAGTTGAGCTGTGCTGGCTCCTTTTAAAATTACTTGTTGGTAGGGTCTTTAAATAACCTGTGTGGTTGATAGTGTTAGTGGCTCCCAATCCCAAGGCAGGCTGTGAGGACAGCCAAGAAGATAAGGTGGTTCATCTCTTTTAGTCCTGGGGAAGGGTTGACAAAGCTTAGTGTTTTGACTTCTTGTGGCTTAAAAGTCTGTTTTGATTTCTGTGATAACAATTGAGGGGTAATATGCTTAATGATAGCATAAACTATCATCAAGTGATTGAGTTTTATTATATACTGTCAGCCTTAGTGGGGCATGAATAGTGAAAATCATTGGACAGGGAACCCCAAACACTTGATGTTGTCTGGAATTCCCTTTTGGGATTAGGATTTGAGTGGTTTGGCAAGCAATAAATTATTAATCTTGGCATTGTATGGCTTTGGAGCTTCTTCAGACACTTTCATGCATCCAAATTCAACTTCTGCAGTTGATGCATTAATTTTTTGGCAGGTCTGCTTATAATCCTCATCCAAATTTGGTAAACTCCAAATTTGGGCAGCAGTTCCCCCCAAATTGGATGTTGGGGAAATTTCCTTTTTAGCCTCCTGTTTTGGCAATTTCCCAATTTGGCAGGGGTGGACGTCCTGCCGGTGGGGAGCGTGCCACCTGCTGCTGGGTGGCATGCTGGGCGCGCGGCCGGCCTATAAAAGTCCAAAGTTGAAGAATTAAATTTTTTTCATTTTCTTCTACTTTTTGTTTTGCGGCAGTTTACCCAATCAGGGGAAATGCTGAAAATATTCTTTATGTCTTTTGGGTTCAATGGTGACCAAAATGTTGTTTCCTTGATTGGTTTTGTCAGGAATATTCCTGACAGGCAATAAGAGTCAGTTATTATAATCTAATCCTTGCTTCATAGGAGTTCTAACTTCCCCAAAGTAAGGAAAAGTCTATCTTCAACATCCATGACAAAATTATTGACAGGAATATCAGGTAGGAGATTCCTGACCATAAGCTACAGTATGCAGTGATGTCAGTGTTAACCAATAACCATGCTTAAAATATGCCAGACCAAAGACAGAACCACAGCAACTTTGCTTGTATATCCAACATTCAATCTGATACTCTAGCTTATGAAGTATATCTGATCTCATCCTGGATACCTTTTTCTTACTCTCCCTGGATACAAAAGAGAGTGTTGATGTGAATTAGATGACCACTATGCTGTCTGGTAAGGGCAAATTGAAGTTGCCCTCTTAAGAGATCAACACATTTTAGGACTTTGATAGATGAGCGTAATCAGTTCCAGGAGCATATTAATACCCAGTTGGAGTTAGCTGGGTTGGTGTGGACAAATGGGACAGTTATTTAAAGTAAGAATATGAATTTTAAGAGGCCACCTTGGGCAGTACACTATGTCAAGTCCAAACATATGTTGATGAGAAAATGGCTTCTGTAGCTATTGTGCCACCCACACACCCTTAAGGCCCTACTAAATCTGAGGCCAAGATTTGGGAGGCTATTGCTGAGTTCAAGGCCATCACTTGCTGTCAATCTACTGCTGACAATCTAGCTACCTGCAAAACTGTCCCTGATCCTTGCATCACTAATTTGAATTATCAAGTATCTAAATTAAGGGGTGAGATTTCTTACCTGTGTCAACATAATTCAGATCAAGAAGTATTATCTTCCAAATTTGATGGTGAATGCAAAGATGAAGATGAAAAGTTACAGGGCCCTAAAGACTATGGGTGTTGTCCAGACCTAGAAAGGCAGCCACACATTATCTGTTCCCTTGCCTTGAATCACTTGTTGGAAGTAACAAACAAAGTTGCAGACAGACAAGACACTTTAGAACAAGAGGTTATAAAAACTTTACCCATCTAACTGAGACTATGAACAATAAGATTTCCCTTTGGTATCCCTGCCTAAGGCTATAGTCACCCAGGTCAATGGGATTACAGGTAAGTTATCTGTTCAAAAGATACTAGTTGACAAGATTGAAACTGTTTCAACCACTGCCAGAGACATTGGAGGTCAGAATATCCCAGCTCTAGAGACTTTAGAGGAGAGCCTTTGACTACTATGGGCTAGAAAATTTGCTGATGAGTCAGAGTTTGAAGGTCACTTAAAATCAATTTTCTCAATAAAGATTATAATAGCCAGTTCATGTCCTCATCAATTTACCCCAACTATAAGCCAACATGTGATGATTTATTAATCAATTAAGCCCTCCATAAGGTGTGCAATACGCCATCTAGAAAACACCATCTAGAAAGACGCCATCTAGAAAATATTTGTAATAGAGTCAGGATTTAAATCAGCAAAATTAAAAAAATTAATAATAATATTAATAAGTTGATTTTTAAATATTGGTTTATAATACAGTAACTCAAAAAATTCATCTAGAAAACACTATCACAAATTAAAATAAAAAGAAAGTTATCCAAATAAGATTTTTTTGTATACAAACACTTAATAAATATCCTAAAATACACCATCTAGAAATATACCATCTAGAAACTTTTGGAAAAACATCTGGAATTAAATAATAATTATAATTTTATGTGATAAATAAAAGCATTTCCCTTCTTAACTGGGAATAAAGTATGATATTCACTTATGACCACATATAATAAATTAACTCAAACTTACGCCACTTTGATAGTACTGTATTTCTATGACACAGACATTAAAAACCCACTTTTAGTATACTAGTTTTATTCTTTGTCATAAAAAATCTGTAATATTTGGTTTTGAACTTTAAAATAATTCATCAATGATTTTATATGGAAGGGTAGTGACTTCCTAAACTGGAACTGATATAATCAAGTTAAGAGGGGTATAACTAAGACCACCTCATCACTTGAAGGTTGGAACAATCAATTTTTCAACCTGTTTAAGGTGAAGAAGCCCAGATGTATTGTGATTATAAGCAAGCTAAAGATCTATCATGGTAATGGAGACCAGCTTTAACCCCAGCTATCAAAATCAAAGCTGTTGTATCCAAGCATGCAGACCATCAGGTCAAGTTTGCAAGTGCTTTTAAAGAGATTATGGCCTATTACACCTTAGAAGGCCACCTTAACCCTATCAAAGGCATTTTCAAGGCTCTTGGGGCTAAAGCCTGGTCAATTTACTCTTTTATTTAATAAATTACTTCCAAATATTTAATTTCTACTTTATTTTTAGTATATAGATTTAAAAATAGGAAAAAATTTCAATATATAAATATCACAGTTTTGGGTTATGTTGGCTATCAAGCTTTGTGAACTATAGTTAATACTAGTTGACTACTTATTTTTATTTTGGATTAGAAATCCTTGGATAATTGTGATTTATTCATATGATTTATTTTTTATTTCATTATTTATATATACATGTTTAATATAGTGTCAAATTTTATAATTAAAATATTACAGATTTAGGATGTATTGACTTTTGAGCTTTGTGCACTAAATTTAGTACTAGCTGGACCCACATTTTTATTAAATATTTGAAATCCTTGAAAGATTTTTAGTCTATTTATATTGATTTATTGGTTCTGAAATGTTTTTGGGCTTTTATTAATATTTCAAGTTGTTTGGCGTGGTTTATGCATAAATTAAAGATAGCGTTTCTAGATGGTGTCTACCTAGATTTTGTTTTAGGACACATTTTCAGGATGTTGTCTTTCTAGATAGTGTATCCCATCCATAAGTCATTCATTCATATTTAATCACTTTAGCCTCAATTGGTTAAACTCAGGGACTGTACTTAATGGAATTTGCCTTAGGGACAAGGTCCTTAAGGATCCTGTTCCTAAGGGACACCATCCTTAAGGCTTCTGTATTTAAGGACCATTCAGATGCATGATTGATTTGGCTCAGGTTTGATACTATGGATAAAATTTATTTCAGTAATTTTAATTAATGTGCTTATATTGGACCTGTAAATGCACATTAGTCTTGATGCTATATAAAATACTATTGATTACTCCCATAAACTCTCTATTTTAAAAAATTTACTCCTTTACTACTTGTACTTCTTAGAATTCTTGCTTCTTACTCCAAACAATCAAGAATATTTCACCAGACTCCTTGAGAATCTTCTTTCTTGTTGCCTACAAAAGTAAGATAACAGGAAGATCTTCCTGTTGTACTAAAAGTTTGAGTTAGTGCTCTAGGCCTGATTAAAGTGTGATGCACTGCCATCTGCTTTGATAGCTCAGTACCAGTAGTTAACTCTGCCTCTCAGGTAGAAGTTTCCCAAGAAGTTTCCCCTTGTACTCCTTCCAGTTTGCTGCAAGAATCACACACCTTTAAGAAGATCTTTGATCCCAAGTTTTCAGCCATTTTTCAAAGAGCTGGATGTACTGGTATTCTGGTTGTTTCCAAAACACTTAACATCCAGTCATTGCCTGGTTTAGTGCCAATCTAATATACATTTTGACATGCCAGAAATGGCAAAACTAATATCACATGACTTGTCCAGATATTAAGGAACTCAAACCCATTATGCACATGACCATCCTTATCTTTGATCCAACTTAAATCCTGCCACAGCGCAAGCTATATAAACCTAAAGTGTTATCCAATAAAATATACTTTTCTTCTTCCTAGTTCCATATTCAAAGCTTTCCCAAAGCTTTTCCTCATCAACGGTATAAGCTACGGGTTTTTACCACACCCATGAAATAAAGAATGACTGAACAGAGCCTACCCACCTTTGCTCACATAATAAACTAGGCTACATCTCAGGTTACCTGGAATACGTGCTTCTGCGCCCACAATATTGATAAAGATATCCCAAGTAGATACACCATATTTGAAGGACTGATCATGCCTAAAGCATGCACCAAAATAATTCAATACAGTTGCTCTCTACAACCACAAAAAAACATGTAACTGCCTATTACAGGCAAAGTTACCAACACCAAGTACATTGGTATCAACAAGTTCTCTGGAAAAAAAGAAAAAGTCATTAGCTAGCTGGATCTCTCAGCTGCTAAGCTCTGCGCCAGGTGCATCTGCTACAAAAAATATGTCCAGGAAGCCAGCAAGTACCCGTGCAAGGCTGCAGCTAACTGGTTTACCACTTGAGCTGGCTCACAAACTGACAAAAAGTTTGACAACTGGAAAGAGTTCAAATCTGACATCACCCATAACTTCTGTGTCACTGAATCCCCTCAAAACATTGCAATACAGCTCAGCAATCTTCCTCAGAAGACCACTGTCACAGCTTACGCCAATGAATTTGAAGAGATATTGTAGATTCAGAACCTAAAGGTAAAAATGCAGAATTGAAAAATTATTTTTCCGTGAACTCACCAACTTAATGGAATACTTTTTATCCTTTTATATAAGAAATTAAGTTTTTATGGGATGAAAATAACTCCATTAAGTTGTGAAGTTCACGCAAAAACAATTTGTCAATCCTGCAATTTTACCTTTAGGTTCTGAATTCATAGTACACCACAAAATCCAGAACCCAGAACAAGCTGACAAATTTCACACAATAGCCTCATTTATCAAAAGAATGAAGCACTTGTTTTCTGCCCTCCTCTGTCCAGAGACCAACACTTCCATGCCTGCGCTCATTACAGAAGCCAAGCACGCAGAAAAACGCGCAAATATGGAATATGCTGCATGCAACGGCAACTGCTTCTCCAACAGCAATGGAAAAGATAATTTAAATGGCAACAAATGCCAAAATACCAACCACAACATTGTTAACTCCAATCAAAACAATAGCAATTGCATCCAGAGCACAAAATTCTCCCACCCCAAGAAGGAAAACACTGCTGAAGTAAACAAATACTGAAACAGCAATCTGCTATGAATCTGACCCCACATTCTCTGACCTCAAAGGTCTCAAAACAGAGGAACAGAGAAAAGAGGAGGGGAAGCAGGCTTAAGTGCCACTTTCTCCCCCCAAATTGACAAGAAACTGTACCAAGGCACAAACTTTGCTGCTAGAATCCCCGTGTCCTGCAATCCTCCATTTTTATAACCATAAAAATTAAAGATTGCTCACAACTTATTGTCTACCCATGCACTTAGAAATCACATATACATAAAATTTTGTTTGACTCTGGTGCACAACACACTATGGTTAGCAAACCTTTTATAACCAAGTACAAAATACCAGTTATCAAATCCAACTTCAAATACACCAGAATGGCAGATAAATCAAAGGTTCTACTCAAAGGCAAAACAACTCCCTTCATAATTGACCTCCAAGGCATACAAACGTCCATCAAATGACTTGTCATGAACAACATAAACAAAAATTGTAGCAGGCATGGACTGGTTCACCTGAGTGAATCCCAGCGTATGTTGGAAAACAAAAACCATGACAATAAAATGCAATGGAGTCAATTTCAACATTCTCAAAGAACCAAATGACCTCATTCTAAGAGACACAGTATTTGTCCAGATCATAAACCAAGATGACTCAGAACATCTAACCAAAGATAGTACCCTTCACATAATGAGGTACACTGAGTTCAATAACATGTAAACAACCAAGATCCAATGCCCAGAACTTGTGGCACTCCTAAATGAATACACCCATGTATTCAAGGAAGAGCTCACAGAGTTACCACCCAAACAGGAGGTCAAACATGGCATCAACTTATACAATGCAATGCCCAAAACTGCACCCCCTCTACAGACTCTCTCCCATGGAGACCCAAACCCTCAAAACCCATATTGAGGACAACCTAGACAAAGGCTTCATCCACCTGTCTGAATCCCCATGGGGGGCAGCAGTATTCTTTGTAAAGAAAAAGGAAGGCACTCTGCGTCTAGTAACTGACTACAGAGTACTAAATGTAAGCACAGTAAAGAATAAATATCCCCTTCCACTCATAGAGGATCTGTTTTCAATACTCTCTGGAGCCAATTTTTTCTCCAAAATTGACCTCACCTCAGGCTACAACCAGGTTGAAGTTAAAGAAAAGGACATACCAAAAACTATGTTCTGTATGAAATTTGGATCCTTTGAGTGTAGGGTAATGAACTTTGGGATGACTAACGCTCCCACAATGTTTGTCACCATGATGAACCAAGAACTAAATGGTCTCTCAAATACATTATGCTACCTCAAAAATATCATCATATTCTCAAAAACAAAGAGGAACACCTCACGCATGTCTGCAAGACACTTGATCAACTCGCAAAGCACAAACTTTATGAAAAACCAAGTAAGTGCCAATTTATGGGAAAGGAACACCTGTTCTTGGGCCACATTATCTCTGATGGTGGAATCAAAGAAGATCCAGATAAAATTAAAGCCATAAATAATATGCAATGCCCCACCTTTGTTAAAAAAGTTAGATACCTTCTTGGAATGGTAGATTACCTAAAGATTTACATCAAAGACTGCAGAAAGCTACCCACACCAATCAATGACTTAACCAAGGGTAATGCTAAAAATAAATTTATCTGGACACTATAATATGACATGGATTTCCAGCTACTAAAGCAAGCTCTGATTTAAGCGCCAATCTTGCAATACCCAAATAACAACAGGTGCTACAAGCTCAAGTTGGATGCCAGTGATACCGCCATTAACAAAGCACTACACATCAGCCAGTCAGGGTAGCAAGACTTCCTGTCAGTAAGTTCAAAAGTAGAAAACTAGCACTGAGCAGAGATACCCCATACACAATAAGGAAATGCTAGCAATATATCAGGCATGCAAGAAAAGTAGATGTTATCTGGAAGAATATTTAAATGTCTGAGTACTAAATGACCATAAATCCTTGATCTACTTTAAAACTCAGAATGCACTTGCACGGCAACAAGTCAAATGGATGTCCCTACTTGAACAGCTTAATCTGGACATTCAGTACAAAAGGGGGGCAAAGCTTGTCACAGTGGATGCTCTCTCTAGGCTATGACAGCCTAGAGAAGATCACCCTGACTACCTGGATCCAGATTGCCTAAACCTATATAAAACTGAGTATAAACTCAAAGGGAAAGACTCCTTAATATACCAGATAACTCATGACGCACTAGTTACAAATAAGAAGCACTTTCATGTGTCAAATGGCACTGTATACCAAATCATTAAGGACAAACATGCTCCCTACATCCCACTTGCACAAAGAGTCAACGCCATATTAAGACATCACTGCCTACTAGGACATACAAAGGCTAACAACCTATACCTCACTCTAAAAGAGATAATATGGCAGCCCAATATTAAACAAGACATAGTTAAAGTTTTGAAGAAGTGCTCAGTGTGTGATAAATACTCAAGCATCAAACCTCCACAGCCTACATTAAACCCACTACCTGACCAAGAACCATTTGAGGTTTGGGGTCTGTACTTAGTAGGACCTTTCCCAGAAGCCAAAGCAAAACAACAATTCTTAATTTTAGCCATTGACTTTTCAACATGCTGGTCAATATTCTGGGTAACCAAATACAACAAAGTAGAAACAATCAACCACTTCATAAATAAGGCAATAATAGCTGACTATGGAGCCTCAGACTACATCATCCTGATAGAGCCACAGAACTATCAGGACACATGGTGAACAATAACTTAAAATAAAATAATATCAAACACTCTACAACCTTGCCTTACAGGCCACAAGCCAACAGCAGAGTTTAAAACCTAAATGGCAGCCTCATCAGAACCCTTGAGAAAATAATGAATGGTAAAGCCAGAGACACATGGCCACTATATGTGAAGCATGCATTATTAGTATCTCAGGTATGCACCAACCAAGGGACAGGCTACTCACTGTTTAAACTAACATAAAGGTAAAGCCAGAGATAGTCACCCATAATAACCAACAATATGTGAATTTTCACCAGGGCAACTCCCTACAGTGGAACAGGCTCTAGAGCTACAACACATACGCTTTAAAGCCAAAATAGCAGAAAGAAAGAGACTCAAAGCACAAAAGACCCCAACATCAAAAAGTACCACAGATCTTGCCTTTGTCTCAGTAAAGGGTAACGCTTGACTTGGCTAGTAACCACTAGCAAACAACTTCAGGAACATCAGGTGGCACCCATCAAGACAAAGCCCCCTTTTGATGTATCAGAGTAACCCCATAAAGGAAAGTTGTGTCAAGGAGCTGGATGTACTGGTATTCTGGCTGTTGCCAGCACACTTAAAATCTAGTCATTGCCTGGTTTGGTGCTGGTCTAATATTTAGTTTGAAATTATGGAAATGGCAACAAACCAACATCAAATGACTTGTTCAGGTATCCAGCAACTCAAATCCAAAATTGTACATGACCTCACCCATATTTGATCTGACTTAAGCCCCTGCCACAGCGCAAGCTATATAAGTCTAAAGTATTATTCAATAAAATATACTTCTCTTCTTCTTATATTAATATTCAAAGCTTCCCCAAAAGTTGCTCCTCATTACCTGGCTCAGGATCACCATCACCCTGTTTTGGTTGATACACCTTAAGAAGCCGCTGAGCTAGCTGAGGCCCTCTTTCAGAATTTTTCTGCATCTCTACCTTTGAAGACTGTATACAAGGAAATAACTTCCTTTAAATGCATGTTTTCAAAGTGGGAGAAAGATCTAGAGACAATCCAAGACTCCTGTTCATTCTACCTCCTTTTGGAAAAGATATCACCCATGTAGAGATAATCATCCAAATAGTTGAGATCAAGTCTATCTTAGATACAGGCTCTCCTGTTAATGTTGTATCTTCCAAGTTGATTAAGAATCTCAAACTAGCTCCTGAATTAACTATACCCATTCCTATGAAACCACTAGATTGGCTCATACCTGGGTTATTGATGCCTACTCTTCTTTACCAATGAGGATTGGGGAACTCTTTATTGTGTCCTCTGCCATTGTTTTATAAAACAAAAGCTACAACCTCCTGGTAGGCACACAATTTCTTTGAGAGTATAATGAGATTGTTGATGTTTGAGATGGGTATCTATCCCTCTAATGATATAAAGTTCTATTGATTTTGAAGAGCCTCCCTGAATCTCTGGAAAACAACTAAAGACTTGTGTCCTCAAATACCCCACAGATATCTTCTTGCTAAAGTACCGGACTCACTACTCCAATATTGTTCCCCTCCACCGTCTTGCCCTGCTGAGGAAGGTGTCCTGCTACTTTCCCTAACCGCTGCCACTATCCCTCCTGGATCCCAGGCAATCATTGACTCCCAGATATCCTATGATTTTCCTGGGAAATTCTCCTGGAGTTATACTCTCCTGAATTCCTAAGTTGCAAAGAACCCTGCTTATGTCCTGGGATCTTAGACCAAACTCAAAAGGAGCTTGTACAACTATTGCTGGCCATTATAACTGCTTCCCAATGAGTATATCCTGGGGTCAAATGGTAGGACATGGAAACATACTAGGCACAGAAAAAATTGCCTCCCTATATGTTTTTGGGGTATTTGGTTACTTTAACTTACCTGAAGAAAATCCCCAGGTGCTCTCCCTGTTAAGCAATTGTGGTTATTGCTAGTATGTTCAAAGCTGCAGATAGATGTTAGCCTTGCCAATGTACTCTACCTGTCTTATGCAAAGAGCACTACAGATTACAGTAGAATATAATTTTAAATAGAATTACGTTTATTGAGACTGGAGTACAATATAGCCAGCAGCTAAAATCTATCTGGGTGTAACTAAGAGTGGGTTATCATCCTTTTATGTGTCTGTATCTATATATACTGCAATAACTCTTTTTCTTGTCCTTTCAGACAGTTCTCAGTGGCTACATTTGCAGTAGGTCCATCTTTGCTGTTTTACCTATCCTGATTGGCTGTCCTTGACATGTGTACTGCTACTGGCCTTAGCAAGGTGTACATGGCACTTCAGTTACAGGCTACGCTCTTTTTGAGCTAGCCTAGTGTCATTTATTGATTAGCTGTATCTTACACACCTATTATTGAGCTGGGAAACTACACTGTATTTAGTTGACATTTATAAATGGTCTCAAATCTGTCCTCCAACATTGGAAGGTAGAATTCTGGTATTCCATTTACAGGGCTTAATCAGTGATCCTTTTCTGGCTGGCAAGCCTTCTTCTTATTAATGCAACAGATCAAATTGGAGATTATACGCCATATAATAGCGGACTTGATTGAATATTGACCTGTAGATTATCCCCCGTTTAATAGTGACCCAAACCAATAAGAAGCTAATTATACAAGTGTAATGCTGATCCAAACTTGGTATTATCTAGCAATTTACACATCACTTGTTTGATATACTCATATACACCCTTCAGGCTGTATGGGACTGAATTGATACAATGTCCAGTAGGATGGAATATGAGATATACAATTATGATTTAGTGATTAAATGCTGTGTAATCACTGATAATCCTTATATTAGCTAACAATTATATGGTGTATAATCATCATGTCAATATAATATACAGTATATAATCACTACACATTGGAATGATAATCTAGTGATAATACAGCATATAATTGTTGCATCTATTATAATAAACTAACAATTATATGGTGTATAACTGTCATATTAATTATAATAAGCTGAAGATTATATGGAGTATAATCACTACACTTAATTAAAATATAATATAGTGATGATAAGGCATTTAACTGATAGAGATCTGTGTGCAATGATTAGCCTGATCATTTATGATCATTCAGCTTAATCTCACGCTCCCTGTTCTGTACTGCTGACTTTCTTCAGTTGTCTTCTATCCAATAGAAGAATGTGCTTGATCTCCTGGACCAGTTTAAGGATATCTTTGCATCTGGTCCTAATTACTATGGGGTGACCAAGGGTGTCATTCATCAGATTGACACAGGAGATACCCCCCTTTCTGTGCCAATCCCTACTAGCGTGTTGAGTAGAAGATGTGTAGGTATCAAAAGAGTTGAAACAACTCTTAGATGCTGGGTTATTAGATCTATCTCAAAGCCCTTGGGCCCCTATCCTGTTAATTCTTGAAAAAGGGTGGTTGGCATAGGATTGTAATAGACTAATGTCAAATTAATCCCTTCACTAAAGAAGACTCATACCCCTTGCCTAAAATAGACAATTATCTTAGATGCCTGGGGTTCCAAATTTTTCTCTGCCATGGACCTAGTCTCCAGGTATTTTCAGGTATAATTATCACCAGAGGACTGCAATAAGGCTCCCCTTATTACTTCTGAAGGTCTGTTTGAACCCACTCAAATTCTCCAAGGTCTTTGTAATGTACTGGCTACCTTCTAACAAGCAATGGACTCTATACTCTGAGACCTGAAGCTCTCCTATGTATATGTATATCTGGACAATATTAAAGTATTCATCTCTACCTTTAAGAATCACCTAGAACATCTTAATGCAATTTTCCTTAAGATCCACAACGCTGGCTTAAAGCTCAAACCTTCTAAGTCTGCTTTCTTCAGGGAAAAAATTGAGTTCTTGGGCCATGAAGTCATCCAAACTGGGATTCAAACTATGAAAATCAAAGTTGAAGCTATTGATAAGATGCTGGCCCCTATCAACCTTTGGCTGTTCCACATATTCCTGGGTATGATGGGGTATTACCGGCAGTTTATTCCTGATTTTTCAAAACTGAGTGAACCCCTGGCTCAATTGATCCAAAAAGTTGCTTTTGAGTACCTGATAGCCAGCAGCATTTGTTTGAGGCCCTGAAGGCCAAACTCAAAGAAGCACCCATTCTGGTCTACTCTGACTATGAGAAAATTTTGTGTTTGGCTCCTGGGGACAACATCCAGGTGGAAACAGCAGGAAATTTTTATAACAAAAGATTTGAGGTTTGAAGCTAGCCTTGGGTTAGCCTTCAGGGCAAAATTAAGGGCACCTACCTTAATTTCCTGGAATACAAGATGAAGAATTTCTTTTGGCAAAAAGGAAAGGAAAAAGCTTGAAGATTATTAAAGCCAACACAAATGTGGATAAACTTGTCTTTATTAGGAGAAATGATTCTACTTGAATAGTAGACAAGGGCTGATGATCACTCATTAGGTAGACAGAGTGGCAGAGGGGGTCACATTAGGGTGAAGTCATACCAGGATCAAACAAGGGCAGTTATAGTATTCTGGAATGGGTGGAGATTGAATCAGGCCCATTTACAGAAGGCAAGGAAGTCCTAAAGTCAAAGGCAAAACCAACCAATTCTTTGCACATATCACTATTCAAAGGCCATATTGAAATAGCATTAATGGTGTGATTTACAACATCTCTTCCATCAAGATAGGATACAGGGAGTTGATATTTTTGGAGGCATTTGTAATGCACTCAGGCAAAAGAACAGCCAGAGATAGCAGATTCATGGTATACTCAACGCCCTTCTTTAAAGTGACTTCACAGGGTCAAACCCATAGGGAGTCTGATTTGTGGGCTCTACCTCCAGTACAGTTTTGATAGTAGAGGACCAGACCATCCACTTGAAATTATGGAAGGGGGCCCAAAGACGCATTGGAAGGCAAGAGCTCTAAGGCCTTGATCTTATAGGCTGTTGAGTATGCTGTTTCCTGAATGTCAATGATACAATTAGTCAAGTCCTTGACATAAGTTTCAGGATTGGCAGACGTGTCAGCGTCAATCAAAGGGGGTCCCAAGATTGAGGGAGCTGCAGATTCATGCCCATACATTATGACAAAGAGGGATTGGCTAGTCACTTGGTGTCTACTGAGTCAATAAGCAAAAAGGGTAGCAGGGATGACATATCCCAATTGACGGCATCAGAGAGGGTGATTTTCCTCATAATGAACACAAGGGAGGAATTTGCTTGTTCAAAAGTCCCATTGATTGAAGGGTTATATGGTGCAGAGAAGGATTGGTGTGTGCTCATAGCTTCTACAATGGATGTTATGAGGCGGGCATTAAAGTTGGTCCCATTGTCAGAAAGCAGGACTTGAGGGCAACCATGACGGTAGAAGATATCTTGCAACAAGAAATTAGCAGTAGTCTTGGCAGCTATATCTTTGGTTGCTCTGGCTTCAACCCATTTACTAAAATGGTCTAAAGCTACCAAGGTGAATTGACACCCAGACCTAGAACACAGGAGAGGGCCAATAGCGTCAATACTCACAGTGTGGAAGGCATGCTTAGGGGGATGATTTTGAACTGGTGATGGGAAGGTCAGGGTTGTTGGAGCTGACAAGAATGACAGGAGGCAAGGACGTCAGGGATTAGCAGGCGCATATTTTCCCAGTAGAAGTTCTTGCACAACCAGCCATGATTCTTTGCTATGCCTACATGTCCAGTATCAATGTGAGCTTAGAGAATGATGGCTATTCTCATACTGGGGCAGACATAGGCAAATAAGCGTTGTTGACTTTCTTTAAGAGTTGTCTATTGAAAATCACAGTATCTTTGGATAGGGCCTGTGGTGCCAAGAGGATGTCTTCTGGCTCAGTGGTCCAGGAGTCAGGGTATCCTATCAACTTGTATAGGTGATTGGCATCTGCAGGATGGATATCTAGTATAGGCATCCTTGACAAATCATAAGCATTCTGGTGCTGCACACCAGGATGGTGTACCACAGTGGAATTATATCCTTGAAAGCGCAGGGCCCAATATGCTAACTGACCTTCAGGCTCCTTTAATTGTCTCAGCTACTTGAGGGAGGAGTGGTTAGTAACTACAGTAAAGTGATTCCCATAAATATAATGCCAGAACTGTTTTAATGCATGTAAAACTGCCAGGCATTTCTTTTCAGTGACGCTATAGTTCTTCTTGTGTCTGTTGAGAACTTGTGAAGAATAGGCCACAGGTTGATCCACGCTTTTGATGTCAAGATGGGCTAAGATGACACCTACAGCTATTCCACTAGTGTCAGTGTATAAGATGAGCTCCTTATAATAATCAGGGTAGAAAGGATGGGAGCCTCTTTGAGCTTGGCTTTCAGTGCTTCAAAGGATTACTGTTGGCTGTCTGTCCACTCAAAGGGTACATTGCGGAGGAGTTGTACAAGGGGTTTTCTTAATTCAGAAAAATCAGGGATGAACTGATGATAGTACCCTCATCATGCCAAGAAATACTTGGACCTCCCAGAGATTTTTGGGAGGTAGCATCTTGTCAATGGCTTCCACCTTATCATTCATGGGGTGTATGCCAGTTTGGGTGACCTCACGGCCCAAGGATTTGTGTTGTTCTTTAAAGAAAGAGAACTTGGAGGGTTTGAGTTTTAAGCCAGCTTCTCAAATATTGATGAAGAAAGCTTTGGGATGATCTAGATGGTTGGTAAAGGTGGAGATGAACACAGTGATATTGCCAAGATATACAAGAACACAGGAGAGCTTCAGATCTTGCAGAATAGAGTCCATAGCCCTTTGAAACGTAGCTGGAGCAGTTGCAGAGCCATTGAGGCATGCAAGTTGGTTAATAGAGGCCTTTCAAAGTTATAAGGGCAGCCTTTTCTTGGTCCTTCAGAGACAAGTCAACCTTCCAATATCCAGAAACTAATTCCATATCTGAGAAAAATCCCAAGTCTCCTAATTGTCTGAGGGCATTGTCAATCCTAGGCAACATATATGAATCCTTCTTTGTGAGCAAGCTTAGACAGCAGTAGTCCATCACAATGCAGTGGTCTCCATCCTTCTTCTTAAGGATCAACAAAGAAGAGGCCCAAGGGCTCTGAGAGGGAGCCAAGAGACCAGCATCCAAGAGTAGTTTAAGCCCCTTGGAAACCTGGGCATCCTCTACCCTACTACAGCAGTAAGGCATGATACAAAAGGGCGTCACATCACCAGTATCTATCTAATGGATGACCCCATTGGCTAGGCCATAGTCTGTAGGTCCAAAGGCAAAGATATTGCTAAATTAGTCAAGTAGTTCCAGTACATCCTTTTTTTGGATGGGCAACAATTTTGGGAAGTTGGCAGCAGTGAATAGGGAGAGAACCTGAGGGTTTTCTTCAGGTAGATTAAAGTTTAAGGTTCCAAAAGGGTAAAGGGATGCCACCTTTTTGGCCCCTAATTTGCAACCATGCCCTACAGCTTGGCCCTGAGATACTCATCATAGGGAAAGCAGTCAGTGTTAGCTAGCAGCAACTGTACAGGCTCCTTGTGAGTTTGATCTTAAATCCCTAGGGTTCATAATTGAGGCTCTTTGCAGCTGAGGGATTCAGGAGAGTAAAACTCCAGGAACAACTTTTCAGGCAGTTCATAAGATATCTGGGAGTCTATAATTACTTGGGAGCCTGGAGAGATGGTGATAGCTGCAGGGGCAAGAAGAGGCACACCTTCCTCTTCAGGACAGGAAGGAGGAGGGGAACACATATTTGAGGAAGGAGTTCTGTACTTGAGCAAGAAGATATTTGTGGGTACTCTAGCACACAAGTCTTAAGGAGTTTGCCCAGCAGGTGCAGAGGTTCTTCAAAAGTTAGAGGGACCTCATATCCTAAGAGTGATAGATACCCATCTCAAAGGTTTACAATTCCATTATATTCTTGTAGGAATTGTGTATCAACCAGGAGATTGTAGCTTTTGCTTTCTAGGACGACAGCAGGGGACACAATAATAAGCTTCCCAGACCTCATTGGCAGGGCAGAGTAGGCACCAATGGCGTGGGTTTGAGCCATGCCAGCAGCACCATGTGATTGAGTGTTTTTGAGGTCAGGGGCCAACTTAAGCTTCCTCATTACCTTATATGGTACCACATTGACTGAAGAGCCTTTCTAAGATAGCCTTGATCTTAACCTTTTGGATTGGCACTTCCACACAGGTAGTATCTTTTCCAAAGGGGGGAAGACAGTCAGAACGTCCTGAGAAGCTTCTAGCTCTTTCTCCCATTTGGCTAAAATGCATTGTAAGGTAGGAATTTTCTGTTATACACAGTCTGCAAAGGGAGGGATACGGTCATATTCTGAAAGAGAGCTTCTGCTAGTTCAGCAGCTTCTTCAGAAGAGTCTACCAAGACAGGAGGTTGATGAGCCTGGGCTAGATAAGGGCAGGCCACTACAGCCTTAGCTTCAATTGAAAGTGGGCAAGTTGTAGTTGTGGTTCTCCCTGAGCAAAGCTTGTAAGGGACGGATACAGTTTCTGGGACTGCTAAAACAGAGTAGCCATAACTATCTGATTCATCAAAGTCTGAATCTTCAGGTTTGGAATCACTGGAAAGATTGTGGAACAGATGAAGGATAGTTGGGCCAGTTGAAGGGGGAGATTCCTTGTCAGAGGGAGGATCAGGAGGAGATGGGGGAGATGGGTCAGCAGAGAGCGTCACCGCCTCTAAGATGGCCTCTCTTTTCCCGCCTTCTCCTTTGGGTCACAACCCTCTACTTAAGGGTTGGTGCAGGTATGTGAGTGGTTTTGCTATTTGACCACAGTTATGATATCCTTGCCTCTTAGATTGTCCACTTGAGCCCAGAGTCATATTGCACGGGGGTACAAGAGATGGTTCCAGCGTTGTTGGCCTTATTCTCATGCACCACAGTACCCATGTGGGTCAAATGCATGTCTTGTAAGAGGTTCTTAATGCTCTTCATGGATGTAAGAGAAGATTTGTGCACCTTAAAGTGCAGGCACAGGAGCTAACTCACCTTCAAAGCATTCAAACATGCTGTGTAAGCTTCACAGTGAGTTAACTGACGACTGGTGATTAACTGTTGTCCTTCAATATAGAAGAAATCAGCAAACTCATCTAGGGTTTCCTTGGGCTTAAAGAAAATGTGCATAAATGCATCCCTTTTTACCTCCAAGCTGAGGTCTCCTCCAAATTCCTCAATCAGGAGGCATTTCATGTCCTCCCAAGTGCCAATGGAAGGGAGTTTGGGGACCACAACTCCTTGGCATGTAGGATGAAGAAAGGTAAGAATATGCTCCTTTTTAAGCTTATCAGTAGCCCTACACATTGCAGTCTTGTAAATGGTCAGGAAGGCAGCAATGGTGGAGGTTTTGGGATCAAATATCTGCTTGAAGGAAGACTTATAGTTGGGATCAATGGACAATGAAGTGGACTGAATGTTGTCACCTGGGTTGAGGACATTGATGTGGGGGTTGCCCTCAAACTCAGATTTGGCAGCAGGTTGTCTAGCCCAGAGAAGTTGAAGGCTCTCTTCTGGGGTATTCAGTGTAGAGCTGTTCTGTCCACTGATATCTCTGGTAGTAGCGGCAGCAGCCCCAAATTCATCAATCTTAATCTGTTGCACTGCTAGTGTACCAGCAATCTCATTGATACAAGTGGCCAGGGAAGTTGCTTGAGTAGTCAACGGGACAACCTGTCCATTTATTGTCTTGGTTAAACAATAGAGGTTCTGTACCTCCCTTTTGAGTGCCTCTTGCCTATCTGCAACATCATTTGTTACTTCCACTAGCTAATCCAAGGAAAGGACACAGTTGACAAGAGGTTGGCCTTCCAAGCCAGGGCAGCACCCATGATTGCTAGGGGGGAGTACCAGTGACCTCAGCCTCCCTTTTGCCATCAGAGTCAGAGGACAAATCATTGGGGTTGGAGAGACGTTGTCTCAAATACTCAATCTCACCCTACAAAGTAGCCACTTGGTCAGTTAGCATGGCAATGTGGGGATTAGGTGTAGGTTTGAAAGGCAGGAGATGCAGAGCAGAGGCTTGACGTCAAGTAGTAGCTTTGAGCTCAGTTATAGCTTCCCATACACTCACTTCAAAGGCAGACAGGGTCTTGACTGAAGGAGTTGGTGGAGTTACTTCAATGGAGGCCACCCTATTGTTGACGTAGTTCTGAACCTGATTCAAAGTGTCTCCTAAATTGGCCTTGTCCAAGTCATATTGCAAACGTAGATGCTGGCCCCAAGTATCAACGTGAGTCCCCACCAACTTGAGCTGGGAATTAACATGTTTTTGAAACTGATTGAGTTTGGCAACCAGAGTCTCAAAATATTGGTGGTACTTTAAGAGGGTTGCCTCTATCTGTCAGCGCCAAGTAGCTTGGTGGTCATCCAGTTCACATAGTCAATCCTTAATATACCCATGGAGCAAAGAGCAGAGGGAATGTAGAGAGAAGGTCAGATATTTTTGTGAAGCTAGCAAGTCAAGCTGGTTATCTGAAATGCAAGCAAATAGACTATGGGACCATTCTTGATAAGCCATATTTTGTGGTTGGGTGCTTGAGACGGCAGAGGCTACAGCAGTCAAAAGCTGGTTCTGAGATCCTAGCGCTAATTGATGATGAACCAAGGTGGTTTGGATAAACTGGTTAACTAACACGCCATTAGTATCCATCAATTCCATCAGCACAGGGGGAAGACCAAAGTCCAAGAGGAAGGAATACAGGTCTTTGAATGCATACCTGGGACAGAGATCAGGGATAGAGTGCATCTCCACAGTGCCTGTGTGGAGGAGGAAGTAGGCAGCGGCACAAGATTGCTCATAATTGAGGGATAAATCTGGAAGGGAGCCCAAGCAGGCCTGGGAGACAACATCATTAACATAGTAGTTGAGGGGGTATCAGTGATATCTTCTTCTAGAGGAGGACTAGAAACTTTAGGTTGTTTGGGTACTTCAGAAACAAAGGGGGAAAGACCAGAGAATGCACATGGGAACATGGGAACCAAGGGGCTTGCAGCCCCTGTAGTGAGCACCATTTTGTTGTGTTCTGCTCCTGGGGACAACATCCAGGATGACACGGCGGGAAATTATATAACAAAAGATTTGAGGTTCAAAGCTAGCCTTGGGTTAGCCTTCAAGGCAAAATTAAGGGCATGTACCTTAATTTCCTGGAATACAAGATGAAGAATTCCTTTTGGCAAAAAGGAAAGGAAAATTCTTGAAGAATATTAAAGCCAACGCAAATATGGATAAACTTGTCTTTATTAGGAGAAATGATTCTACTTAAATAGTAGACAAGGGCCAATGATCACTCATCAGGTAGACAGAGTGACAGAGGGGGTCATGTTGGGGTGAGGTCATACCAGGATCAGACAAAGGCTGGTATGGTATTCTGGAATGGATGGAAAGATCAGACCCATTTACAGAAGGCAAGGAACTCCCAAAGTCAAAGGTAAAGCCAACCAAATCTTCACATATATTGCTATTTGAAGGCCATATCAAAATAGCATTAATGGCGCAATTGACAACAACAAGGGATTTTTTGTCCACTAACACTAGTAGGGTAGCTGTAGGCACCATCTTAGCCCAACTAGATAAGGATGTCCTTGATAGGCTAGTTGCTTATTTATCCTGAGTGCTCAATAAGCATTAAAAGAATTATAGTGTTGCTGAAAAAATGCTTGCCTTAATTACATGTAATTAAGCAGTTCTGATACTATATCTATGGGCTCATTTAACTATATTTACTGATAACTCCTCCCTCAAGCAGTTACAATAGTTGAAGGGGCCTGAAGGAAAATTAGTCCAATGGGCTTTGTGCTTGCAATGGTATGATTTCACAGTGGTGCACAGGCCTGGCGCTCAACATCAAACACTGATAGTCTCTCCAGGATGCCCATATTGCAATCCACCTTCCAGATTCACATTGACTGTATGAGCTAATAGAATACCTCAATTCTTTTACTACTGAGCCTGAAGAGATACATCTAGCTGCATGCTGTGGTCTGAGGCGCGGCACAGACACACAACGGGAAATCCTAACCTTAGGATTAAATTTGTACTAAGTCTTGGTTAGAATGACAGGGAAGGCTATGTGATTACCTTGTGGCCCTAAATGAATAATCTCTACTAGTCATGGCTAGAGAGAGGCGCCAAAGTACTTGGAAACCCAAAGACAGAAATGTGAATAGAACTTAATTTTTTGGTGAATATGAAATGGAATATATGGTGGTTGACAATACCATAAAACAGTACCAGAACAGTAGGATCACTTGCCACAAGCATGAGTGGGACAAGTGAGTTGCAAGGAATCTTGAAACCAAACAGTTGAACTTCCCTGTTCAGTAACAGACTTACTTTGAGAGGCAAAAGCAAAAGCGAGATATTTGTCCTTGAAATAACCCATCAAAGGCAAAATTGAAACATGGTGAATGGCAGCATTCACGACACTGCATATTTCTTGTCCAAGGACACTGTCATATGAGATTATCAATTATTCAAGAAGGTTAATAATGTATACCTGCCTTATGTACGCTCCAGCATGAGGATAGCAATTGTCCTTCAAGCTCACATTGATACTGGACAGGATGGACCTGCTAAAACTCATGATTGGCTGAGTAAGAACTCTACAGGGAGAAAATGTGCCTTGTCATGAATTTGAATTCTCTAAGGGGGTTAATTTCCCTAGTGAATGATAATTCATAGATTATATCCTAAAAAAGCATTTTGCTTTTGATTTTGACCTTTAGAGTTCCCTTTACTCAAATATGGGTTGACATCAATATTTGAACCTTCCAGATCCTTATCAGTCTCTTGCCACTTGGAGTATCTCCACTAAGGCTACTAGGATCAAACCTTTGAGTATAAAATTTAATGCCATTTTCTCAATAAAATAAGGTTATTTTTGTTTCCTAATTTTGACATTGAATCTTCAGCGCTCATCTTACATTTGCTAGGAACATATCTATTACTAATGTCAGATCAAACAGGATTAAAGCCAGAACCTCAAGTCTATTGTATTTAAGACTTTCACCCAAGTTCTTTGTTATTCCAAGTAACAAAGCGCAACTCAACAGTTACCTATTCCAGTTGCCCCATGTTGGGTTTGCCATCAGTAGATGTGGCAGTCCAACACATTCAATTAGACTTGTCAGTCTGGGGGTCGGATAATGGTTTAATTCAAACTTGGCGGCATCTTTCCTGCTTGCTGACGCCTTGGGGCTCAGAAATAATTGTGCTGGTGCTTCAGCGCTTGGAAATGAATGTGCTGGCACCTTGGCATCAATAGTTATTGTTGCTGGTATTATAGTGCATCTATTGCATACCAAATTTATTGGACGATTATTTATGTCATGTATTGAGATCAATATTATAATTTTCCCTTGATCTGATTGGTTATTTGTGATACATTAGCTTGTCTGCATCACTGGTCAACCATTTCTAACACCCTAATAGCAAATAACTTAAAGGTGTATTCATTATCCGAAATGTATGGATATCAAAAAGTTTATCAGATTCAATTGAGACGATTTTTGATTTATTTGGGTTACCAGAGTTTTAAAAGCTATGGCACTAACCAAAAACAACCCAGCTGTAAGCAAAAACAACCCAGCTTCAAATGAAGACGGCTCAGATGTAAATGAAATCAGCTAACGCCGTCTTTGAACTCAAATAAAATTTTGTTCCCTTTTAAAAAAAGTAAATAAAATCAGCTCGGATGCAAACAGATTTAAAACCAATGAATTTATACTGGTCAAAAGTAGATTCAGGTTCACTTGTTTCCATCTGAGTTCATTCTGCTTTCGGATGAGTTGGTTTCGTTTTCATCTTATTTTCTATCGCTTACAGATGAGTTTTTTAGAGCCATAGCTTTGGAAACTACTGTAATAGACTAATCATCCTGTTTCTTAGCCCTCGGATAAAGATGCATAAATGAGGGCTTAAAGGTTCTGTCGTGGCTATTTTTAGAAGGTATTAAAGCTAGAAAAGACCAGTAATCGGATCAAGAGGCTAATGAAAGTCAGATCATTCAAATTTAAAGAATAGGTGGAGAGCAGTTTTACCCCACCGGAGGTGTTTCCTAACAGTTTGACACCCAACTTTATGACAAGCTAGCTTGCTTTGATTTGGGGTTTACATAACATTGTGAGTATATAAAACAACATCTGGAACGACCTGATCTTCACTCAAAGTCAAGAATTCCAAGTTATGTAAATTACCATATATTTTTATATGCACTGATCTTATTTAAGGAAGGCTAACCATCGCTACTTGTGCAATTGAGTTTACTCTCAAGTTACAAGATAATGACATATTTGACAGAGATACAAGGGATTTGCAGATGATAAAATAAAAGGATTGAGGAAAACGATATAAAAGGCAACATCTAATTGATTCAAACCTTAAATCTTATATCCTTAAATTAAATAGTTTGATGGGTGTATCTACAGAGTTTTCATATAATCCATTGCGTGCTGTTCAAGCGTTTCGGAGGTTAGCCACGAATGTGCATCTTCAAAATATTCAGGATGGCTGAGATCACATGCGGAAGCTGGATGTGGCAGGTGTACTGTTGTTGGGGGGTAGTTTTTGGATGAGCTAAATGCAGAAAAGGATGTTTCATGTAACGGTTCAGGTTCCACTTTCACCATGCTAAAAGCGGTATTGCAATTACTTAAGGCAGTTTCGTACGCTACAGACATTGCTCTGGTTTCATTGCCAGCGGAAGGAGACTGGTCTCCAAACCCAATTGACTGAGGTGCAGGGACAACAGCTTCTACGAGCTTATTCAATGAATGGGTTTTGCTCGTTAATCGTTCACGGTTACTTCCAATACTGAAAGAAAGTACTTGACTTCCCCAATACATTTTAAATGTTCGAATAGCCTTTGAAAATGCTGGGTCGATCAGGAAAGCGAAAAAATTCAAAGTTCCTGGAAGAGCTATTTCAGTTAGTCAATATTTACATAATACAATACCCATTGAAACAACCATCAAGGCATATATGGGCTTGTTTGAATCATCATTTGTATCGTTGAATTCGAAAATCAAATAGCCTGACTGTGTAATCACAGGGATTAAACAATACAGGGTTCTATTGGTTAGTGAAGATTCATAATGCTTACACTCGGCGTATTAAGGACTTGATGACGGTGTCGTATCGTGTACTTTGCCAGTTTTCTGACTTGTCGTATGAGCTTTTCAGATTGCGTTCATTCTTGATCAACTTGTAAATAACTAGAATAACAACAATAGAGCAATAGATGATCGCTACTAGGGTCCATGCAGCGCACAGCCCCCATAACCATAAACGTTGCTTGTATAGATCCCCGTCCATGCAGGTGTGCATATCCTTGATGTCTAAAAAGTACCCAGCTAATGTGCAATTGAATTAAATATTAGGATTTAGTTTATTATAAATTTAAATGTTATAAAGTTAGATTATTACTATTTTAAATTAACTTTGATAAAATGCATTTTGTTTTTAACTATAAATTACCTATTGGAATCAACGATAGAACTGTTGATAGGCCAAATGAGACAGCCCAGTAAATCTTTTCCCAGACTGGATTTGAAGCGTAGCCGCAGACAAAGATAAGGTGCAGGTTTACCGCAATGCTTGTGTTTAAAAAGAGATATGAAAGGGAAAGCCATTGGGCTACAACATCGCTAACTATGCAGTCTAGTCCTTCTAAGCCTTTTCCCATGAAACAAATGACTATAATGGCATAAAGGAAATCTAGGATAGATATAACTAGGGTGATTCGAACTGACACGCGGTCCATGCTTTTCTTATCGATAGCTGTTGACCCTAGGATGAGAAGTGCAACTGTGAGGGCAGCTATTGAAGATATTGCATTCAGTATATCCTTTACTATGAGGATGACATAGTCAAACGTATCTTCGGCGTCCATGGTATAAAGATTGCCCTTTCATGACAGATATAGCACCGGGACTCTCCACCGAGTAATTTATTCTTGCGTGTCGTTGCCACTTGGACAAGCACTGACGAGCCCATCAAGTTCTGTGAATAAGTTGCTAGCTTGGGATGTACCCCTATATTTGGAATCCTTTATATAGTTTACATTGCATTTTATAAAGTCCAACTAACACAGGAAGTGATTTTCGTTAGCCTGAACGACATAAGATAATCTCAACCAATGGAAATACATTTGAGCTAGCTTGCGTTCACGTAGTATCCAAAAGAGGTTCGCAGATCCAAGGTGACTTCTTCTTAACTCTAATCAAATCACTTTGAATTAAAATGGTACATTAAGTTTCTTTACTAAAGGGTCCCATTAAAAATGAGAAACATTTCACTCTCGGATTGGGGAGTGGCCTACCTATCGTGTACGCTTTAGGGCTCCCAATTCTATCCAAATTACATTTAAATTCTTAAACTAAAGTATGATATTTGAATCAAACCGGGTGGGAATCAAGAGCTTTAGTCCGAGTATAAGCCTGGTCGTCCAAGTATTTC
>QTSX02001841.1:0-25270 GCA_014839935.2 Entomophthora muscae | reverse complement strand
AGCTTTATTTTAGTTTGGGTATAGGCTTATTTTAGTTAAAGATAAATAGTGTGATTCAAAATGACATAAAGTCAAGATGGGTAAACACACCCCACACTAAGTAATTTCATATGTAAATAAAGTTAGCAAAATAAGATTTAATTAATCTAACTTGAAGTGATGGAATTGAGATAGCGTAAATTCAAGATGATGCATTATAAAGGTATATGTAAATTTTAACTATTTTATTGTTTATTTTATTTTTTTGTGATTCAAAATCACTAACACAAAAAACGCCATCTCAAATTAAATTTAAGATGGCTTAAATCAAAGTTCCATTTTTGAAGTGGCGTGTTGTACCATTATGCCAGCCAATGCCATCCATCCCCAGACTCAAGTTTGCAAATCCCTGACAAAATTGCAAGTATTACTGAAATAGATACCACCAGATAGCTGGTGGCACAAAAGCCTACACATTCATCAGTAAGTATAAGTAGTGAGGAGGAGAAGCCTTCCTCACTGTTGGCATCTTAAAATAAATGACTTTATGCCCAGGACCCATTATTTTCTTGCAGAAATTATCTATTTTTGCACTAATATAATCATTCTGTTTGCATATATTTGTGAATCCACTACATAATACAACCACACCTATCCTTTCCCTCCTGGTTCTGCTCCTGTCACTTTGGTTAAGCCTCCCTGCACCTTTGATTTGGAGTTATTCTACCCTCATCACCTGGATCTTCCTCCTGGGCACCCTAGAGAGTCCATTCTGCCTATCATAAAGAAGATTCCTCTCACTCCCCCCTGCTCAATGTACCTCTTGCCTAAGACTTAAGCAAGTTGGGGGTTTTATATCACAGTATTGGGGCTGGCCAATCAGTTTGTGTCCCATACTAGACGTTGGCGTCCTTTGGCTACAGCTGTGAATTACCTTGTCAGGATAGCACCAATTGTGCAAATGGCCTTTCAGGCCCAGCCTGCCTCCCCTGTGGGAGTCCAGCTGGACTCTGGTATGGATTGTGACAAAGGGCATCATAAATAAAACTAAGATTCAAGGATAGGAATGCAAAGAAAAAAGATGCAAAGAAATAAAACAAAACACAAAACCTAACAAGTACCTTTTTTGGGGGTGCACTTCAAACAATCTCAACTTAAAGTTAAGACTGAAAAAACTCAGGCCATTTATTCACTTAAGTTTAGTGAGTTATAATATGGGAGCAGATGAGCAACCAAATTTGGTTAATGGGAAGGCATAGTAAAATTTGTGTTTGTTTAAAGGGAACATCCTCTTTTAACTTAAGAAAGTTAAAATGTGAGCCAGGAGAGAGAAACAAGAAAGAACAGGTAAAATAGAGATTTCAGTTAAAGCAAGAGGACCAGAAGAAGCCAAAAATCCAGTCTAAAGACAATGCTGGAGTAAAGAAAAAGGTAAGTGGTTTTGGATGCTAAACTTATATTTGAGTTTAAAGGTTCCAGATTTGAAAATAGTTGTAAAAGATAAGTAATACTTGAAAATCTGATACTAACTTAAAACTTAAGCAGTAGGATGACCATAAACAATAATGAAAGGATCTGCCAGGGGAAGAATAAAAGGTCTAGTTTAAAAAAATGTGTGTAAACCAAAAGATTAATATCTGAAAAATAATAGCAGAGAAAGCTGGAGACTGACACCTCCAGATAATAACACCACTTATAAACACAGTGAACAGTAGCAGCTAATTCCTTGTGTTGAAACATCTGTAATTACTCCCTCTTGTGAAAGTAATTCCTTGAGTAATTCCCCAACTATTCCTTAAGTCAGTGTCACTCTTATCAACTGCCCGTCTATTATGGGGATCAAACAATCCAGATTCTAAGAGGAACACAACTTGAACAAGCCTTGTGACTCAAGAGGAAAATTACTCAGATAGCCCCATGACCTTCCATTACAACATGGACAGTATATGGCTTCCCATAATACTATATAATTCTCCATATTCATATCAAATAAAGTATCATTCTCTTCTTAAACTTCCCCTTTATCTTGTTTACTATACTTCCCAGAAGTATATAATCAGCAGTGGTAGCACAGTTAGGTTATCCACACCTACACAACTTTAAGAAAAATTCCTCCTAAGAAAAGGATACAACAAATGGCTCTCATCACAGGCTGGAAAGATTACAAAGAGGGACAAGAAGACCCTGCAGGCTTTTTCATCTTCAACAACGTCCTTGTCCCCATCAAAAAGTATAACCTCCTCAACATCTGTAAAATCCTGAACCTGCCTCCAACTTCTGCAAACCTGCAGCTGACTGAGATACCCAACATTGTATTTCAACGCCTATTCTCAGCAGAAATTGGGACATTTGCAGGATTATGCTGGGAAAACGCCAATATCTGGATTAATAGCACACAAAGAAAATTTACACAAGCAGGCTATCCCCACAGACTCTGGGCCAGCAAAAATGCCTTCTGTGTCACAGGAACTGCCTCACGTTTTGTAAGCAAGTAGCCCAAACAACATCCTGATCCAAATGAAAACTTGGAAATGTTCAAACCCGCCTTCCTTGAAAAGTTTGTCATGGAGGACTCCAATGTAGTAATCATGACAGAACTCTGAACCTTTAAAATGACAGGAACTATCAATGGATACATTGCAGCATATGATGACCTATGTGATTGAGCCCCCAACACCATCAGATTTGAGGAGGCTGGGCCACGCTTGGACTTCTATAATGGCCTTCCCACACACATTAGACATCAGTTTGACATGACCTGTTGCAAGAACCTCAAGGATGTATTCCTAGAGGGAAAGCGCGCAGCTCAGAAGTCTGACAGTCTACACGCCACCAACATGCTCAAGGAGAGCCCTACAGCCAAGAAGGACCATTGCCCTAATAAGCAGAACAAACAAAGCAATAACACCCATTCTCAAAACGTGACTTGCACCGCTCAAGCTAACCAAGCGAGCACTGATGACACCAAAAAGGAGGGAAAAGCTCAGGGGAGTGCTTAGGCAAGCCGCCCTCCCCCACTCCACAAGACTTGTACAGAGAACAGGATGTGGATTCAATCACCATGATCCAAGTACCCTACAGCAATCCTCTACTGTTTGCTGCCCAAACAGGAAATAAACTCCTCACTTATTCTTTCTGCTTTTGCAGATACCAGGGCATCACACTATTTGACACTGGAGCAGACCAATCCCTTGTTGACAAGAAATTTGCTGACCTCATAAAACTACCTACCATCCAAAGCAGTATCAAAAGAGTTATCATGGCAGACAACAGGAGCACACCAGTCAAAAGAGAATCAAAACCTTTCCGCACCCAAATCAGAGACGTGCAAACAACGCTTAGCAGTCCTATCATACCAATTTCCAAATAAAATGTTATACTTGGCCTGGATTAGATGAGAGACTAATTCTCAAATTGACTGGGATAGAGCAACCCTCACCATACAACAAGGCAAAGTAGACCATCATGTATTCAACCCACCTTGATACACTTATGAGAGACCATGTGTTTGTGAAAATCATGTGAAAATAAGAGGGAATTGACCCCAGCAATATCAATTGGAACACCTGCATGTATGAGATTATTCATTTTAAGAACACATAGACCAGAAATGAAAAGGACTATATCCAAGATCAGCTTGTACTTGAGTTCCCTTAAGTCTTCCAAGAAACCTTACCAGGGTTACAACCCAACAGTGGCATACAACACAAAATCAATCTCAAAGGGAGAGTGCTAAAGGCACACTCTATCTACAATCTAACACCACAAGAGGACAAAACGCTAAAGGCCTACCTAGAAAAAGCCCTTGAAAATGGACTCATAAGACCCTCTAAATCTCCTTTTGGTGCAGCAATCTTTTTTGTAGCAAAGAAAGATGGGGTATTGCGTCTAGTCACCAATTATAGAGCCATCAACACGGTCAAAATTAAGAACATGTATCCCCTGCCCCTGATTGATGACCTTTTTAATGCCCTGGGGGTCCCAGTTCTTCAAAAAAAATTTAACAGCAGGATATTGTAAAGCCCAGCTGTGAAGATACAGCAGAACTTAATTTCTATAATTAATGTAGGAAAATAGATAATAAGATTGGGTTGAACTTCAATGATAGCTTAGATATCAGATATTCAAAGGGTGTTTATTTATAGTATCTCCCACTGCGCAAAGTTTTGTAAGTGAGAGTGCAAGCAGGGAATGAAGAATCTCAAAAGACTGGGTGATGAAGATTGAAATCAGGAATTTGGAATATAGTCAAACCTTTGCTCTTCTACTATCTGGGTTTGGATTTTCAATTCTTGGTTGTAGCCAATGGCTTACTGTCATTAGGTGAAATGGGCCTAAGTCTTCCTCAAGGTCTAATTTTAGACTGTGTAGTAAGGTTTGGCAAGAGTCTGGCACAAACCATGTGGTATGGGTCCCAGATCCCCATTGGTTGGTTCCAGGATTGATGGCCAGGGTTTGGATTTTATTCCTGAATTGTTCAAGGACTGCATGGCTTGATTCTATTTTTATCCCCTAATTCTGGGACTTATCTGATTGTTTCCTCCCAAGGTTTTGTGTTCCAATTGGTTTTACGCGCAAAGTGGACTCTTAACAGGTACTTATTCATTATTAAATGATGCTCAAAATACGAAGAGCTTTAAAATGAGTGGTTGATCAATCATTTTGCTTTTATATTTGCTGAGATACACTTGCATGGATGACATCATTTCATGCAACAGGAGTTCATGCAGGGGGGATTGCTTTTGCTCAATTTAGCTCTCAATTGGCTTTTTTTGATCTGACTTAATTCATTAAGATAAATTGTAGGCGCTGTCAAGAGCTCTTGAATGCGGGTTTGGGCATTGACATCCGTTGATTAAGAGCTTAGATATGATTGCATGAATTATGTCATCTATGCAACCATGATGTCATGATTAATGAAGCAATGGCATCTTTATCAGGCATTTTCTGATTCTTCCCCTTTTGCACTAGACTGTGCTTATTTTTTGCTTTGATCCTCATTCAGAGCTATGTCAGGAGTGATCCTGACAGATATCACTAAACCTTTTTTAAACCAGAGTACATCACTAAAACAGTGTTTAAAACTAAGTAGGGCTTTTTTGAATGTGTTGTCCTCAATTTTGGCATGGCTAACTCCCCAAGTACATTTGTGATCTTTATGAATAAAATATTTAAAAGTCACATTAGAAAAAGGGCTGTTGTCTACCTTGACAATATAATCACATACATCCTTGCTAAGAAACAACATTAAAAAGATGTCTGCCTGGTCCTCTGTACTCTCTAATATAACTAAATTATAGCTAAACCCTTCAAATTGTGACTTCTTTTCAACCAAGCCTCTATTCTTAGGCCATATTATCAGTAAGGACGGGGTCAAGCCCAGCCCAGAGAAAATAAGATCCATAACTGATATACTGGCACCACAAAATAAAAGTAAACTTTGTAAATTCCTAGGCATGGTAGCCTATTTTAGGAGGTTTATCCTTGACTGGGGTGCCTTGACTGCTCCCTTATCTGCAATCACAGGCAAGACAACAAAATTTGTATTTATACTGTTGAGAGATCAATAATTTTGACAATTAAAAGAGCAAATGGTCACTGATCCCATCTTGGAATACCTAAATTGTGAAGGAGTGAAAAAATTAGAAACTGACACCTCTGACTATGCAATATCTGGATTACTCTGAATTTAAACTAAAGAAAAGGACTACCTCCCTGTAGCATATGAATCAAAAAGCTGTCTGACAGTAAAGAAACATAATTGATACATTACAAGGAACTGATAGCCACTGTATACTGTCTAATAAAGTGGCAGTGCTATCTGGAAGGAGCACAGATATTCAAACTCCTAACTGACCACAAGTCATTGGTATTCTTTAAGACTCAACAACACCTGTATAGACAAAAAGCTGAATGGATGAGTCTCATACTGAGATACTCCATGATAATTGAGTATAAACTAGTCAAGTAAATGCTTACCACAGATGCCCTGTGAAGGCTATATCATAAACATCTTCTATGCACTTATGAAGACCCCAATTGGCCCATATTAATAATGGGAAATATCCAAGAGGGGTTCCCAACTGATACATCAATAGATATTTAAGAGAAAATCTTCAAGAACAAACAACTTTTCAGGAAGCCATTCATAGGTAGAGGCATTGGGCGGCTCAGGGTGAGGTGAGGCCAAGCCGGCGGATAAGGCCCACCATAGATTGAGTGCTAAATTGATAATATAAGATAAAGATTGCCCGAGCAAGGACCAGGGTCCAGAGTGGGGAACCTGTCAGGATTCCCCTTTTTATTGCTGCTAGTTATTTTCAGGATCATTAAGACCAGTCACAAGCTTTGGTTGGTCCACAAACAAATTTACTCTCATTCAATTTCCTTTCCTTCATTCCCTTGCTCTACCGTTCAATTTTACCTAGATTAACAGTTAATTCATCTTTTCAAAGTTATCTTTATTCAGGACAATTCTCGAACCTGCTATCTTTTTGCTAAGATTAGCAACAATCAATCCAAATTCTTACCTTTTGTATTTTTCAAAGTGGCTTACGCCAGCACTTCAGAGCTTGTTTTTCCGCCTTCTTGCCTGCTCTTCAATCTCCTGTTTGTTTTCTTGCTTTAACTAAAGCATGCCAAGCAGTCTGCTGCTTCCCCCAACTCTCCTTTACCTTCTACTTAACTTTTTTAAGTTAAATGTAGTTAACACCATGTTTTCTCTGCCTCTCTTCACAACAAAGCTTTCCTAACCACTTTTGGTTAGAATCCCTCTTCATATTTTGCTCACCTCAATCCAGATCAGAATGAAAGGCCTGAGTTTTGTCCAATCTCAACTTAAGTTGAGATTATTTGACTTGCACCTCAAAAAAGGTACTTGTTAGGTTTTGTGGCTTGTGTTTCTATTCTAATTTTAGTTTAACTTATTTTTTGATCTTATGATTCCTTTTGACTTTCTTTTCCATCAGTTAGGTAGTTTCTATAACAATACACACAATTTGATTATTAATAGTTTTAATCCTCCAACTAGTGGTGAGGAATTCCCTGACTTAGAAATTGATTTTTTGACCAAGTCCTCAGTCATTAAGACTGGGTTCTATTTTATTTTCTTAGGATTAATAAATCAACTCAGCCCTTATTTTACCTCCTACAAGCTTCTAGGAGCCTTAGTCCAGTTGTTACTACAAACCTTACCTACTTTTTTGTATTTGACTAACATAAATATAAACGGTATTAAAGCTTTGGTTTACAACCATCTTCCCTAAACTATGAGACCTTACAGAACCATGAAATCCACCAATCTTGTCAAAGTAATGTAGAGTACTCCAAACAGTTGGTTAGAGGTGGTCTTGACTGCGGCGGTAGGTTCCAGTGGGCGGTCTGGTCTTGGGGTTAATGGTGGAGTCATGGGAATAAAGTACACTGGTAGGTAGTTGTACTTGTCCTTGAACAATAAGGGCGGTATCTCAATCCTCTTTCCTTTGCACCCTATGTATTCAGTACTTCTAGTCCTTGCCAATGGGTCAGCAATGAGGATGGTTAATAAGTTGTACTCCAAATAGGCTGGGTTGGGCGGGTATTCAGTAAAGTGCACAGGTTCAAAGGGGGCTCCCGGGGGACGGTATAATACCTGGGGCGGTTTGGCAGGTTGGTCTCTGAAGGGGGTGGCGGCCTGGTTGTCTAATTGGCCAGAATTAAGATGGAAGATCACTAAGACTAGATAGGGTAGAATTTGTTTGAACCAAAGGTTCATAAACTTTATTATCAAAAATGACAATGTGGTCATCACCACACTGCCAGCGTTCTTATACCATGTGATTTTGCTTCTTTGCTTTTTGCAGGCTTCAGGTCCATGGGCGGTTTGCTGGTAGGGCATGGATCTTGGCTTAGGGTCTGGAGGGCATCAGGTTCTGGTTGGGTACACTCTGGAGAACAGAAGTGGCAATGCTTAATTTTGCCGCTTTGGTTCACCATGTCACCTGAGCGGGCTAATTGCATTCCTATTTCTGGACTGGGGACTGGCAGCAGTTGGTGCTTATTGGCAGGGCTAGTGGTGGACCTTGCCCAAGCCACGGCTTCTGCGTAGGTCTGGGCCCTCAGTGGCACTGGTTTGACGGTTCTTGGCTGGACTGGCTCTGGGGAACAGAAGTGGCAGTGCTTTGTTTTGCCGCCATTGTTCACCATGTCACCTGAGTTGGCCAATTGCAATACCTTTTCTGGAATGAAGACTGGCAACAGCTGGTGTTTGTTGGCAGGGCTAGTAGCAGGTCTTTTCCCAACCTCCTTTAGGCAGACCACATTTCCTGCATAGGTATGGATCTCCAGTGGCACCAGTTTGGCGGCAATCTGGCAACCATTCAGGGAATCCTCAGTATTAAACCGGCGGGTCGCAGGGCAACTTAACAATTTGAGTCTGTGACTTAATGGATCAGCGGCTCCTGGACCGTCCTGGGGGGTTCAATCCGCCTTCAGGGGACTGGGGTTTGACTCTTGGGTCTTTAATACAAGTATTGAAATGTCATTCATGACAAGGAGCCCAAATGTTCAAGGTACTCACTGACCACAAGTTGCTGGTATTCTTCAAAACACAACAACTCTTGTCAAGAAGACAAGTCAAGTGGATGAGCCTCATACAGAGGTACCCAATGCAAATTGAATACAAGCCAGGCAAGGAAATGCTTACTGAAGATGCCCTATCAAGGCCATACAGGAAACATGTCCTATGCGCTGATTGGGACCCTGATTGGCCCATGTTAATCATAGGGAATCTCCAAGAAGGGCTCCCACCTGGAACCCCAATGGACATCCAAGAGAAAGTCTTCAAGAACAAACATCTGTTCAAAAACATATATGGCACTCTGCACCAAATCCTTCCAAATGGTGACACAGTACTTTACGTCCTGTCAACACAAAAGATTGACACAATCCTCCAATACCACAGAGACCTGGGACACACCCATAGCAGAAACTTGCATGAATACCTTAAGACACCCTACTGGTGGACCAACATGATAGATGATATCAGAGAGGTACTGGAGCAATGTGAAGTCTGTGAGAAGTACAACCAAACCAAAGCACCACCCAAGTCAGTAGTACCCGTATCCATCACACAACCCTTCAAGGTATGGTCACTGGATAGTGTGGGACCAATTTCTGGCAAAAACAAGGGGAAAAAGTACATAATCACAGCTATTGACTATGCAACTAGTTGGCCTGTAGCACAAGCCATAAAAGAGCACAAAGGCAATTATGTAAGATAATTTATTGGTAAAGAGATCATAGCTAAGTTTGGTAAGCCAGTACTCCTAATCACAGATGGAGGAACCAAACTCAAAACCATTGACACCAATATATAACTTGCTAAAAGCGGGATAAAACACATCACAGCCAGACCATATCACCCTCAAGCAAATGGACAAGTAGAACAACTAAACGGCATGCTTGTAGAAGACCTCAGTAAGTTATCTGCTAATAATCCAAAGACCTGGGTTGACATGCTCCCAACAGCGCTCATGGTCTTTAGAACACAAGTAAACCGCAATATGGGCAAAAGCCCCTAAAAACTTGTCTATGGACATAAACCCACCATTGCCAGTACTAGGTTAGGGCCACAATTACCTTTACCTAAGAGAGTACCAGACAACAATGACCCTGTTGCACATCATGATAGCAGAGACCAAGAGGACAAGGAAAGGAAAATAATTGATAAAGAAGCAATTCCTCTACAACAGGGACACTTTCAAGCCAGGGAAAAGGTCTGGGTTGTTAATCACAACTTATAAATATTGAACCCAGGGCTACAAGGACCAGGAATCATCAAGGAAGTCAACCCAAACAACACCTACATTATTAAAAGAATTGGCGCCTGTACAGAACTCAAACATATGCAACATGACCAACTATGCCTGTGCAAAAGCAGGAACAGCACAACATAGCTCTTGACTGCCTGTCCCCAATGCAAAACTGGATCAATACCAAGCTTGAACTCCTGACACTCTCAAGAAAATTCCTAAGGCTCTGTATTCCAATACCCCAGGGGGAGATGTTGCATTATCTGCAGTTACTCTCTCTCAGGAAAGTGATTTCCTGTGTAATTCCCTGACTAATTCTTAGGTGGGTGGCACTCTTATCAATTGCCCATCTATTACGGGGATCAAGCTTTTTGAGTCCTAAGCAGAACACTACCTGGACAAGCTTTATGATCACCATGCCGTACATAAATAGTATGTGGCTTCCCATGATACTATTTAATACTCTAAACTCATATCAATAAAGTATTTTTCTCTTCTTGATTTCCCCTTTATCTTGTTTATTGACTCCCAGAAATATATACTTGGCGCTAAAGAGTTGTTATACACAAACCAGGGCTTTTTTGTTATAAGAGGGCTTGATCAATTTAAGTTGCAATAGATGGCAAAAAGTGTATATAAGCAGGTTCTGTCTCTATTAGGAAATAGTGCCTTATATAGGCAAATTATAAAGGGATTGTCATTATCATTAAAGCAACCAAGCAACTAAATCAGCACTGCTAACTGCATATGTGTCAGGGATCCAGCCTGCAGTAGGTTCAGGGGATTTGCGGGTGGGTGTCTTGCAGGCTCAGAGGGAAGGGCCCACCACAGGATAAGAGCTAACTTTACAATATAAGAGAATGAATTCCAAGCAGGTCCCAAGGATCATTGGTGGGCATCATAGAATCAACCAGGCTGGTGAGCAGTATATAGAGGACGCCAAATAATTGAGTGGGGGTAGATTTCATGATGGCCACAGATTCTTGTGAGCGGCTGGGCTGCGGGGTCACAGGGGGATTCATAGACACTAGATAGGAGGGCAGGTAGTTATATTTATCCCTTAAATAGTAATGATTGCTTGATATGACAGGTGCCTACACGTCTAATTATTTCAGGATCTATTTCTGGCTTTAGGGCCTTAGATTAGAATCTCTTCTAAGGTGAAGTCTGAATAGGCAGGAATTGATGATATTCTGTGAAATGTACTGGGGCATAGGGAGCTCCTGGGGGACAGTGTAACTTGGTCAGATTGTCTGTGGTTCCTTGGGGCTAGTTGGTGAAAGAGGCAGAGCCAGAGAAATCAATTTGCAAATGAAGAAGTGCTAAAATTAGGTATGAGATGACCTGAGAGAACCAGATGGTCATAACAACTTTAATGCAAAAATGGTAATGGGTAACTTTCTGGCAGGCCCAGAGTATAAGTATGCCCATCTGCCATGGAAAAGCTTTTGCAAAATCCTTTGGGCCAGGGTGGTAGCATTTACCAGGGGTTGGAAATATTTGGTGGCATTCAAAATTGCCAGCTTATCATTAGCTAGGTTGGAATAGGGAATCTTGATTCCCTTCTTTGTGATATAGGATCTGTCATCATCTGGAGGGCCTTGTTTTTGGAGAAATACATACAGCACCCTATTGGCAGCAGGCCATATTGGCACAGGGGTACTACTCAGGCCAGCGCTTCTATTGGCTAGACTAAGGGTATCCCTCAGAGGGCAGGTTTTGATTGCAGATTGTGATTCATAGGCTGGTTTTAGAGGTTTCAGCAATTTTGAGTCCATCCTTGACTTGAACCCAAAAAAATGCGGGCAGCCAGGTAGCAGAGCCTGCAGGCTTTTAGCTGTTGGCTTGCAAAGGTTTGGGGTTCAATTCCTGGGAATATGATTCTGTCTTGTGGATCAATAATAGTTGATTGTCACTTGTGAAAATATGGGTTGTTTTAATGCAATAACAGGTGATAAATGGGAAGGGGAGGAGATGGTCATAGCAATCATACTTTTCTAAGTTAATGTCAAGCAAATCCCCAAGTATTTGTGGATTTAGTCAATCTAATTTTGCTGCCATTGAAAGGGATCATGAATCAATGCCTTTATTGATTGTAGCAAAAAGTCAATATCAAGGCTATCTAGATCAAAACTGATGATGATCAGTAGTAACAGTGGTTGTTACTAATAATCATCACACATTCTGAGCATTTCTTGGGCAAGGCACCAAAATTCCCATCACCAGGTAGTGAACGGAAGATTGGGGGATCTAATCAATTTAGATCATACTGTAGATCATAATCACCAGTTGCAACTGATATCGATACCTTGTCTGCCAGTGTCACCTCACACCATGTAGGGGGTACTCATAGGGTTGCCCCATAACATATCTAATGGCTTAACCTTGCCCATTTCAGATGTTGAGATATCGACAATATCCCCAAATTAGAAGCAAAGGCAATCCAACATGGCAACCTTTTGATAAGCTACTTGTAGCCCAAACTATAGCAAGACCATTCTAAAATGCTGCCCTGGGGTGGATTGGTGGCTTCTGTTTACGGTATAATAGGGTTAAAAGCTACCATCTTATTCTTAACCTATGCCATTTTCCATTAAACCTTTGTCGATCTCCAGTCAATCGCTGAACTATATCTGGTTCAGTTGCAACAATTGAAATATCTTCACCTGGTTTCCTTTTAAAATTAATCTCTCTTCTGGCAGTAAACTTATTTGTAGTGGGGGTTTAGGTTAAGCTTTGTTGGAAAGGGTATGATAATGTCTTTGGGATAAGCAACGTTACCTTTCTGAAACCTTGAATATATCCAGGGATGGTAAGGTATCCAAGGGAAGGGATCATGTTATCTGGTTTAGGGAATGTACCCAAGGGTGGCAAAGGATATGTGACTGGAAGTCAAGGCATTAGGTCGAGCATGTATGGGGAGACCTCATAAGAATAGTTATTAAATATAGAGATCATGTGATTTGATCTACGGATAGTGTCTCAGTCAAGGGGATAATTTTCTCTCTAAAAACTATATTACAAAACTTTGCATTCCTTCATTTTAAAGTAAAGCTATGATGTCATCTACTTCTTCCCGTTGGTAACTCTGCTAAAGCGGTGCATCTATGACTTATGGACTATTTTAAACCGTTTGCTTTTACTGATAGGGATATGCTAGAGTTTAAGATGATATATTGAGGTTGGCATCAAGGGTCAGGCTGCTTTGGCCGGTTTTTGGCTCTAGGTCACTCAATTCAAAGATTTATTTAAACATGGTTAAATATGCTGTGATTCTGGTTTAGATGTAGCGGCCCTGAGCCGAAGCATGTCTAATCAAGGGTAAACATTATAATAGTAATATTTACTGGTGGGATTTGAAGTGATCTTGGCCAAAGGAATGATGCTCAGCTCTGGTGAGATTTGTAGAGTTGAGTTACTTATTTGATTTTGAGTATTCATTGAGTTGGGAGGTAGTAAGGTTAACTTTGCTGTGTTTTGGGATTTAAGTGCAACAGGTTATCTGATAAGCAAGCGGTGAATCCAGCGGGGTAGGGGATTATAGTTGGTTTGGGAAATAAAACGCTTTATTGGATCAGCGGAAGCGATGGGGTGTGGTAAAGGGGATTTCCTAATTAGGGAATATTGGTCTGGGCAGCGGAAGAACTCAGGGAGCATTTTAAGCGGTGTATGTAGTTTAGTAGGCGGATGCCATTCCATTCTTTCGGGGGTCGGTGACGGCAGAATACGTCCAGATAGGCTTGTTGTGGTGTTTCCCTTTGGTCCGTTTGGCTTGGATGATGCCGACAATGGATTCGGGAAAGTTGGTGGTGGTGACGGAATGGCTCCGGCTGCGAAGGGAGTCGATCAGGCTGGGTTCAAATGCGCTTGATTCAAGGCGGATCTCGTTAGGGGCCAGCTGGTGGTGGAGGCGGCCAAGCGCAACGGCATATGTGAGGGTGTGGTTGAGTTGAAGCAGGTTGAGGATTGTTTGAACAACGCTGGTCGTGATCCTTGAGCCTCCAGCAGCACCAATGATGATGACGTCATCTTTGCCCTGCATGATGAGGGGTGACATGGATGAGAAGGGGCGTTTGCCAGGTTCGATGTAGTTGGATTGGGAAGGTTCAAGACCAAAGAAGTTTGGTTTTCCTGGGGTTGAAAAATCGTCCATCTCGTTGTTGAGAAGCACGCCTGTTTTGGGGCAGAGGAGCTTGGAACCAAACTCCAGGTTGATTGTGGTGGTCATTGAAACAGCCAGGCCGTCGGAGTCTACTGCGGAGAGATGACATGTGCCATGTGTCTCGGTGTTCAAGGCAGGGGCAATGTTTTTGAAGTAATGCTTGGGTTCGAATGTTTGGGATTCGGAAAGGAGGGCGAGTTGGGCTTGGATGTTGTTGGAGTTTGTCAGGAAAGCCACCTCCTCAGTAACACTGGTTGGCAAAGAGTCCCCCAGGAGAGAACGTCCAGCATAGCCAAGCTTAAGTGACTCAGCCAAGTGGTGGGCGTATTGAGGTGAGAATTCAGTTGCTTTAAGTGTCTCCATGAGCTTGAGGATGTGGAAGGCGACTGCTCCTGAGGTTGGTGGCTGGGTGAAGTACAGTGTGCGGTTGAAAACGGTGCCGGTGAGCGCCGTCTGCACTGTTGGTCGATAGCTTGCAAGATCCTTCAAAGTGAGGATTCCGCCATCGTTCTGAACAGTGGTGACGATATGCTGGGCTATTTTCCCAGAGTAGAAGGCATCGGCGCCTTTATCCGCAACTTCCTGCAATGTCTCGGCCAACTCAGGGTATTTGATCAGTTGGCCCTCCTCCACTTGAACGCCATTAGGGAAGTACTTGCCGTATAACGTCTCTCTCGTCTTGATATCTCTTTCCCTTCGCTTTAGCCGCAGAGCAAGCTGATAAGTTGCAACATGGCCATCCCGAGCCAACTTGATTGCTGGTGCCACAACATCCTTCCACGGGAGCTTGCCGTACTTGTCGTGGGCAACCTTAAACCCGCGGAGCTCGCCTGGGATAGCTACCGACAATCCCCCTAGCACCGACGACGCATTCAGAAACATCAGCTGAGTGGCTCCGGCTGGCGCAGTCTCGCGAAAGTTGATAAACTCAGCAGCATCACCAGCAATGTTCTTGACGAGCATGACGCCGCCCCCGCCGATCCCCGAGGAAAAGGGATACACGATCCCTTGGCACAGGGCAGCACCAATGATGGCATCGACTGCAGACCCGTTCTTCTTGAGCAGAGACACCCCCATCTCTGAGCAGATGGTGGCCTCAGCGGCTACGGCACCATGCCTACCAGTTGCCTCGCGGGGCACGTATCTCGGTTTCGCATACCCATCTAGAATTGAGCTGCCGTAGAAAGAATATCTTACCTGCCAGCACTGCACTCACCGCTGAAAATAGAACAACCCAACCCATGATTTCAACCTCCCAAGTACATGGCATATAAAGCCATCCATCAATGCTCGGAATTGCGTGATTCAAAGGGTCACGTGCATGCCAATCAAATTGCTTAAGCTAGCAGCATTGTTTCACATAAGTTAACCTATCATAGATAAACATATGCTTATCCAAATGTAATCACTTTAACAACTTAGATTGCAATAAGATAACATGACGAAACAATCTGTAGAAATCACGCCATCACACGTACTTTATTGTTCCTCTAGCTACATATCAAATGCATGCAGGTTCCAAGTATCGCCCCATAAAAAAGCAACAAGTTGAATATAAATATCACTCTTATCCATACCATTGCCTTCAGTTATCCCCACGCCATTATCAGCCCAACCCTTTACAGATTATTCCTCTCTCATAAATCCAGTATCACTTGTTGAGAAGGTTGCTGATTTTAATATAAATTTCCATTCTATACATTCTCTATTAGGAACTGTACCCAACCCCAGGAGAAATCAAGCATCTTTTAGAACATGTTTACAGCTTATTAGTGAAACTGTATCACCCATGGAATTTCGGCTTCAAGGCAGGCGATCAAATCTGATCTAATTCCCTGGCAAAACATTCCTAGTTTAGCTACTACCAACCAAAACTGGCCTGGGATGGTTACTCCCTAATCTGATAACCGCTTATCAGATCTCCCCCACTTGACTTGCGTCAGAAGTAAACCCATACAGTAGTTCTATAACCTGTTGAGATAAACTAAACCCCTTCAATCTAAAGCGAAATCAACCTAAAAACAAAATCAGCTCAGAACGAAATAAAAGTAGCAGTGAATCCAATCATATTGTTAATTTTTAAAAATAGAACTTTATTTTGAGCCAAGTTGATTTTGTTTTAAGTTGAGCTGATTTCACTTTAGACTGAAGGGGGTTTGTTTATCTCAACAGGTTAAGAACCCCTATATCAAACTTATGGGAAGTTTGGTATGTATGCCCAGTTTCAGCAGATCCCAGCTCTTCATAAACCTCCCTGGGAGTTACAAGGCATGGATGGGATCATATTGGTAAGAAGAGGTCTTACTTTAGCCCCAGAGTTAGGTTTCAAATCAGAACTGAAATGGACCTGGAATAAATAAAAAGTCCAACATGAGATAATTAACGCACCATACAACATCGGTTTGCCAAATCCAAGGGCCAACCTTCAGATCCAAAATTTAATAAAATCGGAAAAATTTAAGTTTTTGCCACCTTGATAAAGGATCAACCTGGATCCCCACTGATCCTTTTAAAGACCTCTGCCATGCTTAAAGTCAAAAACTCCATTCTTTAGGAAAGGTAACATCTAGACCCCCAACATTCACCAAATTTTTCACAGGTACCAATAAAATTGACTGAGATATACATCTCTGTCAGGGTACCATCCTTGGTGAGCTGGCCCTTCAGAAAAAAAGATAGGTCAGCAGGCAGAGCCCAGAAGAGGACCAGTGCTGACTTGAATACATAGGAAACAAAGCCCAACCAGAGCAGGAAGATAACTGTCAATCTTTGTTCTGCTGACTAATTTTAGGTCATTTTGACGGAAAATTGGTTGATAGGTCTCACTTCAAAACAATTTTTCTTTTCTTCTTCTTTTTATCAGCTTGTATTTGTGTATGATTAACTTAAGCTAAAGACCATTTTTAATTCCCCAGTGTATTTTCAGTTGTTTGGTTAAACCTTACTTGTTGAAACAGCAGGCTTGACCTGCCAGCAAGGTTATGAGTAAACAGGTTTGTGACCCGCAATCCAATTACCCGGCCACTCAAAGCCAGACTAGGAAGTCAACTTAAATTTACCAAATCCAACAACATGAACAAAGGATGATCCCTTACAGTGGATACCTCATTTTGGCGCTTGAATCATTATTGGGATCAAGCCACCCCCTTCATCATCCCACTGTATGATCAACACAATCATGTTCCTGCTATCCATGATTCACAATGACTATAATATATACCTATCTTTCAATAAAGAATATTATCTAGTTTCTGTTTATCTTTCCCCTTGTAACTCTGCTAAAACAGCACAGTTACAACATAATATATACTTTATTTTTATATGAAGATAAAAGAAACTCAAAGACAGAATGAGATCCAATACCATTCAAAAGCAACCAGATTATGTGCCAAACCTGATAGATCTGAGCTGGCATCTAATCTATACCAATAAAGAGATACAACCCTGTAATCCTTTTCATTATTTACTATAAATTTTATTTAAAATCTAATAAGGGAAGAATAACATCTCTTTACATCAAAATATAATAAATTATTCCTTGTTTCATTATAGTGCTCATGTCCAAACTGCAGGTTGACCCCAGCAAAACTTTGCACAAACAACCCCCTGGCTGTGTAATCAACTGTTCTTGCACCTGTAGCCATTAAGCGGAAGTCAACCCAAATTTTCAAATAGGGAAACTCAAACCAACAACAATCTGAACCCCAGGAGGCAACTTTTATTTAGTGCTTAAGCTATTATCTGGATCAAACTACCCCTGTCTGTCCAATCAATTGATCAGCAGGAATATTAGTCCCTCCTAAAAGATTCACTTAAACTATAAGATATCCCATACCCTAACAAAGATATTATCTAGTCCCTAAAAACTTTTCTCTTATAGCTCTGATAATGTAGCGCAGCTACAACACTTCAAAGTCACCTCCTTAAAAGCTGCACCATTTTATATTGAAGTTTAGCCTTATATTCAACATCTATTTATAAACATTACAAACAAAAGAGATAGCCCATCTCTAGACCTGGGCTCACCCAAGGATTTTAAACTGCAATGTTGCATGGGGCTGTCCAGCAGCAAGTATATTTTCCAAAGCTCTAACCTCACCTCACCAGAAATTATTACCCTTCATCCTGTATCTTTGGGCTTTAAAGGGATCAATATTTGCATGGTAGAAAGGTAAATTTGGAAAATCAAAAAAGAGGCCTTTAATGTAAAGAAGGATAATCAGCTTTGGCAACAAGTGCCTGGGGATGAAGCCAGTCCCAAGAAGCATGCAAGACCTTCAGTTGGTTGATGATCACATCCAGGCTGGGCTGCTTTACTCTAACTGGGCAGGGAATTGGTTGCACCACCCTTTAAATGAAGCAGTGGTACTTGTTACACTGTCTTTAACTTGCTTGTAGCTGTTATAAGTGATAGAGTCTTCTCTCTTGCAGATGTGGTGCCGCCCTTGAAACACACCTACCCTCTGGGTTTAACGTGTTGATTTGATGGGGCAAAGGCTTTTTGATTGTTGACAACGTGCTTGTCCTTGAGTGACTTAGAATAAAAGGCATCAGCTTCCTCTTTTCTGGCCATCAATAAGTGTAGTGCTCAACAGGTAGTGTGTTTGAGGGTTAGCATTGAACCTCAAAGACAGGTGAAAAAAAGAGTGGGTGGGTTGGCCAATAACTGTAAAAGGAGGCACCAAGGCAGGTCAGCTGTATGAGGTCCTTTTAAGGAGTGTAAATAACTAGATGAAAACTATTTGGGACTTTAAAAGTATATTAAAGTTTACGCTAAAGTATGGTGTTGATAAATATATGTATTTATTTTGAAGAAAAAGAGGGGGTTTAAATAGCCATAATTTAATGGCAAAGCAAGTGACTGTTAAGCAGTTAAGGGGTTGCATTATATCACACCATAATTGATTATGGGGTTGAATCAAGCATGCTAGAGACGTTGGGGTAACACTCACCTGTTCTTTAAACAGTCAAACTGTTGATAAAAAGTCAAAAATGAAGCCAATCTCTCTGTAAATCAACATGGGAACACTTTGGATGTAGTTGTCTTAACACAACAAGATCATTTACTGATCTTCTCCAACTATGAAAGCTTTGAGGGGCGCAAATACCCATGACAAGGAGCGCTTTTTGGGGAAGCTTTAAATATGGAATTAGGAGAGAAAAGAAGTATCTTTTATTGGATAATATTTTAGACTTATATAGATTGGGCTGTGGCAGAGATTTAGTTGGATCAAACCTAGGGGTTGGTCATGTGTGGGATGGGTTCAAGCCACTGGATACTTGGATTGTCATATGATATTATTTGGTTATCATTCTCTGTATGTTGAACAGTATATTGGAGGGGCACCAAATTGGGCAATGGTGGGATGTTGAGTAGGTTGGCAGTAGCCAGAATGCTTGTACATCCAGACCCTTGACACCCAATAAGAACATAGATTGACAGTCCTACTATTCAAAGCTCAAAGAAGATCATACAGATAGATAAATGATTATCACCACAACAAGACAGCAAAGCGGTTGAAAGTCTGCCTGGCATCTCTGGTGCCATCCTTGAAGCTGGCTTAATTAGAGCTAGATTATTTATCAGGCTCTTGCAGAGAGCCTGGAATCAGTGAAAAAAGTGTCCCTGGGGGATGATATTTAATACTTTTATAAAGGCATTGGCCAGATCTGCCTCAAAATTGACCATCAATGTGGTAAATTAGGGGGTGATCCAGGCACCCTATTAGAAAAAGTTGGCTGGTACTGTGATGCTGTATGGGTGACCAACTGCTCTTTGTGATCTGTGATGATCCATATATGGAGCTTTTTTGCAGGCGTGAGCTAGTGTTGTCCAAGTAGAAAATTGTTGCCCAAGAGAGGTAAATATTTGTTGTTTTGTTTGTTTCCCAGCTGTGATGGCTGAGGTTTTGCTCAACTGAGGTGGTTAGGGTTTGGTTTTTGGCCTTGGGGTGTTAGTAAAGTAGCTCCTTACTAGTGCTTTGAAAGGATAGAGAATTTGTATCCCATGGGATGATTATACCAAGGGGTATGTGCATCTTAAGGATAACTGGGGTAAGAATCTAGCTAGGAGCCTGCCCTGAGATGAATGTGAGGTGTAGCACTGAAATCCTGATACCAACTGGGATGAGAATACAGTTAGATTACTTTAACTATAATGTAGAAAAAGTTTCTAGTTGTATGTCTTTAGGGTATCTTTAAGGAAGTCTTAAAGTTACTGGGTAAAGCATGAATAGCTCAGAGCCATCATTAGGGTGGCTTCCCAGAGAAACAGTAGTAGACCTTAATGATTTGTAGGTCATCTTGAAAGTGAAGTTGGTTACTTTGTACCTGAAATCTTACAATTAAACAATTGGGTGAAGTAAAAACAATAGTGGTGAATGAGGTATACCTTCTTCCAATGACCTAGACAGGGGCAGGAAGTAATTCTGTCAAATGTTTTTCTGTCAATTGATTTTCAGTCAAATTTGATCCAACTGTAATTTTCTTTATATATGAAAAATTTAACTTTACAATAAATAAAACTTTAAATATGATCTATTTGCTAATAAAAGACATTTTTACACAACTTGTTATTGTTAATTCTATTTTTTGTATTTAAGAGTCATAATTTTAAATCTTTATCTTTTTAAAAGCTAATTAAGTACATTTTATTGCTAGAAAATAAAATAGGAAAATTAGACGTTTAAAAGAATTAATTTTTGGCAAATAATTTCTTTATTTTTGGTTTTTTGATTTTTTTATCATTGTAAAGTTAAAAAAATTTGCCTATGAAGAAAGTTATAGCTGGATCAAATTTGACTGAAAATCAGTTAACAGAAAAATACTTGACAGATTAGCTTCCTGCCCCCCTAGATGAAGGCCACTGATGGGGGTCTAGTCTAGATGAAAATCACTTGGGAGACTTATTACCTGAGTCTGAGTGTTTTCACTTATGGGAAATCACAAAATATAGCCTAGGTAAAGATCACTGATGGTGGCTTGATAGTGTGTTGGATACTATACATGATTCTATGCTATGAGAAGAATTTTGGAACAGTCTGAGAAAACCTCTCAACACTTCTCTGAGATAAATTAGTAGGGAATGAAGAGGAAAAAACAATTTGGGAAAATGTTGGCATAGGTGGATCAACATTTCTCCAAGGTTGTTTTAAAATAAGAGAAGCAGAATAGCATGGCAAAACAGTAAGATAAGGTACTTCAGGGATTCTCAAAGGATGGATTTCCAGAGGTGCAAAAGGCCAAGTGATTTGGGAAACGGCTAGCTGCAGAGTCAAGTCTTAGGCAAAATGAGGTTGAAATGCTAAAGAAAGTCCAGCAAAACAAAACAATAGTAGTTTTCTATGAAGAACAGGTGGGTTCAAACACAGGAATATTGAGAAGAAGGAAAGTTGTTTGGGGCCAAGGTGCAAAACATTAGTGTTTCACTTAAAAAAATGTTTGCTGCCTATTTGGATTTTGGCAAAACTACAAAGTGTAGCAAAGTGCTACATATTCTTGAAGATGAAGCATATTGATGGGATTGGTTAAGTTTGAACCTAACTTGCAGATAATATTTTTATTAGTAAAATAACCTAAAGATTAATGAAACATATTCAGAAAGTGCAGGAGAATATATAGGATTAGTTAAAGTAAGTTTGAAAGCTCATTTTATTATAGGAAACTGAGATTTTAGAAATTTTATTCCTTTGAAAAAACCAGCCTAAAAGGGAATATATATAAGACCAGTGAACTGAACAGATGCTAGAGGCAGGTTTTGGTTAAGAGATTTTTATTTTGAACACAGTTGTGGCATTTTTTCTCCAAGAAAGTCACTATAGAGTGTCCTTGTTACAAAAGTAACAATTTTGATGCCTCGGAGCGGGAATCAACCCTACTCCTAGCTGCCAGGCAGGGCTAGTGGGCGGGGAGATTCACCTGCACCTGGATTTTTGCTTTTTGAAGCAAATCCAGGTGTGGGAACCATTCCCGCCCTGGAGGTAGCTGCAGGGCCCATTCTGGGCCCCAAAAGCTACACCCAAGCCTTAATGGGTTTGGCTGGGCCTGGGCAGGCCATTTTTATCTTCCCAGTAAACCCAGTTCAAGCCCACCCTCCATTAAGTAATTTGGGGTCCCCAATTGGGAACCCCTTTTTTAATCAAGTTAATTGGCCTCAGGAAAGCCTGTCAAGCCAGCCCAAAAAAGGTGATCAAATTGGGAAAACCCCCATTACCCCAGAAGCCAACCCTGCTAGAACCAATGGCCAGCCAAGACAAGATGGACCACCAAAAAGCCAAACAACTGTTCCTAAAAACCCCAAAAATGACCATGAAGCAGCCAATCAAACAGCAGATCCTGAGAGGCCAAGCCTTGTCACAAAGATAGCACCAGAAAAATGCCCAGAGGCACCTTCATGTGAGTAAGTATATAAATCAGAAGCACTTGAAAAAGTTCTGTATTGTCATCCTTACCAAATAAAAGTTGATATGAACCTTTGGTTCACCAATCTGCTTCCATACCTATTTTTGATACTCTTTCATCTGCATACACCCAAGTGTCAGTACCCATTCACTGGGATAGATAGCCAGACTTCAGTTGACAAACCCAAAGCCTTTGACTACTACCGTATGCCCAACACTTCATTTGGCCCGGTGCATTTCACTGAGTACCCCCCCCCCAAATACTGACGACAAACCCTGGACATTGGAAGACTTGCAGTGGTACACCCACCCAAACACACCCAAGGAACCCTATCAAATTGTCTGTGACGGCAAAGCAATCACCATCTACCCTTTGATCTTCAATGGGAAGTACAACAATCCTGCTGCATACCTGGTCCCTATGAAGCCACCCCTGATACCCAAACCAACCATCCCAACCCTACCCACCTCTGACGCCACTGGTCAGAACAGTCAATTCCTGGGGGTGCTTTACCTAGCGCTCACAGGATTGATTGACTCTGCCTTGCCAGCGGCCAAGCCTTGGGCTGGGGCTGGAAAGGCCCTTTCCTACCTGTTGAAGTTAGATCCCATCATCTGGTGGGCCATGCCAGTACCTGCTTCAACTCCTCCCTCACCTACTGGAGCCCCACGGTACTCTTGGTATCCTGACAGTCCTGTATTGTTTTCAGGGGCTGGTTGGGTTAGGGTGTCATCCTTCAAGTGAAATTATTCTACTTTGAGTTCCTTGTAACTATCTTGGAGCCCCAAATACTATCCCATTGCATTTCCTATTAGAATCTTGATATCAGTCCCATTAACTATCAAATTGGCCTGTGATAGTCCTTCTGGAGGATTAAAAAGCTCTTGAAAGAGGTTATGAAACTCTTTGCCTAAGAATTCCTATCCTCTGGGGGGTCAGAGGGAGTCCTGCAGACATTATGGCCCACTTATCACTGGGGGTTTGACTTTTCACAAACCTTCTGAACTGTTGTCTATACATTTCCTCTTACCAATATTGGGATAGAAAATGTGGGGGATCTATGATCTTAACACTATAAGATAGTTAGAGGTTATAAAAGTCTTTATTTATAAGAGAAATATTCACTTAGAACCTTCTATAAATTCAACAGTTTGCAGAGTTTTGTTAGGGCAAATATTACTTTGGAATTCACCAGAGCCAGCTTCACTGCTTGGGGGAGAAATATCTGCAAGATTGAAACCCAAGAGCATGTTTGTCAGGATTTTGGAATATTGACTAATAATAGATTCAACCAATTAATGCGGGCCAGCTTTCAATCACTCTTAGGAATGGGTTCAACAGAATGATGCGGGTTGTGGGCTGCAGGATCAATGAATCAACAACCAAATCAGGTACTGGCATTAACAATTTCATGCATTGCAATTAATTAATGGAATATGCAATTACTGCTCATTAATTAGTCCACCTTAACAACCACCTCAAACATGCTTCTCATAATAATACTATTCTAATCTTTAATTATATCCTAGAACAAGGGCCATCACATGGGCTGTCATTTGAAACACTTCTAGAAGAGTCCAAAATGGACTGGGATGTCAGGCCAAACACTCTAAGATAAAAATGCTTGAGCCTATTGTATCAGGGTAGCTCTGATTAATTGAAACAATCATCTCTGTGAACTAGTAGCCAACCACTGGCTAGCTAGCCCTGGAAGTGGCCCAGGTAGACAGAAAGGATACCAATCTGTGGAAGATATCAAGTTAGCCTTCTGTTAAAACCACCCCAAAAAGGCTTGGCCTCCTATCATGTTGCCCTAATGCTACTTCAGTCTCTTCTAGCGTTGTCAAAACAGCAGGCTTGACCCGCCATCAAGCTTCTGAGTCAAGCAGGATTGTGACCTACAATTCAATTACCTGGCCACTTGAAGCCAGACTAGGAAGTCAACTCAAATTGCCAAATCCAACAACATGAACAAATGATGGTCCCTTATGGTGGATACCTTGTTTTGGCGCTTGACTCATTACCAGGATCAAGCCACCCCCATCACCATACAAATGTGTGATTAACACAATTATGTTCCTGTTATCCTTGATTCACAATGACTATATAATCACTATCTCTCAATAAAGATTATTATCTAGTTTCTAAAAATTTTCCCCTTGTAACTCTGCTAAAACAGCACAGTTACAGCATTGGTAGCACAGGTAGGTTCTCCATCCTACCTTATCTTGTAAAATTCCGCCTGTTGCCCACACACGCCGCAGCTAAAAAATCCTCAACAGAATCATGTCTGGCCTCCTGCCCAACTGGACTCCGTATACTCCTGGTGCCAAGATATCAGATGGCTTTGTCCTGTACCAGAACACGGTGATTCCACTACCTGCCTTCAATGCCATGTCTGCACAAGGGTTCTTCCAGACGGCTCCATTTATGCCGCAACCAATCAACAAAAACACCATGCCTGCCTACGTAGCCCAAAGACTACAAAGCGCTGCCTTGGAACCTTTTGCCAGGGCCAACAACAACACTGCCGCATGGATCCTGTCTGCCAAGAGCAAGCTGGCCCAGATGGAATGCTCACAGCAATTTTGGATTGAAGAAATCTCCATCCAACTGACCCACAACACTGGCACCTGGTGCAACATGTGGCACAAAGAAAACGCCAAGAATAACTGGGATACCTTCAAACAAGACTTCTTGAAAAGGTTTGTGCTAAAGGACATCACACTTATGATCATACACCAAGTAAAGAACCTAACCCAGACTGGCACTGTGAAGGAGATCACCTGTGCCTACAAGGAACTCCAACTATGTGCCCCCTTGGATATGGCCTTTGACATCCCAGCCACACATCTAATGTACTATGACGCCCTCAAGTTGCATGTAATGAGGCATGTGAACCTGGACCAGGTGACCAACCTGCAAAGCCTGTACTGCA
>QTSX02001840.1:0-25630 GCA_014839935.2 Entomophthora muscae | reverse complement strand
GTCCCCATCTGTGAGAGGACATGGGTTGGCGACAAAGTATGGGTGATGACACTGACAAAGGCGAGGTACACCTGAGAAAGTAGTACTGGGCCATTATCCTAAAGGTGAACTATAACAACAACACTTACTCTAAATAGAAGGAATTCTGAAAAGCCCAAAACAAGACAAGACGCTCCATCACGACCACCTAAGACTCTGTAAAGCAAGACAGAAACAGCGGGAGACTGTCCTACCCGCCACCAAACAACAGGTCGGTACATTACGGTGTCCGTGCTCCCAACGACCTTCTCAGCAGACCTTGTAACAAATAAAGCTGGCCCTCAGCTGGTTGGGGGTCAAAACAACAGGGTCAACCCCCGGCAAGGTTCCTGACCAAACAGGGCTGTGACCTGCAATCCAAACTTACCCAGTGACCCAAAGCTGAATGTTAAAGACTGGCTTGAATGCCCAAATCCAGCAACACGACCAAATGCCGGTCCCTGCACGGTGGGCAGCTCAATTCGGCGCTTGGCCCCCACACAGGATCAAGCCACCCCTTCAAACATCCCACAGTGTGATCAACACTAATCATGTTCCTGTTATCCATGATTCACAATAACTATAAGCACAGTTTATCTCTCAATAGTTAACATTATCTAGTTTCCAACCATCTTCCCCTGTAACACTGCTAAACCAGCACAGTTATGGCAGGTGCCTCTGGGCAAGCTGGTGGGGATGGAAGATCCAAGCCTTACCTGTAGCTTCACTTGCAGCTCCTCTCAATATACAGGGCTGGGTGGTGATCCATGGGACCTTTGTTGTGAAAGATGGCTGAACTGGCAAAGTAAAGTTCTGGCTGGGCTTTGGGATGGTGGCTACTGGGTACTTCTGATCCTTTTATTGGGCAGAGGGGTTGGGATAGTTCTGTGTTAGGATTGGTAAAATCTGGGTCTAGAGTTTTCTTAGAATATTTTGTTAACTTTGATGGGATCCAACTGGTCAGCCCTCAAAGGTTTTGAGTAGATAGTGTGTTCAAAGCCAATGGGAAGATCTGGATCTATTGCTTCAAGTGTTGCAACCAAGATTGACACCTCCCCTGCCATCATGTCTTGCGATACACTGGGGGAAGCTCTGTGACGCCCCATAACCTATCTAACAGTGGGGTATTCTATCACTAGAGTTGAAATATGGGTAATATCACCAAATTAAAACAAAGCCAATTCCAGACTTTGGTCCCTTAATTAGTTATTTGCTCCTCCCATTATACCTGGATCCTGCTACCCCCTTTAGGGTTAATGGCTTCCTTTTCGGTATACTAACTGCTGCTTCTCAATAAAGCTATCATCTTATGCTTATTCCCTGTCCTTTCCTCTTGAACTTTTATCTTTTTCAATCTGAAGACTCAACTATATGAGTTCAGTTGTAACAACAAGCTTTCCATTTTGAACCCCCAGATTGTAAGTGGGAGCAGGGATGTTCAGCTCGGCCCTGTCCAGCTTCTGGGCCGCCACACCCAGAATGGAACCACTTGATACCTAAACATCTTTAAATATATCTCTGGCATGAGTGACTCAGAGCTAGAAGCTGGCCAGGACTTGGCCGAAGCAGCCCTGAGTAGTGGTCAAGCTGCATTCTACTAGGGACAAGGTTATACTGAGGGTTGGATGGGCAGGTGCAAGGGATAACCCTTACCAAGAGACGAGGGTGGTTGGCTGAAAAGGTTTGGAGTTTTATGCTGGTCTGTGGCCGAGTTTGAAGTAGTTAACTTATTACTATCCTCTTGAGGAGATTAGATGTATCACATGCGGGGCCATCGATTCCCATACGGAGTTAGTTAAATTCTGAGCTAAGGCTTGTGGTTTTGAACGGAGCTGGATGTAAACTATAGCTCCAAGCATCGGGCTGTTATATGGGATGCTTAAATTGGGATGTACTTTACTTTTAGGGGTTCCAGGGGTTGAGGCAATTAAATCAGGGCCAGAATCGATTTTGAGCAGGTTTTCTCTTTGACTGGGATGAAAGTTAGTAAATTATAAAGGTTTGAGTTGCTTACAGTTAAATTCAGGGGTCGACTCGGTCAAGAAACCCTCTGATGGAGTCCTTGGTGGCGGGGGTGGAGCTTGTCGGCCATAGCGGTAACGACCAGCAGTAGAACTCGGAGGAAGCCCTGACGGATATCAGTCTCCTCTGCGCTACGGCACCCAGCTACAAGTTCGGTGCACAGGGGATCGACCCTAGGCAAGAGCTCGATAAGAACCGCCAGCCCCTTTTCGGCGCGAGCACGCACTTCGGCAGAGTTGACATCGCCCAGGCTTTTGATGTACGTGCGCTGAAGCTGGGGGAGGAAGGGCCGCATGGCGCTGCCTGCTCGTCCAAACAACACAAATAGCGTATCCAGGATCGACACTTTGACCGGTGCAGGGTAGCGTTCGCCAATAATACGAATCAGGGGGCCTGTGATCTGGGTCACGAAAGGTTTGAGAGCGTCAAAGTTGGTCCTTGCCACCACTTCGCCGAGGGAGGAAGCCGAGCGTTCTCGAACATCCGAAGAACTAAACATCAAGCCCTGCAGGTACACCGATAGGAAGGGAGCAATGGCTTTGGGCTGACAGAAGCCGGGAAGATCTTGATCCTGGGGCATCCCCTTGATGGTGTTTTTGACTGCCTGGCGCAAGGGGATGACTAGCTGATCCAAGTCGCTCTTATCTAGACATTTGATCAGCCCAGAGAAAGCGAGGCCGGCATTGCGCATGAGGGGGTTCAAAGGGAGCACGGTACAGGGGGATCAAGATACGGATCCAATCCACAACATGGGGAGTATTTCCAGCCCGTCTTGCGCAACCCGGAAAACATGGCCATGGCAGCGCACCCTTCGGCACGGGACTCGTTCGAATCGCTCTGGATCCAGTCGAGGAAGATTTCCAGCAAAAGCTCCAATCCAGAGTTATCAACTTGCGCAAGGAGAGCCTCCAAGGTTGCCCGGACTGCCTCTTCGGCTGCAGCATCAGATTGGTTACAAGACTTGAGCAGGGGAGGGAGGACCATGCGTAAGCGGTTGTTGATGGCCGCGCCACCGGCAACAACAAGTGCTCGCAGGGCCAAGGCATCGAACCGAGAAATAGGGGTGGTGAGAAGAGAGGGGATAGCTGCGGGAAGGACAACGTTGGCGCGCACCGAGACCAACTCTTGGATAGCCTCAAGAGCATTGGAATCGCGGCCAGACTTTAGGTCATCGAGTAGCGGTGGAAGGATGGCTTCAAGGGCAGCAGGGCCAATATGCTGGTGGAGGATATCAAACGTGCGAGCAGCTGTCTCGCGCACGTGTGACGAGGGATCGCACAGAGCTTTGAGGACAGCAAGCGTAGTGACATTGAGGAAGTCAGCCGTGTCAGACTTGCCAAGGACAACGATCATCTCAGACAAGGCCACAACGGCAGCCTTGCGCACTTCGAATTCCGAAGAGTCGAGGTCGACATGGAGGATAGGCAAGATTTTCTTGAGGCCAGACTCGCCTACGCGACGGACGAGATCAGCAAGGGAACTAGCAGCCATATATTGACGCTCAGCCACCGGCGAAGTAATGAAGCGGAGAATATTGGACATGATGACGGGTATGATCTCTTTGAGGGTACGGGGGGGTTGCTGACAATGAGCTTCCAGATGGCAGAGGCAACCTGTCGTACCTTGGCAGAGGAGTCGGCACGAATGAGGTCAAGCCAGCCAGCACCGAATCGCGACGCTCCTGGCCCAGAATCTCAAGCAATGCCTTGCGGCTGCTCTCGGCAGCAACAGGCGCAGCCTCTTCTTCGTCGGCCTCTTCGGCATCCAGCTTAACGGTGATACCGATGAGGTTGAACAGGAGATCACCCATGAGCTGTGCAGAGGACTGCCGGATACGCCAGCTTGGTTCAAAGATACCGCGCTGCAGCTCTGGCAGCAGCAGATTAACGGCCTGGTCAGAATAGTTTGTGATGATAATCTGACCAGCACGCAGCGAGGCGTCACGCACATATTCCGAGTCATCGGCCAGACCGTTAAGGACAGGGGAAAGCACCTTGGGAAGGTAAGGTTTGAAACGCAGGCCAAACGTAGCAGGGAGATAGATGAGCATGGTGGTAAAGCCCTCGCGAGTCGTAGCCTTGGGGCTCTGGGTATTGGCCAGGATTTCTGGCAAAAGCCCTTCCATGCGGCTGATGTCAAGGCCAGAAAGAATCTCACTAAGCCCCTGGGCAGCACCCGAACGATCGACGCTGCTGATATTATCTCGCAGCATCCTCACCAGCTCCTGGATCAGATCAGGGAAGTTGATCTCACCCAGCTTGGCAACCATAATGCCAAGCGACTTGGCCGATGTCGAGCGTGCCTCGGGCACAGGATCGACCAGAATCTCCATCAAGCCAGGCATGAGGCCTGGCAGATAAGGAACAAGATCCTTCTGGTCTGTGAGGGAAGCCATGTTGCCGACAATCTGAGAAGACTTACATTTGATGTCGGTGCTACGCTCACGCAGACCTCGCTGGAGGATGGGCACCAGAAGTGCAAGGGAAGGCGCATCGAGATAGTGCATGAAGGGGGGTGTCAAGTAATGCTTTGAGAGCTGCTTGAGTCTTGGAATTGGGGTCACTGAGAGCATCCATGATTTGTGGCATCAGGGATTGGATCTCGGGGTTGCTAATGACATCGGTGAAGCTGGCAAGCGCGCTATCGGCGGCACCTTTAACCATGTGATGCGAGTCATTAAGCACTTCAATCAGGCGAGGGACGATGGTTGGCAGACTGAGAGAGAGCTGGCGTGGCGCACAATAGGCCATACTGCCAAGGAGTTCAATCGCTCCTCGCTTTGTACGCCATTGGTAGTCGTCAAGCCCTTCCAGCAACGAGGGTAGTGTGCGTTTAATCCCGTGACCACTGAGCTTGCTCATAATGACGCGGGAGGTGCCAAGGGTGCGCGGCGCACGTCGTCACTGGAGTCGCTAAAGCATATCAGCAGGAATGGTAGAGTCTGGATAACATAGGGTTCGAATTGACGCCCAAGCAGCTCGCACAAGGTCTCAAGGGCAAACATGGAGCCTTGACGTGCCTCGGCTTTTTTAGACTTGGCTGCTTCATAAACAGTAGTCATGATGTCAAACTCCTTTAGAGAAGTCAACCCTCTTCCTTTAACCACCCCCGCCAAACCAAACGCAGCCCCCCGGCGCTTAGCAAACTTATCCCCGTTGATGCACTTGTCAAGCAACGATGGAATCAAACCAGGAGCTGTTGTGGGAGCAGCAAGGATCAGAGGCGGTAAGCACTCTGCTACGGCAAACTGCACGCTCGGAGGGAGTATCGAGGGTTTGGATAAGCTTGGATATGATGTCAGGGATTTCCTTTGCGCCAGATTTTAAGTTGCGAGCAAGCGTCCCATACAGAATCACAGCACCCTCGCGGATGTAGTCTTGGGACTGGGAGTTGGCGTCTGGCTGGTCGAGGGTGTGCTGAAGAATAGCCATGATGGGCTTCATGTGCGTCTGGCCGTGATGGTGGATGGCTTCAAGCGATGCTTGCAACATGGCCTTGCGGACATGGGCATGTACATCGGCAAGGGCCTCCTGAGTAATCATGAACCCAAGGAAAAGCTCAAGGAGGGAGCGGTCGGCAAGAGGAACGATCCCACCGAGCGCAAGCCCAACGGCGACTCGCTGGCCAAAAGGATCGGTACGCTCAAGAGAAGCCTGGATTAGCATCCCAAAGCGGTCATACTCGGGCACGATGGGCTCAGCCAGCTTGAAATACAGCTGGCAAAGGGCATCAAATACATTGGGTAAGGAACTGGGATGGAGGGAGATGGCCTCATAAAAGCTGTTGGCAGCGCTAGTCCGGATGTGGGGAACATCGCTGGTCAACAAACCACACAAAACAGAACAGAAATCATCAGGGACTGAGAGAGCATTGCCCTCCCATAGGGCAGTGGCCAACTGCTTTTCAGTGGTGTCGGGCGAGAAGCACAAAATCCATATATTGGCCCATTCAGCACAACCAGCCAAGTCAAGGGATCCTAAACTTTGCAAGCATGCTTTGCGTACAAACAGAGACTCGCTGAGAAGCCCGGTGGCCAGCAGCTCCACCTCTTTGGGGTCGATCACTGACTGACCCAAGCCTTCGCTTAATTGAAGCAAGTAGTCAAGAGCAGTTGGGTTCAACTTTGGCTGAGTCTCAATCACACGCAGAAGAGCAGTTATCATCCCCAAGCGGGGCATGGCGCTGTTGGCGCAAAGGGAGGCATGGTTACCAAGCACATCCAAGGCCAATGTAACCTGTTCAACCTGAAGTGAAGGCTGGTCATCATCGTGCCCACTATCTTTAACCGAGACGACGGTGTCCGGGCTAAAGCCCACTCCCCCGGTAAGCAGGATGCGTTCGAGTAGGGGAAACATATACGAGAAAGCAGGAGGATCAAGGCGCTTGCGGCTGGTCGTCATTTGTAGTCGGAACAGAAGACGACTCAACAACTCCTCTAAAGGCTCTCCCTGCCACTCCAAAGGAACCAGCACATCACAGCTGCGCAATGATGCAATAGCGGTAAGCGTAGGCAAATCGTTAAGCTCGGGTGCACAAACCATGCTAAGATCTAGCCATCCCTTTACGCCCTGGCCTCTTAGGAGGCTAGATGCTAGCTTGTGTCGAACAACACTAAACATGCGCATCAAAAGACGAGTCAAAAGAGGCTCACACGCAGCAGGCAGATCATAAAGGATGCCTGAGATTTTAAGACCACCTACCACAGCCTTGGTCAAGAGAATGCCATTCTGGAGGCTGATGAAGTGGGTTTGGACAGCATCTCGTACTGCCGCTTCTTTAGCTAACTGGGCTGTTACTAGCTCCTGATCCTCCTTCGACAGTTTGGGCATGTTGCCCTTTTTAGTGGCTAGCTGCTCCCTGACTTCTTTTTCCCATTTGTCCAAGGCAGCCCCTTTACGGTTGTGGTCCTCAGCTACCTGGTGTCCTTTTTTAAGAACATCGCGATACATGGTGCCTTGGGGCGTCTTCCAGATGGCAACATCCTCTGTTGTAAACGTGGTCGGTTGCAAGTAATCTATAGCCATGGTCATCAAAGTGGTTGCAGCTTTCTCGGGGCTGATGAAGGCAAGCAATTTGGCACCCTCAAGGGCAGCACCCCACCAGGTGTCTTCTGGACCACGGCTGAGATTGACACGTAGGATATCCATCAACTGCTGGCTATGCAGACTGACCACCTCGGCAATATCGAGTCGAGCCTGGGTGACCAGAGATACCCACATGAAACTGCCATCGCTAGGGCGGATCGAGGGGTGGGCTGCCAGAACAAAGCTGGACACCGCAAGGCTGAAACTAGCCTCTTGCGAGCTTCCGGGGAAAAGCAAGACAAGCAGTTTTCGGAAGCGGGAAGCCTGGCCGGCCTGAAGGGCAGGCTTGCTTTGCAACCACTCCATCATGCAGCCGATCAAGCATTTGCCAAAGTCAGGGGAGCTAGCAGCTCCGCAAGCACTGGTGACCTTGTTGGCCATTTGGATGGTTTCGTAGGAGGAGATGGCAGCAGTCACCGCAACCAAGGTTTGGCAAAGCGCCCCCGAAGAGTGTCGCTAAGTTCATTGAATCCAGAGCCAATCGTGTCAAGTGCCCGCAGCAGCCAATAGTACTCCTCTTCTTCCGAAAGCTTACTTAGCATGCGATCGTTTACCAGGAAAGTAGGTTCTTTGGAAGCCTTGGCCGTTGCGTACACAGACAAGTTGTAGTATTTTGATTTTTCAAGGAGTAGGCTATATTGGCCAGCCAAGCGGACCTTTTCAAGTACCGCCAAGGCGATGTATCCTTCAAGCGCAACACTTCCAGCGGCAGCAGGAGACGCCTGGATCTTTTCTGCGATTGCGGCCAATAATGGGACACAAGTGTTGATTAAAACCTCGTTGGGAGTAGTGGCACTGCAAATGGCCTGGCCGGCGACTTTGACATGAGCCTTCTTTATTACGGGCTTGTCTTGTTTAAGCCCCTTTTCAAGGAGAAGTGCACAGGCTTTAACAGTATCGGGGTGTTTTTTCTGGTTGACAAGGACGAGAAGGTGGGTGGAAAGACTTTCGGAGAGTACATTCAAGGCCTGCTCGTGGGTTTCTTTGGGGAAAGCAAGGATGATGCTTTTTACCAGAACATTGGATACATCACCATCTGGGCACTCACGCCCCAGGATGCCTGCACTTTTATAAACTAAGCTTCGCTGCTCCCAGGAAGCAACCTTGGCTACAGATGTTTAGTTTTGGGACTTTAAATGTAGTTACATGCAAGCACCTTGGCGATTTTCTCTACTGCCTTCAGAAGATTATCTTTGTTGGTGGACTTTGTACACAAAGTAGAAAACACGTTGTAGGCATCTTGGCGGGTCTTGGCGGTGGTACTCTGATAAGAGGCAAGGAGTTGATCAACCAATTGAGAAGCCATAACCCCAGACAATTCAAAGGAAAAGCTCTTGTAAAGCACATTGAGAGCTTAAAGACAAGGTTAGGGATGAAACAAAGGAATATATACTTTGGAGGATGACTTCGGGGGCTCGTAAAAGCATACGGTCAGCAGTTGGCTTGATCATCGCTGTGTACTTTTCCTCGGTCATGGAAGAGGCAAAGAAGTCATGTAATGATTCCTAAGATGTAAGTAGATTTCCAAAGGTTCGGTTTACTGTGACATAAAGAGGAACTGCAGCTTTGGCGTTTAAAACTTTAGAGACATAAGCTTCAACAACCGTTTTCTATAGTGAAATAAATATATATCTCCTCACTACAACTTACTTCGTTAGCTTTGATTGTGTTTTCATCGCTGTATTTAAGGAGGATGGCTAAAAAGCTAAAATCATGATAATCACCCAACGCCTTGAGTGACGTACTTAGGATGAAAGTAGAAGTTTTGGGGCTCTAAGTAATGCGCTTTAACCCAACAATACGTAATTAGGCTTACGATTTTTAATAAACTTTTCACTTCTCTTTTCGTAGCATTTCTTAGGCCTGAAGGTACATCCTCAGGTTCACCAAGGGAATCAACTAGCCTGATGATGACCTTCAGAACAGCCTCCGTAGAAGCAGAGTTCGCATTCGCCTTTGAAAGACATTTAAAAAACAGCGTAGACCAAGTAAGGACTAAATATCTTTGAAAAGGAATGCTAGAGAATCTATTTCAAGCCAGTTAGGATAAACTTGACAGATAGAAAGCTGCTTTACCTGTCTGGTAGATCTTTGCAAGGTTTAAGAAGCTTTGATGACTCCTGCTGGAGCAATTTGGGACCAGCAGCCGCCATTGCTTCAGCATGAGACTCAAACAACTCCTTCCACAGGGCTAAAACTGCCGCTTGCGTTTTGTAATCATAATATCTGGAATATGAACCTAGAATCCCTTGGCACAGAGGCCCAAGCTCCTTCTTCTCCAAACTTTTGGCCTGATCTGCAACGATTAGCTCCAAGGAAACATCGCTCACTCACCTTGCAACTTGGCCAAATATTGACATCTCTTTTCAGGTTTGAGACTTATCAGCAGCTCAAAGTCAATGGGGGCTCCCATTTTATAAAAAGTATCGAGTAAGTGAATCTCTAGAATCCGTTCCCTGGAGGCGATATCAAACAACACTTTCAAGAAAGCCTTCAAAATCCGAATATTATATAGCTGCACCTACTTGATCTCAAGTCACTGATCAATCTTTCACCAGACTGGTTTACTGCCAGCTAATAACCCTTCGTCACGAACTTTTTCGGTTAGCCAGCCTCGAATCCAAAATTTACGGATTCAAGACAAAGCTGCAAATTCAACCCTGGAGCCGACGCGTGGAATCCATCAAATCGATTAATAAAACGTATTAAAAAACTAAATTCAGATCCTCCACCAGCCTGAAAATACTTTTAAAATCTACCATTTTACAAAAAAACAGAGATCACCCAACATTGCTTATCAGTCTGGTCAGGCTAACCTGAAAAAATGTGATCAACTTTAAACCCCCACCCAATCTGTAAAACCCTGAAGCTAGATTAAGATACTGCCTTTAAAAAAGCCATGGCTCCCAATCCTGAATCAACCAATGATAGATTCTAAAGTTTAGCCTAGATCCTCAGCAACCTTAGCCTGCTACAATAGCGCTTATTGTAAAAGTACAACCTATTTTAAATGATGCAAGGTTGCTGTCAGAAACCTGTGGACCATGCTATTATCCTGTCTGCCCAGATAAGATCTTATGTGCTTTAACATTAAGGATGTGCAGGGCAACCTTGGGACTTTGGGGGTTAGGCATTAACTCTTAAGGTCCACAAGGACAAGAGATTTTACTCACCTCATGACCAGGGTAGCAGTGGAACCTTAATATATACATCTGAAAATTCTAGTTCATATTATACATATACTTCTTATAAAAAGTTGTGCCATGTGAGGGCAGCACTATTGTTTGTTCTAGTTCATAATATAACAGAATGTGATAAAGGGGTAAGTTATTAGGACAGCACTTATCAGCCAGCCCAAAGGGATAAAGAATCATCAACACCAGCCTTTATTTAAAACCAACATGTCCCTGCAACCCAGCCTACCTGTCTGTATTAATCCAAGAAGCCTGAACGCTCTGCTAAAAAAAGAAGCTGAATATGAAAATTGGGGACAGACTATGAAGAAATAAACCTGGCTCTCAACCATAATCAAGTCATGACTTCAGCAACAACCAAAAAGGTTGTCACAAACAATCCTAGGAAGACTAAAAGGGGAAGGGATCAACCAAACCCCAAAAATAACAGGTGAAGCCTAATTATTATGAAGCCAGGCATATGTAGAGGCATTCAGTGACTCAGGTGGAAAACCACCTGGCCAGTAGGGAGTACCCACCATAGGATGGGTGCCAATTTGATAACATAAGATAGGAATCACCCAAGCAAGGACCAGGGACCAGAGGTTGGCACCATAGGGTCCACCAAGCCTATGAGAGTAATGTAAAGCACTCAAAACAGCTGGGTGGATGTGGTGCTGGCAGCAGTGGCGGGTTCTATTGGGCAATCAGGTTGAGAGATCAGAGGCGGGGTCATTGGGACAAGGTAAGCAGGCAGATAATTGTACTTGTCACAGAACAATCTGGGCAGACTTACATACTACTTTCCTTCACAACCAAGAGTTTGTATGACTCTAGTTCTTTTCAGGAAGTCAGCAATAAGTATGTTCTCCAGGTTAAACCCAGAGTAGGCAGAGTTTGAAGGATGCTCAGTGAAATTCACAGGTCCAAAGAGTGCTCCAGGAGGACAGTATAGCGCAGGCAGTGAGGCCACCGGATGGTCACTAGAAAGGGCAGATGCCTTGGTGTCTACAGAACTAGAGTGGGAGTGAAAAATTACTCAAACTAAATAAGATAGAATTTTCTGGAACCAAAGGTTCATAAAACTTTACTATCAAAAATGACAGTATGGTCATCTCTATGCTGCCAGGGTTCTTATACCATCAATATTTGCATTTTATATTTTTGTGGACTTTAGTAATGTGAGTGATTTGACGCCAGTCTGTTGGAAATGGGGCAAGGCTTCAAGGGCGGCAAGCCCTAGTTTGGCTGGTTCTGGTGAACAGAAGTGGTGATGCTTCATTTTGCTGCTTCTATTCTTTGTGTTTCTTAAGTCAGCCAATTGTATCACCAATTTTGCGCTGAAAACTGGCAGCGGCTGGTGCTCATTGGAGAGTGTATTCCCAGGTCTCCTTTTAACCTTCTTTTGGCAAGCAACAAACTCTCCATAGGTCTGGGTTCTTGGTGACATGAAATTAGCCACAATCTGGTCTTCATTTGGGAAATCTCTTTTACTAAGCCGGCGGGTTGCGGGGCAATTCATTAACTTGAGTCTGTGACCCAGCAGGTTGGCAGTTCTCTGTCCATCCTTGTTAGTGAAAGACATTCCCTGAAGACCAGGGCTTGACTCCTGGGGTTTCAATATTAGTATTGAAATGTCATTCTTGACACAAATGACCAAAATCATCTACAAATTTCAAGCTTTACCAAATCAGAGAATAATGAAGCAAGGCCTTTTACAACCCTTGTGTTTATTTAACAAAGTGAAGGGGTTAGAGTGAGGGGCAGATAGCCTTTAGCAACCAACCAATGGCATGGAGGTTATGAGAGAAATTTTAAGGAGGGAAAATCCAGAAAATTTAAATGTACAAAATCAAATAAAACCAACCCAACTAAAAGTGAGAAACCTGCCTTGGGTGCACATAACTATCAGGGACCAATGGTCCTGACTAAGCATTAAACTATATTGAATCAAAGGAATTCAGATTTGCAGTCACAAGCTCATGCTATACCTGGATTGGGCCATCAAATAAGGGTTTTGTAATTGACGCCACTATTGCTCAAAAAATAACATCAATGCCCTGGGGATGCCTGCATCAGAATGCATTCAGAAACATGTTGATACCTGCCAAAAATGCTTCTAATTGGCCAAACCCTTCATAAGTTGGGGGTTTTGGCTCCCATAAGTCACTAAAGAGACCACAAGGTTTGAACCAAGGTCTAAAAATGATGTGCTGCTTTTTCTGAGCAGCTGTCATGACCAGGTTTGATACCAGACTTGTCTGAAAACAGGGACATGGGGCAAGTCTAGAACACAGCTGGGGCAATCCTCATCACATAGTTTGCAGCAGAGGCCCAGGGTCCCCAAGCACCTATATAGGAAACACTTTTTCAGTCAACCCCAATAGGGTGACATAGGCAAAACCAAGCTTGCTGTAATTATATGAGATATAGGGAGAATCCTCAATAGGCAGGCTCATCTGGTTGACAGGCTGGCCGGCACAGAGGAAGCTTTGATGAAAGGGAGGAAAGTGTGCAGGATCTATGATCTGATCAAGAGCCCTGGAAGGAGGAGGAGAAAATGGCTCTGTCTGAGCAAAGTCAAGTGTATTTTGCCTGGCGCTCCTACAGACCAGACAAGTTTAGGATTCTTCTCTGTGAGAGGAAAACAGCAAGGTAAGTGTTGTAAATGTTTAATAAACTCCACCAATTCTCCAGTGGCTAAGTGACATAAACTGCAATTGTTTATTTGGTAAAGATTTCAACAAGGGAAGGGTTGTTAGTGTTCCCAGCTATATCCTACTGGGAAACCAAATCTGTACTTACTTTCAACTTATTATTAGTTTTCAAAGAGTTATTCTTAAGCTGGGCCCCATTGGCAGGCCTGATTTGTCAGTTAAGAAAATTGATTCATTATTCTTGTCCTGGAGAAGCTGGCAGGGGATTTTGGGGTCATTTGGCAGCTCAAGTCCCAATTCTTTGGTCTCAGAGAGGGTGGGACAATTAAAACCTTTTTTCTTGACATTGAAATGTTTTCCAAACGTCCCAGGTTTTGCTCTTGCCTGGGTTTGATTCCCCGCTTAGTGTCAAAGTTTTCTTTAAATTAATCAATGTAATTGATTTTCTGACCAATTGGTCAATTAATTGCTCAGTTGCAGGCAACAAACCTATGTGACATAGGGTTTTTTCAGGCCCATTCTGGTCCCTGACAGCAGCCAATCAGAGAGTGCCACAAAAACAGTGACCAGCCAGCCAATCAGGATACCTTACCTAGTCAAAAGCCAATTTTCTAGCAGTATATAACTGAGAAAGTTGAAAATCTCCTCCTTGTTGAAATCTCTAGATAAACATCTGTTAGTTAATGCAAATTAAGAATTTTATCCTTTCAGAAGCTTATTAAATTGCTACAAACCTCATGATGCTGGTACTTTTGAACAGAGAGTATTTGCAGCTCTGACGCCAGCGCTAGGAGACTGAGCAGCTTATTGCTGATTCAGTTCAGCCAATGTTTGCCTATGTCTCTCTTTTCAGAGAACTGGACCATGAAATAGATCCTGCTTCTTTTCTCTCTTCTCTTTTTAAGGCATTTCCTGATTCATTCAACTTGTTCTGCCAAGCCAGCCTGTTGCAACTAAACCAATGAGGATCCAGTATTTGAATTGTGGAAGACAATAGTCCAATAGAAAGGACAGGAATAATAATAATAAGGTGTTGTTTATTATAAAATACTGTGATTAATATACTATATGGGGAAAGCTAATGGGCCACAAGGGGGTGACATGTTTCATGCAGGGTTTAGAGCCAAGGAATAACTTGTGTGGGATCAGCAGGTTGAATTGGTAATGCTTTGAATTAGGAGAAAGTGCCCACAGTTCAATATTGCCATCAGATTGGTTCATGTTGTTAGACATGTCAAGGGGTGACTCATTGAGTGCCCCCTGTGTATCATAAGATACATTGGCAGGCAAGTCTGGAAACTTGTTTGCAACAAGCCCATGAGCGCTGTTGCAGAAGAACTCCTCCTTGTCACTATCAATTTATCATATGAGTACAGACAGCTTGGGTTTGCCTACCTCACTATGATGGGGCTTGCTGAACAAGTGATTCCCCACATGAAAGCATGTTGTCCTTGGGTTGCTGCTGCAAATTATGTGAGGAGAATGGCCCCATTGTTGCAACTGAACCAATGAGAATTCAGTATTTGGAATTTGGGGAGACAACAGTCCAATAGAAAGGACAGAATAATAAGAATAAGGTATTGTTTATTGTAGAATATTGTGATTAATATACCATATGGGGAAAGTCACCAGGCCACACAGGGGTGGCATGGTGGAAAGTTCCATGTAAGGTTCAAAGCCAAGGAATAACTTGTGCAGGGATCAGCAGGTTGAATTGGTAGCGCTCCTAATTGGGATGAAGTACCCACCATTCAATATTGCCATCAGATTAGTTCATGTCGTTAGATATGTCAAGGGGCGACTCACCAAGCGCCCCTGTGTATTGTAAGATATGTTAGCAGGCAAGTCTGGAAGCTCGGTTGCAACACCAAATTTACTGGACTTTTCAGGTGGGCTCTTCCCATTAACCAAATTATTTTCTGAGATTAATGTTCCCCTGAAAATTCTCTGTAGAAAACTAGCTTACAGACCCAGCAGCTCTGACAAGATCACCAGAATAGTGAGTGAAGTAGCATTCAAACTAAAGCTATCTCACCTAGAAAATCCATGATGTCTTCTGTTGCTCTTAATTTTCAAGAAGGAATATAATTCTCTCAGCCACCAGGAACTCAAGTCTAACTCCCTGCCCATCTAATAAAGTCACTTCAAGGAATTTGAGGTTGAGAACATTCATGAATATTGAGTCTATTACCAAATCCAGAATACTACATCAAGTGGTTAGGATACTCCCCTAAGAAAAGCACCTGTGAACTCCTCTGTAACCTTCCTAACGCCAAGTCTGCCATCCAACACAAATCTTTTCAATATCACAAGCAATTATAAGCAAAAAATCAATACATGGCACCAAAATTATTCTTAAGTGTCAGCAAATAGCATTAATGGGCCCAATAAAGAAATCTTGTTTCTCCACTAATATAAGCCCTCAAAATATTTCCCAAAGTCCATAAAATGATGCTTGCCTTGCGCCTCTGCCTGTTTCTTCCAACTAGGCTAATAAAAAGAAGGATTTATTTATCTATTTCTTAGCACCAGACAATAACAGCTACCTGTACCTGATGCCACCCTGTCTCCCCTAATTTTCTGCTGTTCCCCATTCAAGTTTTCATAAACACAATCTAAGAATGAAGCCTGGAAAATGGTATTTATACCTTGCCAGGTTAAAGCCAACCTCTATTGTCATACTTGATAATAAATTGGTGACTAACTTTTGGTTCAACCAGATCTTAAATTATATTATACTTGTTTTCTATCTCCTTCAAACCAAATCCACAGGCCTTGCTGCACCTGCTACCACGCCAGCAGATTTTGTGGACCCCACACCCAAACTATTATGCCCTCTTGAAATTTACTTTGGTCTAATCTATTTTAACAAACATTCTGTGAGCCTGGACTACTCCAAGTTTACTTTAGAAAACATATTACTTGCTGATCCTTTGGCAAGAACCCGCCAACTTGATACTTTTGGTTGTGAAGGATCCTGTTATAATGTACAACCCTGCCTCTTCAAGGAAAGGTAAAACTACCTACTTGCATACCTAGTTTTCACAACCTCTCTTATCTCTTCCCGGTCCAATCCCTGTAAGATTATGTGATTGCAAATGAGATCACATTTACCTAACTCTTTTATATAATGTATATTACACTGACGGGTTTGATGAACTCCATATTCCATTATGCTGGCCCCTTGTCCTTACTAGGAAGATCTCTCTTCTATATCATTGAGTTGTCACAGATCCTGTGGTGGGTTTTACCTGCTGGCCCAGCGGCTTGGCTGGCGCCTGCATCTGCTGCTGCCCCATCCCATACTTGGTATCCTGACATTTGGCATGAACTTGTAGGGTTGCAGCCACAGCAGGCTTTGCAAGACTCATTGTGGTTGCTATTTTCACAGGGGACATAAAAATCCCTTGTTTCTTTACCATTTCCAGAAACGTTTCAGGGGGATAAGTTTTTTTCTGCGTCTTGCAGGCTGATTGGCTGGGGAGGGATGTTTTGATCTTGAGACCCAAATTATTACATCTGATTAGAAGTTATATTATTTTCACTCCCCTGAGTTGCTTCTTGGCTTGATTGGCAGTTGCCTGCTGCCAGTGTCAGAATGGGATTCTGATTAACAGCTTCCTGTGCATGATGGGCAAGCAGGGCCATACTAGAGGAAGAAGAAGAAATACACAACCCTGTGTTTCAACATCTTTGATTACTCCCTTTTGGGGAATTAACACCCTGAGTGACTCACCAAATGATTCACCAAAGGGCTCACTAACTAATAATTAAGCCAGTGGTACTACTATCATTCAGTCATCTATTACAGGGATCAAAAAATCCAGATCCTAAGCCGAACCACAGCTTGAATAAGCCTCATGAATTAAGAGAAACATCACTCAGATAAGCCCCATGACTCCCACAACATACATTTACAGTATGTGGCTTTCCATGATACTATATATTATCTTCTATTCATATCCAATAAAGTATCATTCTCTTCTTAATTTTCCCCTTTATCATGTTTATTATACTTCTCAGAATTATAAACTCAACACCTGGACAATGCTTGGAGAAGAGCCTACAGGCTGTAAGTTGCCACTCACAGAGTCTTCACAATTAGCAGACCTGGTGTAGTCTGGTATGGTTTTGTCAAGGCCGGGGAGCAGCTTGTTAACTTGGTTAGCAGAGGAAGAAGGCATAATAATTTTATTAAAAAACTAAACCCATTAAGAGGGGTGTATATTTTAGCAAATTTCATTGTTAAGTATTTGTAAATTGGTGAACATTATGATCTAAAGTTTAGCTGTCCTGAAATAGAACTGGGAGATATTTGAGAATGCCTATGATTCCTAAAAAGGATTAGCATGCATCCACATCTGATCCTTTAGCATCCTTTTAAGACACCCATCAATTAATTTACTTTCAAATCTACCTCAAGCATGATTTAGAATTTGGTTCTTGGATCTGAAAATCCCACAATTTTATGTTTGTTAATTGTTTCATGGTGTGTCATGGCCTGCCATGACATGGTAACTTTTAAAAGCCACATTTTAAAAACTTGGGTCAATAAAGCTACCTCTTGCTGTCAGAAAGCCACCTTGATGATCTCCCTAGGCACACTAGATAAAAATTTATGGCAATTTAAAGAGCCAAGTTCAAAAACCCTGTCAACATTTCCAAAAATGGCCGCAAGATTGGATTTAAAATCAAGACAAGCAACAATTAGTGAGCAGTTAAATCCAATCATATCTCAGCTTCCAGTGATTAGTTTTGGACGTTCTTAAGCTCAAATGGAAGCCACAGATGAGGATAATCCTGCCAAAGTATTTTTAGATGAACAATTGAGGCAAAGAGCAAAGTTCAAATCTGTACAAAGAAATATGATTGGAATTAGTCAGCTGATGTCTCAAACTTTTGGCATGACTCCCCAGATAGAGAGACAAGGGCCTTCAGGAATAATATGGAAAAATCTCAAAGACCAATACAAAAGGTATAAAAAGAATATAGTTCCCCTTTCCCCCATTGTGATCATTCTTGGTCTGAGTCATAAATAAATTAATTCACTTAGACTATAGTTTAAATGGATCAGAGTTGGGAGCCTGTGAGCCCTGACATGGTGTCTACAATTTTTTAGGCTTACAGGAATTATTGGATTGTGCATTGAAATCCTGCATTTATGGTCCATGTATCCTGCATTTGTTTTATGGGGTTTGTCTTTAGTTTGTTGAATTATCTGCAGTTGGGGTTTTAAATATGAATTTTTTAAAAAATAATTGAGCAATGCTGAATCAAATAAATTATTCTATTCAGGATATAAGTTTTCACTCAGTTGAGCTGCTTGCAAATGCAATTTGAAACTTAGACCTAGGATTTGACAATCCTGCATTTCTGTCATTAGGTTCTGAATTTGAAATAAAGGTTTGATAGGACATGCTCAGAAAGTTAGACACATTACAAAAGAGTATATCTCACCTGGGGTAAACAGTCTTTTAAAAACAACAAATTTATTTCAAAAAAAGATAAGAAATTACTTATATGAGCTAAGGATAGGTTAAGTTGCAGTTATATCTTTGGGGCTGCTATTACTCTCCCATACAACCTATATGCTTGATTTCTAGCCTATTGAACTAGATAAAACGGGTTTAAGAAAAAGACAATTAATGAAAGAAAGAATTTTTTATTATTAATCTATTTTGCACTTTTAAAAAGTGTTTTAATAAAGCTGTACATTACATCAATGCTCAATATATATATAAGTTTGATGATTGTGTCACGGCTCATACCAGAGTCCAGCTGGACTTCCACAGGGAAGGCGGACCGGGCCTGGAAGGCCATGTACACAATAGGTGTGATTCTGACCAGGTAGTTGACTGCAGTAGATAGGGGACGCCAACTCCCATTATGGGGCACAACCTGGTCAGCCAGCCCCAATACTGTGATATAGGCAAACCCCAACTTACTAAAGTCCTGGGCAGGAGGCGCGTTGGGCAGGGGGGGTATAGTAGAAATCTCCTTCATAGCAGGAAGGATGGTCTCTCTAGCACAACCAGGGGGAGATCCAGATGATGAGAATGGAAATACTCCAAGTCAAGAGTGCAGGGTGGTTTGACTGAGGTAGCAGGAGTATAGCCAGGAGGGTACAGATAGGCAAGTTTATATCAAGCAGTAGATTCACAAATAGATGCAAACAGAATAATTAAATTTGAGCAAAAATAGATAATTCCTGAAAGAAGATAATGATTTCTGGGCATAAACTTGTTTATTTTAAGATGTCAACAGTAAGGAGGGCTTCTCCTCCTCACTACTTATAATTACTGGTAATTCTGTGGCCTTTTGTGTCACCAGAGATCTGATGGCATCAATTTCAGTTAAACTCAAAATTTTGACCAAAATTTGCGTACTTGGCCCTGGAGATGAATGGTTGTTGATTGGTATAACAGGAACCTTGCTTGGGCTGCAGCAAGTCAAGGTGCCACTGCTATTATTAGAACCTACAGGCAATTGAGCGCCCAATTGTGTGATCAAATAATAATGCTCCCAATTTATCATTTCCTGATAATTAAGAGGGCTGAAATTGTTAATGAAATTGAGGCCAGAGATTTGAGGCTTGTGTGCCTCTCAAATCTTGGGCCATTTGTTAATTGAAAGGGGGTTCTCTTGCTCTGGGAGACAATTAGTAAAGGTTTCCAGGCTGCGGGTAGTTTGGCCTCTAAGAAGGCCAGCTGGCTGTCCAGGGTATTCTGGTCCCTGAAAGATTGAATAATATCAAAGCAGATAAAAGACTTTTGTTGTAACTGTGCTGTTTTAGCAGAGTTACAAGGGGGAAAATATTTAGAAGCTAGATAAGATTCTTTATTGGGAGATAATGATTATATAGCTGGTGTGAATCATGGGTAACTGGAACATGATAGTGTTGATCACACAGTTGGATGGTGAAGGGGGGTGGCTTGATCCTGGTAATGAGTCAAGCGCCAAAACAAGATATCCACTGTAGGAGATCAGCATTTGTTCATGTTTTTGGATTTGGCAATTTGAGTTGACTTCCTAGTCTGGCTTTGAGTGGCCAGATAATTGGATTGTGGGTCACAAAACTGCTTGCTTGGAACCTTGCTGGGGGGTCAAGCCTGCTGTTTTGACACTTTGAAATGCTCAAACTGGCGCCTTGGCTTCATCTAATAAAGAATGACCCATAGTTTGTTTGTAGTTTGGTATGAGTTGAATCTTTGCAAAGAGATCACTAGCATATATTTTGATTGGTCTAACTAAGAGACTAGATTTTAAATTTGATACCACTTTTCATTAAATAAAGTTTACTGGATTGGACAGAGATGCTTCTCATTTCTTTTTGGAGCTTGCTTTTAATCAAAATAATGTGGAAACTCAATGTTGTTTGTTGGAGTTTGATTGTTGTGTGTGACTTTTATGTGGTTTCTATTTAATGATTGTGTGTTCTTAGGATACTTTTCATGTATGTTTAATCTACATCTTCATGGGGCTTGGAATCTAAAATATCTCTGCACAAGTTTTATTTGTTCTTTTGTGCATTATTATATTTGAGTGTGACTATATTTTACTGGTATTTGATGTGTTTGCTTTGTTAACTTAAAACTATTACTAGCTTTTTATACTGTCTCTAAAAAACTTGCCCTGTTTATGCTTTGTTCTATGTGCAGCTTCAGTTTGCCCTAATTTTAATTTGGTCTGTCTATCTCAGCAGCTCTGAAAAGTATAACAGGGTATATAGATATTAAAACCAAATCATTTGCTTAATTTTAGGGTAATTCTTTTCAATCTTTTGATAAAATAATGAGGCAATTTAATAATATAATGTTATAGAATTTGATTTAAATAACTTTGATTTGTAGGATTTCAATTTTCATGTCTTTATTAGTAACATGATTTGGCTGAAAACATGACTTTATGTTGTTCAATTTGGTCATCTTTGATTAGTCCAGGTTTGATTTATTCAAGTGCACCTGACTTTTTTGAAGGTGTTTCTCTTCAATCTTGGTAGGTATGGATAGCCTACATGTGCTATCACTGTTTTGTATAAAGTTCTGGGAGTTATACAATACAAGTAAAGAAGAATATTTAGAAGAGATTGATATCTTTATTAAAATGAGGAAAGGACCTTTTAATGCTGAAAAATATCACCTAGTGTACATGTAGATCATATGGCTTTGAAAGAAGGTATCTCTCTGAAATATCAAGGAGTTGATTCTTGTAGGGTATATGGATTAAGTCTTAGGGCCATCTTTCACTTATAGGTTAAGCCATATCTTATTAAAATGATTTTTGCAGAACTCAATAAAACATGCTAGCATCAAACCCAGGTAAATAATCTATTCTTTCTGACCCTGATGTGCTTGGGTTTATTTTCCAGTTGACCAACTGAGTGGCTTTTGCGGTTTCAATTCTCAAACTGATCCTAATTCATTTATGGAATTTTTCTGTTTTTATTTTTCTTTTACTACAATATTATATTTTATTTGGCTATCTGATCTAACTATCCCTTGAGTTTTGATGTTATTCACATGCTACAGAAAATAGTATGTCATGTGAAAATCACTTAGATGATTGCTTGTCAAGATTTTGCGTTCTTGAAAAAAAAGAGTTGTTATTTTTATTAGGGTTGTTATACATGTTGAGATTGGGATATCTGTATGGAGATAGACGTGCTTCCAATTGGTGTGTGATTGCAGCAACTGGAAGAGTTCCATTGCTGCTTGGTCCAAGTAAAGGGGGAGCCCTGTGGTCTTTGGAACGCAACACCGGATGTGGTGGTTTGGCAGGATTCTGAAAGTATCAATAATACTCTCTTATTGTACTTGACACTACTACTTTCTGGTTCAGTAGTAATGTTGATGATTGTTAATTGTCTGCCTTCTAAGTGATTTTGGAGGAGCTTTTTATAGCGTAAAGGTAGCAGCCAGACACTAGTCTGGCTGCGGATAACTCTTAGTAGCTAGCCTATCATCCCCAAGCTACTAGTTTCACCCCCAGAGTTGGATTCCAAACCTGAATAAGGTTTTGGAATGAGGTAATATTCTAGGCTGCTAATTTCTCCTCTTCAGCCTGGATATCCCTTGACCTAGTTGAGACCAACTAAGTTGACATCCATAGGGCTGGGTCCCATCTAGTGCTCGGTCTAATGCACAAAACTCACACAGGTGGTTTTCCATCTCATTTCTTGGTGAAACAGGATGTTTGTAATTTTCCCTCTTTATTCCATAGGGCAGGTTTGCATCTATTTTGGGATCCAGTTTGCCTAGCATCTAATTATAGAAGCTTCTGGATCAACCCATGACCTGAGACCCAGAATGTCTCAGGTGTCTTCTGGATTGTAAACTATAACAGTTTTGATATAGTTTCTCCATATTCCGGAATAGAGGTTTTGCACCTGGCTGTGGCCCATCTATTGTTAGTCCATAGCTTTAGTGATGGGAATATGGAATAGTCAACCCTGATAGATCAGGATTTCCTGGCATTGCTTAAGCCCATTAATTTCACTATTTTCATCTTTCAAAAAAGATAAAGAGTCGTTATTTTTCAATCTTTTTATTAAGATCTCAAGATACTTGATATTTGCTGCTATTTTGTTAACCAACCATAGCTGTTGGCTATTCGTGACTTTTTATATAACTGTTTCCTGCTGCATCCTCTGCTATAAGTAAACCCAACCTGATAAATATAACTTGGCCTTCCAAATAAAGTGCACAACCAAAATTATCTTTACTCACAACTAATTCTCCTCTTCCAAGCGTATCAGAATATTGCCAATCATCTTATCTGATAATGGCCAGGGAGCTACACTATCAGCTATTTAAAAACTCTTTCAATTTAAAAACACATCTTATCTGACCCTCGTTTAGATCTTTATGACAGCTGTCTTCCCAGTTTTCTATATTATACTGAACCTAGAGGGGTTCAGTCGCAACACTTCCTTTTTGGGAAACTGCTTACTTGCCTAGATCATTTACATTTGCTAAAGAACTGCTCTGAAGCTATATTAGCTTATTGATCCTGATTTTGTATTTTGATATCAATGGAAGGCAAGGGATTTCAAAAAATCCTAAAATGCAGCCATGCTTTGAGAATAAAAAATTATTCATAGGAATACCTTTAAACGTGGTCAGTAAATTGAGATGTCAGCAATTCTTAAGATCAGTGCTTGAGTAGATGCTTTCCACTTTGAAAAAGAACTTTAAATCAAAGACTAACAGATTGGTTCTTTAAAACTATAACTCAATGATACATCTTATAGCTTACCAAATCGATAGGCCCTCTAGCAACCTAATGTAAAATTACCTACATTAAGAAAATAAGATAGAGTAACAAACCTTCAGTTTAATTTTGATGCAGTTTTAATTGTTTGCCTATCCTTACTCTACGACAAACAGTTTATAGAAACCGAAGCCATGTTTAAGATTTACCTATTAGGATAATGTAGGCTTTCTTTCTGGAAATCAGGATGTATCCAAGGTGCCCCAGAAAAGCAACTTTAAGGAGAGTAGCTCCAAATACGTATTAAACAATCATCACCGCCAGAAGCAAATATCTTCTTATTCTCGGATAAATTCTGCCATGATACAGTGTTGATATCGGACACGCCATGTGCAGAATGTACTTCTGAAGAAAGGCTGTACTCAGAGAAGTTCTAAAAGAAGTCAGGCCTGAAGCCACAACTCAACTTACTTCACTATCTGGGGAAGAGAAAACACGGATTGTGTTATCAGCTGAGCCTGCAACAATAGGCCCGAAAGGAACGTCCTTGTTCCAGGAAACCGAGTAAACAGTCCTTGTAAAACAGTCTGTGATTGTCTGAGCACATATCCCTATCTTTCATGAGAAGAACCGACTAAAGATCAATAGTGTTCATTTAAATAGCCAACTTACCAACTGACCGTTGCCAGATCTTTATAGAATTATCATCACTTGCTGAAACTAAACCAGAGTAAGACACGTTTAAAGTGTAGTCTACCTAAATGCGTTCCAGCTTGATTGAAATCTACTGCCCATATTGTAGACCCATGACCTTGCAAAGTAGCGACGCAAGCCCAATCATCTTCATCCTCACGCCAAATCCTTATTGTATCGTCATAGCTAGCAGATGCAAGAAGCTTTGATCATTAGTATGGAATTTAACTGCGAATAATTACATCAAGCTGGGGGTGCCAAACAACCATCTTAACATCTTGTGTATGCTCCTGAAGAACACTCAAACATTCGAAAGTTCCATCACTCCCAACTGACCCATGATTCATTATAAGATATTATAAAATACGAACCTTCCCATATCCAAACACTTTTATCTCTACTACACGTTGCCAGTAGGTTTCCAGAGGCAGAAAAAGAAACAGATTTAACCTCACTTTCATGCCCTTCAAGGTTTGCTATACAACCATATTCTGGCAGCATGAGTTAATACCTTATTTGACTTTTTCTAAAAGTTCTAGAAAATTAAATTACGGTTGTTAAACTCCTTTTCCCAGATAGCCGTTGCTGAATCAAAGCCAGCAGAAGCAATAAAGCTATCTCCTGGCGAAAAAGAAACTGATCTAATAGTCCGAGTATGGGCCCCTTCTAAAATGTGTGTGCACTTCCAGTCTTTCTCATCTTTCTTCTGCCAAAGCCTAACTGTTTTATCACCACTACAGGAAGCAAGAATCGTGGGGTCTTTAGGCTTCCAAGTTACCATCCAAACCCTATCCTCATGGCCTGAATTATTTTAGCCCAGTAAAAATATTTTGCGTTTTCTTTTGCCTACCTTCCAAAGTGCTGAGGTGAGAGATTGTACCTTGAGTGCTGTATTGACCTGTCATGATAGTATTTTTGGGTCTGATGGTATGGAGAGCTATAATTCTGGCAGAAAAGGGCGATTATAAAACACAGTTTATCCACATGTTTGCCTTGGTGCTATGCCGGGCTCTTGAAAATCAAGTTTTATCTCGATTCTGATTAATCTCGGTTTCAAAATGCTCAAGGTTGAGTTCAACTCGCGCTTGATTTGATATCGAAATCAAACTTTAATCTGTCTCGATTTTGCTGCTGGGTGTAGGACTGATCATTTATCTCTACATGGAATATAGCTCCCATGGTAAAGTTCGCTTTTTGAATCGATCCCATTAAATTTATAAAGCCCTACAAGGCAGGCCAAGCCTGCTCATCTTAGCAGCTTGGCCTCTCTTGAACAAACTTCAAATACAACCCAGTTCTTACTCTTAATCTATTTTCAAATTTAAAATGTAAATAAAGGAAAAACCATTAAAAATCAATACTTGAATTCAAAAGTAATTTACAGGAAGGCTTCTGCTATTGCATAGTTTTTCTGGCTTATCAACTGATAAATCATTAGTAAAATTTATCTGAATCAAAGTAAATGGCATTGTAGTATCATTTGGGGGTAGGGTTAGCATCTCAAAGACAGCATCTCATCCCACCACATGCCATCTCAAACAACCCTGTCTAAAAGAGCATAGTGCATACAGCATCTTGGTTTATGCCATCTTGAGTTGCAGCCATAATCGTAAAGTTACTCCCCCATTGGCCCTGGACAGGACAATTTCCCATCATTGTACAAAGAAACCCCAAAATCCAGCCAAACCGCTCAATTCTTTTGAGGATTTAGCACATGCTGTGGATGGAAGATTTTTATCAACATACCCCACAGACTCCCCCACCCTCATTGCCC
>QTSX02001839.1:0-25845 GCA_014839935.2 Entomophthora muscae | reverse complement strand
TTCAAAAAGAAGCCCAAATTAACCATTGTTTTGTAAACAAGGGTTTTAGAAACAGAAAGCCCAAACTCTGTGGCAAGCATTGATTGGACAGCAAGCATGTCCAGGTGGCAATCCTTGGCTATCCACTGCTTGATTGTGTCAATGTGTACAGGCTGCAAGAGTTTGGACTGCCGCTTAGCCTTGGTGGATTCTGCAATTTTCCTGGTATTGCCATACTTGGTGTTGATGTTGGCAATGTATCTGGCCGTGACACCAAATCAGGACGCAATATCCCAAACTGCCATTCTCCCGTTCAAGCAGTTGAGGAGAGCTTCACGCTCACTATCCGTCAACCAACGCCAGCCCTTGGTAGGTACCACGGCATCCTAGCTACCAGGCTTGACACAGGGGATGGGGACCTTTGTGTAGAAGGTGGTATCACGCTTGCTTGCAGTGGCGCCGTCAATGGTGGAATAGATCACAGGCGCAGATGGCTCAACAGTGGCTGTCAATGGCTCATAGGTGATGTCAAAGACGCAGGGGCAGGAAGTAGCAACTCTTGGGTCAAGAGTGCAGGGCCGGGTGACAACTGGGTAAACGGTGGAGGTGTAAGTAACCTCAGTGTTCCTGGTGACCCTGGTGTAGGAGACTTTGGTAGCAGGCCTTGAGAGTGGCTTCTGCCTGGGATTCAAGCTGGTAGTTCTGGCTTGGGATGCGGGAGGCAGTTGGATGGCGCTGACACCTTGGGAGGCCTGTGTATTGGCATGACTCCCTTCAAGTTGGGTTCTGGGTCTGTTCTTGGACCCTCTGGTATGCCCTCGTGGACGGGCTGCCCCGCGGGCTGGTGCAGGTGCAGGTTGGGAATGTGATTGACAGTCCATAAAAATAAAATAAAATAATATATTTTAGATTAAATATGTATTTATTTGTATTTATTGGTTTAGTTGTGGGTAGTTGTTTTCTCTTGAGCTAGCCTTAAATAGTAACAGAATTTCTATATCCGTGATTTGAAGTGAATAATATTGTAAACTTTCTGGGTTTGAATGATTTTAAAGTTAAATCACTTTTTTGTCTAATTATGGTTATTGAGATTGAATTTTTAGTTTGATTTTAGTTGTGATGGAGCTTCTTGATTTGGGTTGGTGTTTCCTAGTGTGCTTAGTGTACATTAAATTTGGATTCCAGTTCCTGCAATTAATATCTGAGTTTACTAGTGGCATTCAAAAGTGATTTGAAATTCGGTTCTTGGATTTGACAATCCTGCAATTTCAAAAAGCATAGTAAACTTAATGAAAATGGTTGATGGATTTGAACGCTTCAAATCTGATTCCAGTTAATTCATTTTGTCCATTGAAAATATGCAGTTTGACTTGAACTTTTCAAAGTGTCTATGAGTTCCCGCATTTTCAAAAATTCAAATAAATACTCAAAAAATCAATTTAATTAAAAAAGGCCATCCTGCAAAAGTGATTCAAATTTTGGACCAAGGATTTGACAATCCCGCATTTTTACATTCAGGTTCTGAATTCACAGTATGGATCTTCCTGTATTAGATTCCAAAAAAACACAGGCGGGTAGGCAGTGTGGCAGCCAGACCAAAGGAAGGTGGGAGGAGGGAAGACAATAGAAGTCAGGACAATAGCTTGTGTTATTAAATTGAAATCACAAAACACAAAGTAAATTTGCAAATAAGAAGTTTTATTTAATAAATCATAATTGATCAGTAAGGGACCTGATTGCCCTTGCTTCTATTAGATACATGAGAGGGGTTTTTGGAAGCAGCAGGAGGGGACCAGTTAGATATGTCAATCTAATCTACCCATAGTCTGGGCCCAAGAAATAGGAGCAACAGGCCTGGGTGCAGGAGAAAACAGCCTGGTTGGCTAAGCGCATCCTGAGGATTCAGGTATAACATTTAAACTGCTTCTTGCAAGCAAAGTCACAGTCAGAATGACCTCAGAAAATTTTTCTCCAGGCTGAGGGGCCCCCAGGCTGGAGGAATTATTTAACCAAGATTTCACTGTATATGGACCCTTATAACTAAATTTCCTGGGCCGCAAGACAGACGGACCCAGTAATGTGTGGGCTGCTTTTTTGTTGTCCTGCTGTAAGAAGCAATATTCCTTACAACCACACAGTTGGAAACAAGAAATTTGGTCTAACAAATTCTGATATTCAATCACTCAACATTAGGAATCCAGATAACAAAATTAACTTGAATTTAATTGAATTAATCAATTCAATTAAAAATCTTAATCAAACCCTGGCTTCACATTTGATTTTAAAAACTAAAAAGCAAAAACTTGAAAGAAAATAGAAATTCCAATATAACTTCTATTTCAAGTTTAAAAATACTCCCAATTGTCATGCCAGACACTTTTAAATCAAAACTTGACAAGAAAAACTGTTTGCAGCAAGATAAAATAGGTTTTATTAAGGTGTCAGGAATTTCTTTCTTGACATTCCTGTCAAAAATATTGCAATTATAAAGAAAGAAGGATCTTTTTCCTCTTTGGAGGTAGTTGTAATATCTAAAAAGCAAGGGTTAATAGGTAGCTTATGCCCTTTATTACCTTTGGATTATGACCCAGTTAATGTAAATTTATACAACAAATTTGGCTACAGAGATTGAACCTGCTTGTTCTCTACACTTAATCAGTCTTTTAGATGGTGATGTTAGTATAGATTTGAAGTTTGATCAATCATTACCTTTGTATTTGTTTTTGAGCCAATCAAACAGCACAAAAACTACTTTGAACTGTGTTTTGAGCTCTACTGATGACATTGACCTGCTTTATGACTCTGGTTCTGTGTTTCTTTGTCAGTTGCCTTCTGTTCTTCTTGTTGGATTCTGTGGCCCATTTCTCAGCCTCTGTGGGAAAACTATGGGTAAATTACCCTTCCTTGGTGATATTATAAGGAAGAAGTCATATCAATGTTTAAATAACTATGTTGGCACCACATGACTATGAAATAACATTCATGTTATAGCTTTTAATTCTCTAACTTCCCCATATTTCTTCAAATCTCTCTCAATTTCCCCAATTTTTCAATATTTATTCCCCGACTGTTTTTCATTCCCACCATGCCATATAAGGCTGGTAAATTACTTCCTTCAGATTTTTTAATCAATAAAGTCTTTCACTCACTTAATTGATTATTCCTTTTTAATTTCACTTACCACTACTAAAACCATAAGATTGCCCAATACTTCCTTATGGAAGTCACTTGGGTATAAATGGGTATTGTGAATGTTTTTGCTGCAGGCTGTTAGTGTCATGGCTGGGTGTAGTATCATACCAAAGCAACATAGGAGGAGTCTACCCTTCAGGGTATTGCGACACCAAAGCCCAATACAGGAAGGGCAAGGAGCGGGATAAATACAACATACCAGCTGCAAGTGGACGGTAGGCACTGAGGTGAGGTACTATGACCTCATCAAGGCTAAGGATGGTCAGGATGACCATCCCATATCTGCTGTGGTTGTAAGGGATAACCTCAGCAGTGGGTTGTGGGATTGGAGGAGGAGTGGGTGGTAAGAAGCTGCTGGCCCGTCCAGGGCTGGGCCCTGGCTGGTAGTCCATTGCTACAGGTTCTACTATTTCTGCTAGTTGAAGTGCTGGTGACTGAGCTGGTAGATTTGGGATTGTCTAAGGTGATAAAATAATATGGGGAAGAAAGGCAAAGACTACTCTATGGACCATACACTTTATTAAACATTGTCTGCGCCTGTCTTGATTGTAGGAAAGTGGGCTTTATACCACTCATCTGGTCTTCCTTGGAAGCAACTACTGGCAGCTCCTTGGAGAGCTCTAGTAGACCAACCTTTGGTAACAGGCACTTTGGGGAAGAAGGAGAAATTCTTGAGAACAGGGGATATGGTCCCAAGAATCTTGGGCTGGGTTGGTGGAGGGAAGTTCTCTGAGCTTGGGCCATTGGATTGGTTGATTGACTCATGGATGGGGGAAGTTCTGGGGTCTGGGTTTGGCTCATCTGGTTTCATCTTGAGATTGGTCAGATTGCTGGAAGCTGATTGGTGGCTAATTATATCCAGCTTAATCATTTGGGGCTGGGGTTGCTTGGCAGTTTGGACTTGCTTCTGGGTAGGGGGATTGTCATCTGCTGGTGAATATTCCTGGCTGAGTGGCTTCTCTTCTGTTCTTGGTCCAATGAAACAGTTGGAAACTGCAGGCATTGTGGGGTTTTCAATGGCTTGGGAATCTTCTTTAACAGGATTTATTTGATTGGAAGGGGGAAACTGGAACATCTTCCTGAAGATGATGCTTCATTACATCAGTGGGTGAATTGGCATTGAATTTAGAGATTGGCTGGGAATCAGGACTGAAAGAAAGGACTGGAGCAGGAACCTTGATTTCTGTGGGACTGGTTGACTGGAATTGAACTTAAACGTATTTATTTGACAAGTTATTCAACAGACCTAGTTGATACTGGATCTGCTGGATAACCCAGCAAAATCATTGATTAACAGATGGGAGCCACCCAGCTCATTTGTAGTATTGGAGCTGGTGGCTCTGCTACCGTTGGGGGCCGCTAGCCCCCCTGGGTGTCAGGAATATTCCTGACATAAACCAGATTTTGACTAGGGAAAAATGTTGGAATAAGGTGGATAAATGTTTGACAGGAGGGGCAAAATTTGATAGGGAATTTACCCCACTATCAGGGGAAAAGAAAAATCAAAATTTGGGAAAACAAATTTTTATGGAAGCCAGAATAATTTAACATCCGGGCAGGCGCCCGCCACCCTCCGCCAGCCTCCCGCCGCTTGCCCCAGGCCACCTGCCTGTTCCCCAACCCCCAGCCAACTGCCAGCCGCCCACCTGGGTCCCAGGGCCCACTCCCCAGCCAACCAAAGCCCACCATGACACCCAGCCAATCAGAAAAACCCCTTGAAACATAGGGGAATTCTAAAAATAATTCTGGGGCCCCAAAAGAAGGGCCAACTCCTATTTTTAAACCCAACCAATATTCTAAAAATAATGAGGACAATCCAAAAATAACTTGGCCTACAGCCAATGGAACCAGGGGGATGCCAACAATCAGCTAGGCCTATACTCTAACCAAAATAGCATTCCCAAGTCAAAAATAGAAGTGTTTAAAACCAAGAGCTGCCATCACCACCTGACCACCCATCCAGGAGAAATTATCGGCCTCAAGCAGAACTATCCAAAACCCCAACAGATTGCCCAGGAACAAGGGTTTGACCATCCCTTCAAACACCAATTCCCCAGTCCCATGACCAAACTTTTGGGGACTCCAGTCCCCTGTTTTTACTCCCATTTGCAAAACTTTGCAAGTGGGGGCTCACTATAAATAAAGGATCCCCTCTCAGTAATAGCTTGTGCTATTATTGAGACTAATACCCTCAATAAAGTGAAATTTCTAACTACAACTACAGTTAAGCTTACAGATCAAGCCCCTGCCAACCCTCCAACCCAGTGAAGATGAATCACCTCATCTTCACAGCTGTGCTCACAGCTTGCCTTGGGATTGGAGGCTACCAACAGAGTTCAGAGTTCTTTGGCCCCTCCACAGAAGGACTAGGTTATGACCCATACCACAACCCTGGCCAACTTAACTTGTCAAATACTGGACCCTGGCCGCCTCTGGTATCTCCCCATTCAACACTCTCCATAGCCATGTATACGTTGGCTTACTACATCCTCACCTACTTTTCCGGGAGCTTCGGGTGTTTCAACATACACGCCAAATTATTTTGCTGGCTAATGATGGTGTATCCCATAATCACTGCCTTGACGGGTTTCCAGTTCTCCAATTTGCTACCATACATACTCCAAGTGGTGCCCACCATTCTAGGGTATTACACTGGGCCAGTTTGTGAACTGGCCCTGGTTAAATCAACTGCTTCTGCTGTAAAAAGCAAATTTATGCCAATATCTCTTTTGAGATTTGGTTTCCACCTTCCCTTGTGACTGTATGACAGTCACTGTTAAGTATTTAGCCAAATAAATACTCCAAAATATAAAGTTGTTCTGTTTTTGCTGTTTGTTTTATGTAGATAGGTTGACTGGAGTTCTTCAGATAAAGATTCCTGGAAACTTGGTATCTATATTTAATAAAAGAACAGAATGTAGTTTGTTAGTTAGGATGTACTAATTAAAAAAACTAAGGCAAGATTGGTCAAATCAACCTTGGAGACTAGGTGTCTCAAACTGGTTAAATCCCCTTGAAGGTTGATTGAATCCTAGGGTAAAAAGGGAAGCTTAGTAGGGGATTTGAACCTCAGACTTGTTACTCAAACCATAAGGTTAGGTCAAGCTTAATGAGTACGCTGAGTCAAGTTCTTGGGATGATGGTTCAAGTTAGAAATTATACGCCGTATAATAGCTGACTTGATCCAGTATCAAATCAAAGATTATCCGCCGTATAATTGATGGTTATAACTATGTGGACAATTGGTTATATGGTGTATAATAGACAATTATATGAAATATACTAGGTGAGTATATGGTGTACAATAAAAAATATACAACATATAACAGGTGATTATATTGCAAGTATTTGATCTAAATTATTCACAATGACCTGTAGTCTTTGGTGTGAATTAATTAACTGCAAAGGTTAATTAAGTTAATTGATATGTTCAATTAACAGAAGTTAATTGTCTAAATACAGGCAATGATGCCTGGGTATTTAGGATTGATCAGCTGGTTCCCAGTTGGAACATTGATAGTTTGGATCTGGAATACGCAATTCCACAGGGTTTTGGCAATGTAAGCTTGGAATGCTTCAAGCCAAAACAAGACATTCCACCGTAAAGAGCCAGGTGATTCTGAAATGATCTAGGTATCCTCTCATAGGTTGAGAAGTGTGAAGATCTTTTAGGTAAAGATCTTGATTTGTAATACATAGATTCCACAGGGTTTTGGCGCCAGGAGCTGAGGAAGCTCCATGCTGAATTGATACATTTAGATGAATGGCATCAGGCAACTCATTCTCATTGTAGGTTGGTTCTCATAGGTTGAGAAATATTGGTGATCTTTTAGGTAAAGATCTAGGTTTGGACATTTCAAATGTCATAGACCACGTGATATAAATCATAGGTTGATTCAGGAACCAGAGGGGTTTTCAGCCAAATATGCCCCAAATGGTATATAAGCAAAAACAGCTAATTTTAAATAAAGATATATTATCAATTTTGACGCTTTCCCCTCAACTACCTTTTCAATTATTATGTATTCTTTGTTAAATTTTGAAAGGGCCAAATTTGGAGTGCTTTTTGTGGAAACCGCTGCTGCCAGGAAAGAGGTTCCTACAAGTTTGTTGGAGGAAGCTTGGGCAAGCTTGGAGGTCACCAAGACTGTTCCTGAGGAGTCCTTGGTGGAAGTAAAGGCTGCATTCAAAGAGGTATACTCCAATTACTTTGAAAAAGAAGGGAATCCTGCCCAAGGAAACTGAATCTATGCATGGGATTCCTGGAACCTGTTAGTATGATGGGACAAAATCTTACAACAAGTGAAAGCAAAGGCAAATTGTGAAATTGAGGCTTTAAGGGCAAGGGAGGAAAAGAGCGTTGAGATCATGGCCTGTTGGCGGGATGATAACAAAGTGTTGTCCCATAAAATTGCCTCTCTGGAGACAAAGCTCCTCAAAGCTTTGTCACAGGAAGGTAATGGTAATAAGAGTCAATGGCAAGATAATGGCAGGATGGACTGGTTGGACCTGGATCCGTCACAGCCCTGGTGGCTTGAGTGGGGTTCAATTCCCCCAGCAGGTTTTTGCGGTTGCCCGCGTTTTTGCTTTACAGCAGAGGTCACAGGTTTGAATCTGGGGGTCAAATTTTTGGTTTTTTTGGCCCTTACAGTTAGAGACAGTGTTTTGTTGGGAACCAGAGCCAACTCTGGGTCTTCCCCTGCATCCCAGTACTTAGAGAAATCCTGGCGCCATATCATCCCAGGAGTTTGGTACACAGCTACTCCTCTGACATACAACCTGCCTACCAAAGAGAAGCCCCAGATGTATCAAGCGGCTACCAAGCCTGACCCTCCTACAGTTTTTCACCCATTGGCCTCAGCCTTCCTCTTAAGCTACCTTGGGGTGTACTTCTTCTTAGGAAGATTAAGTCCACTTTTGGGTTGCTATTGGTTGTTTGGGGAACTTTTCTATCTTGGGATAATATCTCTTTCCATAGGTTCTTTAGTGACTGGTCTCAATCTGTCAGCTATCATCCATTATCTTGAAAGTTTACTTCCAAGAGGGTGGGTGCCTGACATAATGGATCAACATCCAATAAAGCAAAAAAGAATGCAGTATTTATTGGACTACCACAAGGATATACAGCAAAGGGCCAATCAAGTCAAGATCAGCAAGAAAGCTACCAAAATACCTCACATCCAAGTCTCTCCCACCATGCAAGGACCCAAGGCTAAACCTCAAAGAAAGTACACAAACCTCAATTCATAAGTCCCTTCTTACCTTCAGGCCTGAAAGACATTGTTTCTGTCAGGAATGTCTTTCCTGAGATTCCTGACAACAATTTATTCCTTGGCATAGGTGAAGAAATGTTCCCTCCATTGGGTTCTATTGGGTCTTCTAAAACCAATGGGTTAGTCAGTAGTATTTGCTCCTTATTACCTGTTGAGATGGGCTTGTATTTGCTTCCAGAACCAGTATTAACAGCAAAAGGATTTGAAACCAGGTTCTTTTCTCTTCTAAACGCTCTTTTGCTTAAGATAACAATTATTAAAATTGTAAACAGAAAATTGTTACCTTTTGAACTTGATTCCAGCTAATCATGTTTTTTGCCAATCTTTTCAATGGATCCTTTTAATCACTTTGATGACGCTTACAACTGTTTTGACCCTGTTCTTTCTCTGGCTTGTCTGTTGGCCTCTGGTTCTGTTGCTGGTCCTTGTTCTTCTTCCCAAGTTTTAACTGGGAAATAGCTGTGTATTTCCTGTTCTCTTTCTGCCTGAAGGGCAAATTTTTTAAAAGAAAGAAATGTTTTAATGTTGCTGAGGTTAGCTTTATTGCTTCAGTAATGCAAATAACTCAAGTTTAAATTTCAACTGCCTAGGATCTCCAGTTTCCCTCCAAATTTCCCCAATTTCATCCCCATGAGATTTGATCTCCTTTATTTTTATCTCCATACTATCATTTGGCTTACATGCTATATAATGCTGATAAGTTATGATCTATTACTTGTTCAATCAATAAAGTCTACATTCACCCCAAGGGAATTATTGTTCATTATTAGCTTAAATTAAACCTTTTGTTAATTCTAACCATGAGATTACCCAAGACTTCTTTTATGAAGTCTCTTGGATATAAATGGATCTATTGGATGGTCTTGTTACTGACTGTTTTTTCCAGCATTTCAATAGGTTTGCATGCAGACTCTGGCACTTCTCCTGAAACTCAATTCCTGGATAGCTCTTGGGGCCAGTTAATCCCAGGAGTATGGTATACTGCTACTCCCCTGTCCCACAACCCACCTTGGAAGGAAGAGCCGCAGGACTACCAGTCCGTACACAAGACTGTTGAACCACAGGTCTTTTGCCCATTGGCCTCTGCCTTCCTCTTGTCCTACTTAGGAGCATACTTCTTACTTGGCTGTTTCAATCCGCTCTTAGGCTGGTATTGCCTAGTTAAGGGACTCTTTCATCTTGATATGGTGTTCCTGCCTGTGGGTTCATTGGTAACGGGTCTAAATCCCTCTGCAATCATTCACCACCTTGGGAGACTACTTCCAAGTGGTTGGGTGCCTGAAAGTTTCACCCCCAAGATACCCAGCAAGAGCAAATGTTAAGCTTGGCACCCATCCTCAATTTCCTCATCAGTATTTATACAGACAATTTGATTGGGAGCAATTGCTCTAACAACTTCTTTCTGTCCAAACTTATATATTTGATAAATCTATATTTTCTTCTAGATTAGTAGATACTCATTCAATTTAGAACAGAAAAAATCACCCTTCTTGTTATGTCTCTTCCTGCTTGGAATCATCCTAAAATACCTTTCCAGTGAAGAAATTTCTTCTCCATCTCCTACAGAGAAGTACGAAGAATCAGTTTGGTACAGATTTGGATCTCAACATTACCACATGCCTTATGTTGAAACTATCCATATCCTGCCTATTGTGCATCATCATGCTCCTTGATATGTTCTTGCCTACACCTCTGCATATTATTTATTATATCAATTAAATCCCTTCTTGAAAAGGCTTTGAATTTTTGGTCAGTTAATCTATATGATGATGGTAGGGATTCTGGTGGGTTAAGCCTTAGTTAAATTCAATTTAGGGGCCCTACTCTACTTAATTGGAGATCACCTTCCTAACAATTGCATTCCTGACACCTGCTAATTTCTTTAATAAAGGTCAGCACTAGGTGTCAGGAATCTATCCTGTGGTAGTTTCCTGAGAACTTGCGGGCAGACGGCCCACAGGCCCAGAAGTAAGGGCCCAGCACAGGATAGGGGCTAACTTTACAATGTAGGATAGTAATTTCCCAAGGATGGCCCAGGGTCTGCTGGTGGGCACCATAAAATCAATTAAGCCAGTGAGGGTGATTTATATGACTCCAAATATCTGGGTGGAAGTGGACTCACTAGTAGCAACAGATTCTTGCGGGCAGTTGGGCCTCAGGGTCAAGGGAGGGGGCATTGGTACCAAATATGTGGGTAGATAAATATATTTGTTGCAAAATAGCAAAGGTTGCACAGTGATCCAAGTACCTTCACAACCAATAAGCTCTGTTTCTCTGGTACGGGCTTCTGGGTCATAAATTAGGATCTTCTCTAAGGTAAACTCTGAATAATCTGGGTTTGGAGGATACTCTGTAAAATGAACCAGGCCGTAGGGAGCTCCTGGAGGACAAAATAATTTGGGTGGTTGATCTGTGTTTTCTTGGGCTTGGTGGGAAGCAGGGACAGCCCTGGGAAGATTGAATTGAAAATGATAAAGGGCTAAAAGGATATAGGGTAGGACCTGCATGAACCAAAGGTTCATAACACTTTATTGTAAGAATGGCAATGAGAGCAACAGTGGCAAAATCAACTGTAGGGATGCAAAAGTGAGAATTCAAAAGTGAGAATCTAAAAGTGGCCAAGTTGACACTTTTTAAATTTTCAAAATGGCTTTTTATAATAAAGTAACTACTTTTCCTTGAATTTTTTAGCTGAGAAATGAAAAAAAGTACTTTATATGACCATAATAAATTTTAATCTCAGATGAGTTGTTTTAATTTAATTTTGAAGTTTTAAAATTGTTGATTTGGCCACTTTTGGATTCTCACTTTTGCATCCCTACAGTTGATTTTGTCACTGTTGCCACAATGAGTGTCTTCCTGTCATCTCCTGGGTATAAGTATGCTCATTAAAACTGTGAAAACTTTTGAAAATTCTTGTGAGCCGAGTATTAGCATTTACCAGGGTTTGGAAATCCTTGGTGGCATCCAACATAGACAATTCATCATTGGCTAGGCTGGGATGGGTAATCTCAATATTCTTCTTCAAGGCATGGGATTTGTCATCATTTGGTGGCCCTTGTTCTTGGGAAATTTCTGCAGTACTCCATTGATGGTGACCTAATTTATTACAGGGATATTGCTTGGGTTGGCGCTTCTATTGGCTAGACTAAGAGAATCCTTCAGAGGGCAGGGTTAAATCATAGAAGGTGCTATTATGGTGGGTTTCAGAGGTTTCTCTAAAGTTGAATCTATTTCTGATTTGAGCCCAAAAAAATGCAGGCAGCTGGGCCTGCAGGCTGACAGCCCGCAGGGTCCCAGGGTTTGAATCCCGTAATTGGGGGTTTTCCTTGCTAATTGATAGCAGGAATTTGTCACTTGTTACACTAGGAGAGCAGGTAATCTAAATGGATTAATGTCTCATCCTTAACTATAGGGAATTCCAAAGATGGAAGAGACGTTTTACAATAAATGCCAGGACAAAACGCTCATCTATAGTGTGAGCAAGGTCCTCCAGGTTGCGTAGAGGCTGTGCCTGGATGCAGCCTGCCTTTTTTGTTGGCCTAGAGAATATATCTCTGTTCAAGGCTAGTGAAACCCCTCATAACTTTACACTGAGGCTGATATGAGATGCTGGAAGATAAGTTTACCTACATTAACCTGGGTTCATGTAAGTTTGTCCTTAAAGTTGGCTGAAAGTCTGTACTTTGAATCCCATAATAATGCTTCCTCTTCAGTTGCTGGTATTGAGGTTCAATTTATTTTTAGAACCTTTAAGATCTAGACCTTTATGGTGAAGCCATTCTTGAGCTGCTTTCATGTGCTTGATTTTCAATTCTGAGGGTGTGTTTGTTTTATTATCATGTATCTTATTGATGTCAAGAAAGTGTTTCCTGATATTTCAGGATTTATGCTGACATAATAAATTGTTTGGTTATTATCCCACCCCTAAATTAAGGATGCATCAACACATCACACAACAACCTTCTAAGTGTTAATACTTCTCATATATCAGCCAAACATGGTCTACCCAGTTAAAAAAACATAAAACTGTGCACCAGGGACTGGGGCTTTCAGAACAGACACAACAGAATTTAATATCAGAACAGGAGGCTCTTATCAACACTAAAAAAAGGTTAAAAGATCTCTGGAACAACTTACCTTGTCTGCTGATGTTTAATTAATTCCCATACTTGATTAAAACTAACCTAGAGAAAATTCTGTTAAAACAGGAATTAGGAATCTTACCTGCATTTTTTTGTTTCAGAAGAAACCAATTGATACATACTCTGTGTAAAAGAACCATCTAAATCAAAAGTCAGGTTCATAAATTTGAATTTCAAAATACCTCTGTAGATGACCAAAACATTTTCTGCCACCTGCCTGCAATTTCAAGAGCCAGACTAACAGAGAAAGACATTATGGACCTAGGAATAATCAGTAATTTTTTTCAAATTCAACCCTGTATTTTACTTCTGAAAAAGCTTAAACTTGCTTCTGAAACATTATTAAATGGTTAATTTGACCAAAAATGTTAAAAGATTACCTAAGCGCCAAAGAAAATAACCCAAAAGCCAAATTCCAACCTGTGCAGAGATTTACAATGGATCAGATATTATGAGGAATCCTAAAATTAAGCCACAAAAGCTAAAGAGTAAGAGCCCTGTTGGTAATTTTGACCAAGCAATGATGCCAATTATGACGGAGCCCACAGATTGGGATTGCTACAACCAAATCCATAAATTAGTAGTATAAAATACAGTGATGCCAATTATGACAGAGCTTGCGGATATGAATTGCAGCTATCAAATAACATAAATTGATAGTATAAATCATATGCATATTGGATCAGCAGTAGCCTGCTGACCTGAACCTTAAAATAGCCAATGATAAGTGCTGCTGCACCACCTAAGTGATACATGATTTGCCGCCGCACCACTTAGGAAAGGACACAGGCGCCGCGGCGCTGCCTAGCAACTGGATTAGGCACCAAACTACTTTTACGTTAAGCGCTAACTGAAAATTATTGCAGGCGCCAAGGTGCTGCTTTACTTTTACATAAAGTGCTGGGTTCAATTCCCCATAATCTTAAATTCCCATATTTATCACATTAATAAGCATTAAGCTTGCAGTATGTTAGGAAAGTAGGAAGTGATCCTGAAGTAACTAAATTATTCCATGCCAGCAAGGATCACCTGTGCTGGGTGAAGATGAAGATATTCTATTGGTTGACAGGCAATAAGCGCCAAACCTAGATTAATAATTACCCAAATTAGGGGTGTGTTAGAATTTCCTAGAAAACATTGCTAGCAGCCCAGGGATTAACCTTTGTGGAAGGTATAAGAAGAATGAATCACTCACAATAAAAATAAGCTTTAATCTTGAACCTTCTTTGATATATCTTGAATCTGGTTGACCTTTATCCTAATCCTTAAGTGCTTCTGCGCAATCAGAAGTCATTGCTGAACAATAATCCTGGTTTCATTCAATCCTGGCTCTTCTGATATGATACTACTCATATCCTCACATATGACTGTATTCTGGCAAATGTCCTGTGCCCTATAATCTCTAATAATTGTGGCGCTGTAATACAAAAAGCGCAGCAAGCCCTATTCAGTATACTCATCCAAAGAGTCAAGATTAAACTCCAGATCAACTATATGAAATTCTAGACCAAATTTCAGACTTCATAAGGTAAAATCACCATATTTAATAAAATATTAACCAGATCCAAGAAACCAATTGGAAGAATAATAATATTTTCTCAACATCAAAGGGTCCAGAAAATAAGCCTAGACCAAGTCAAGTGACAAATTCCAGTTCCAAAAGCCATGATTCATAAGATAATTGGCACAAGTTTCACCATCACTCAAAACATTACTCTGAACAATGGTTTAGACAAACATTAAATTGAGCCACCCAATTACATGTTTCCTAATTTAACTATAAATAATATATTTTAGTGATATCTTTGTGCTATAATTGTAAGTTCTGAGGCTACAGGGAAAATTATTATAAACTAAGGCCTTTAATCCCAGAATATTTATATTGGTCAGATATAGGAAGGTAGTTAAAGTTTTTAATAATAACTGGATTAAAGCTCCTAACAACTTATAAGAAGTAAAGTAAGGAGTAAGACAATTTATAAAATCTAAGACAATAAAATAATTTCCAGTCTTGATGACATAATACTGGGTTAAAAACTCTATTTCTAGGTCAGTGTATTGGTCACCACTAACTGGTGGGTTAAACTATTTACAATCAAGTTGAGTATCACTAAAAAAGTCACCTAACTGATGGTAAAAGTAGTCAAAAGAAATCATAAAATAAAAGCTAAGATTCAATAAGGGAAATAAAAAATGTAAAAGATTCAAAGAAGAAAACACAAGCCACAAAATCTGACAAGTACCTTTTTGAGGTGAAAGTCAAACAATCTCAACTTAAAATTGAGACTGAAAAAACTCAAGCTATTTATTAACTTGGTTTGATTGAGGTAGCTTAAGGGGAAGAAAGTCATAACAAAAGTTGGTTAGTTAGCCTTGTAAATGATGGAGAGTGGCCACATGTTTTTAACTTAAAAAAGTTAAACTCAAGGTAAAAAAACAGAGACAGGAGTAGCAGTTTGTAGTTGGCTAACTCATTTTACAGCAAAAACAACCAAAAACAAGGAAAAACTTAGTCCAAACACTTCTTGTGTGTTCAAGCAAAAAGGTAAAAGGTAAGTGGTTTGGAATTGATTTGAACTTGCTTTTGCACTTAGGTCCTGGGTTTGAAAATCATTGGTGCAAAGGTAAGCTTCAAAAAAGGATATTAACCCTAATTTTAGGTTAAATTAGACCTGGAAGTGAGGGAAATGTAAGAAAAGCATAGGGAATAATTTTTTGGGTTTGTTGTGATGCCAGAGAAATAATGACAATGCTGACAAGAAAAAGCTTCATAGTAGCAGGGAGTAAAGTGAAATCCTGACAATAATTGAGCCTAAAACTCATAACTTTTAAGTTCTTGATTAAATAATATTACCTGCACCAAAAGATGAGTAAGCTCATGATTATGAAATTTTTGTCCTCCCTGATAGAAGATTCTGCTCTATCATATGTGAACTGCTATCACAAATGACCCAACATAAATTATAATTCATTTGCTATACCAGAACATGAGCAAGTATACTTTCAAGACCCACAATGAAACCCTTATTCCAAGACAGCCCTTTTATTATTAACTGTTATTCACTATCTCTTGAGCTACATGGGTGACTCTTTAAGAAGATTTGATCTCATTGCCAATTTCACCAGACTCATAATGATTGTATGGCCAGTAACATTCCAGCTGACAGGTTTCTTATTCAGCTAGGTGATCTAGTTATTGTTATCCAAGTTCCCATCATTATCACAAATGACAAACTCCTGTTAACTATGCTCATAGGAAAACCTCAACTACAGGATTCAAACCCTGATACCCTGTGGGCCGCCCAGCTGCCTGCAAATTTTTGGGCTTGAACCAGAGTGGGATTTGACTTCAGGGAATCTCTTAAGGCTTGATGAACTAAAATTACTTGCATCTAGGCTCCCAACGTCAAAGGTTCCTGTTAACCTGACCAATGAGAGTGCAGGCCAAGCCAAAGATCCAGGAATAACTTGGGCCACTGCGGCAGGGGAAGCAAAGAAACTTCCCGTGGAATGCAGGCCACCCAAAGATGACAAATTCCACAGCCTGAAAGGAAAATTTGAGTTTTCTCAGTTTGAACCAGCCAATGAAATAACTCCCGCAATGAATGCCGCTGAGGGCTGTAAAAACTTGGTAGACTGTAAGGTCTCAAGGCCTGGGGCAAATTATTATAAACTAAAGCCTTTAACCCAAGAATGTTTATATTTGTTAAATATGGAAAAGTAGGTAAGGGTTGTAACAATAACTGGACAAAGGCTCCTGAAAGCTTATATTAAGTAAAGTAAGGGCTAAGGTGGTCTATTAATCCTAAGAAAACAAAATAAAGGCCAGTCTTGATGACTGACAATTTAGTTAAAAACTCAATTTCTAAGTCTGGAAAGTGATCACCATTAACTGGTGGGTTAAAACTATCCACTATCAAAGTGTGAGTCCCACTATAAAAATTACCTAACTGTTGAAAAATATAATCAAATGGCATCATGAATCTAAGATGGAAAATGCAAGGTAAAAAAAAAAACACAAGCCACAAAACCTAAAAAGTACCTTTTTTGAGGTACAAGTCAAACAATCTCAACTTATTGTTGAAATTGGAAAACCAAGCCTTTTTATTCTGCTTGATTTGTGAGGTGCAAATTAAGGGGAGAAAGTTTAACCAAAATTGGTTAGGATGCATAAGTAGGGCCAGAAGACAAGCACATTTGTTTTTCTTTTGCCTTTCTAACTTAAAAAAGTTAAGCATCAGTAAAGGAGAGAAGAAGGAAGAGCAGTTTGTGTTTGCCAAGCCAAGGGAAGAGCAAAGACAGAAGAAGAGTGGGAAAAACCTGGTCCAAAGTGCTGGTGTAAGCAAGCAAAAGCAAAAAGGTAATTGATTTTGGATCTTAATTTAACTGACTAAGAGTATAGGTCTGTGGTTCAAAAATTGTTCAAGGAAATAAGGTAAGATTTGAACATTGAAACTAACCATTAAAATAGGTAAAATTGGCCAGGCAAGTAAGGAAATGAAGGGGGAAGGTTATGGAAGAAAAATTAATGTGATTGTAACCAAAAGTAGAGCTATAATAAAGTTGGTGTCCTTGTAAAAGTACTAGCAGCAAAATAATGAAGAAGGAGAATCCTGACATAGACGGTAGCACCAGGCTCAAAGGAATTTGTAAAAGTTTCTCCATGGCAGATGGGTATACTTATACCCTGGGCCGCCAGGAAGTTACCCATCATCATTCTTGCAATAAAGTGACATGAACCTTTGGTTCAACCAAGTTATCCCCTACTTGATTTTAGTTCTATTTCATTTGTAGTCCAACTCCTGCGGTTCTGTGCCTCTCACTTATCCACCCCAAGAAATTGCGGACCAGCTGCCTGAACTATATTGTCCACTAGGAGCTCCCTTTGTCCTGGTACATTTCACATAATATCCACCAAATCCTGCATATTTGGAGTTCACACTAGAGGAAATCTTAACCTACAACCCAGAGGCTAGAACTAGAGAGACAGAGACCGTTTACAGAGAAGGTACCAAAATCACCATACCTCTTCTGCTATTCCGCAACAAGTACAACTACCTGCCTGCCTATTTAGTTTCAATGACACCACCTCTCACCCCACGGCCCGACCTCCCGAAGGAATCTGTTGCAGCCAATGAATTCACCTCCACTCAGATATTCTGGGTGATGTATATCACTCTCACCAGCCTGATTGATTTAATGGTACCCACGAGCCGACCCTGGGCCCTCCTGGGCAAATTGTTATTTTATATTGTAAAGTTAGCACCAATCTTGTGATGAGCCCTATCTGCAGGACCCGCAGGCTGTCCTCCCGTGAGTTCCCAGGAACTCCTCACAGGCTGGATCCCTGACAATCATGAATAAGTTTAAAGTTGAGCACCCCATGTGTATTTTAAGATACATTGTCAGGCAAGGTATCAAAACTTGTTGAAACACAAGCAGGACTTATCAGAAAATTGCTTAAAATAAAAAAAAATGGAAGTGGGGGAATGAAAAGAATATTGAAATCACTTCAAACCCAATAAATAGATATCATATGGTTCAAAAGTAGGGGCAGAAAAGAGCAGCAATCCTGACACCACCTATCAGCTCTCACATCTTATATCAAGCTCTAATCTATCAGATATATCATTGTAGCATTATAAAATATTGTACTCTTGGATCATCAAGAACAGCCAAAGATGCATCACAATATGTTCCTATACAAATAGCCAACCTAACCTAAAGCAGTTTATGAACTTTTTACTAAACTCACCAAAATATTTCTTTGTTGAAATATGCATCTCCATTTAACTTTACCATCTTTCTCGTTATATACCAATATGCTAAGTTGCTGCAAATTTTTTGCCCCTGGACAATCCCTTTCCCTAAAATTACAGATTTCCAATGCATCCTGTAAAAAATTGAGGTTTGAATTAGCATTTATATTGAATATGGTGAAAATTGGGAACCTAGCTAGGGCTGTGTTGGCCCAGAAAAGGGACAATTATGGCATTTACCATAATTGTCCCATCCTCTCTTCCCCATTTCCTGATTTTGGATTCTGTCAGGATACCAAGAGTACCGTGGGGCTCCAGTAGGTGAGGGAGGAGTTGAAGCAGTTACTGGCATGGCCCACCAGATGATGGGACCTAACTTTACCAGGTAGGAAAAGGGCCTTCCCAACCACAGCCCAAGGTCCGGCTGCTGGCAAGGCAGAGTTAATCAATCCTGTGAGCGCCAGGTAAAGCACCCCCAGGAATTGACTGTTCTTGTTAGAACTAGATGACAAGCTGCACTATTCAAAGAAAAATTATGTGGATATAATAAACACAGAGTTAATTGTTTGAGTAACAGTAAGCCAAATTGAGAGGAGGGTTTGATCATTCTGGAACCGCGACCTGTGGAGCATAACATGGAGATCAAAATTGAGGTCAAGAAAATCATTTTCAGAGGAAAATTAGAATAATGATGAGAAGGCAAGGTACCGTAAAAGGCGGGCCAAGTGACAGCAAAGGAGTCAGAAGCCAGCTGAACCACTGCTCTGGCCATATCGTTGAAGACGGGGGCCAACAGGCCCAAATACGCAAACATGAGGTTAACTTTCTTTTTTATTCCAAGGTGAGTAAGATATCTAGAAACAAGTTTCTAGAGGAGGAATGGGAAATGGAAAAGTCTTAAGGAAGTTCAGGATAGGGCAGGAGGGGATTCTGCAACTTCTGATTGGCTGGCAAGAATATTTTCAGCAGTTTGGGGTCTTGCTGCCAACTTTTACTTGATGACGGCATAATTTGAAAAAATTTGACAACCAGTGGGTTGAGCGCTTCCATCCCCAAATAGTGTATAACGCATAATTTTTTTGTCATAATTATTCGGGGGAAAATAAGGCAGGTCCAGATTTTTGGGGGCTGTTTGGGCAACCCCAGCTTTGACCCATTTTTTTGTCTATGACGGCGTTTAAGCCGTCAATTTCTTTTAGGGGTTTGGCTGTGGTTCTTCATTGATTTTGGGTTTTATGAGGGCGCACTATTCCTTCCATTTGATTTTCTACCGTAACAGTTCTGGCCAGTGGCGTCAGAGGTGGGTGGGGTTGAGATGGTTGGTTTGGGTGTCAGGGGTGACTCCATGGGGACCAGGTAGGCAGCAGGATTGTTGTACTTCCCGTTGAAGATCAAAGGGTAGATTTGATTGCTTTGCTGTCACAAACAATTTGATAGGGTTCCTTGGGTGCGTTTGGGGGGGGTGTACCACTGCAAGTCTTCCAATGTCCAGGGTTTGTGGTCAGGATTTGGGGGGTATTCAGTGAAATTCACAGGGCCAAATGGAGTGTTGGGCGGACAGTAGTAGTCAAAGGCTTTGGGTTTGTCAACTGAAGTCTGGCTATCTATCCCAGTGAATGGGTACTGACGCTTGGGTGTATGCAGATGAAAGAGTATCAAAAATAGGTATGAAAGCATATTGGTGAACCAAAGGTTCATAACAACTTTTATTTGGTAAGGATGACAATACAGAACTTTTTCAGGTGCTTCTGGTTTATATACTTACTCACATGCAAGTGCCTCTGGGCATTCTTCTGGTGCTACCTGTGTGGAAAGGCTTGGCATCTCAGGTTCTGCTGTTTGGTTGGCTGCTTCATGGTCATTTTTGGGGTTTTCAGGAACAGTTGCTTGGCTTTTTGGTGGTCCATCTTGGCTTGGCTGGCCATTGGTTCTAGCAGGTTTGTCTTCTGGGGTTATGGGGTTTTTCCCAATTTGATCACCTTTTTTGGGCTGGCTTGACAGGCTTTCCTGAGGCCAAGAAACTTGATTAAAAAAGGGTCCCCAATTGGGGACCCCAAATTACTTAATGGAGGGTGGGCTTGACCTGAGTTTACTGGGAAGCTAAAAATAGCCTGCCCAGGCCCAGCCAAACCCACCAAGGCTTGGGCATAGCTTTTTGGGCCCAGAATGGGCCCTGCAGCTACTGCCAGGGCGGGAATGTGACAGAAATCACTGGATAATATGAAGCTGTTTCTAAATGATGGGGAATTACCACCCAAATACACATAGAACTGATGATTAACCACCAATGCGGCTTTAAATATCTTTTTGTGAAATTTCCAATTGTAACTCCAGGATTAAGTAGAACAATCAATCCTAACCAGAGTAAACCAAGATAAATGACCTGGGAAAGCATCAATGCATCTTCAGCGTAGAATTCTGGGCATTGAGAAGTGACACAATTTTCATTTTCCAGAATGGGGGAGGAGCTACAAAATTGGCTGGCATGAAATTAACATTTTGCGGCGCCGACAACAAAGTTCCAGATGCTGGGCCCCATCTTCCTGAAATGATTCTGTTCAGAATCAGATTGTACAGGATATACCGCAACAACCCAAGCACAGGATGCATTTTTAAAATTTAAAATTAGAACTTGGGATAATTGATTTTTATTGAGTAAATTTAGAAGGACTCAACTCTTAGAGTTGAAACAGAGAAAATTATTCAATATATATCAGAAAAATTGACTAAGCAATACCACCTGAGTCTTGATCTCCTATTCCTTTGGCATCTTCAAGTAAGTATCTAGTCCAGGTTGCAAAGAACCCTTGTGTGACCAGTTTCTGACAATCATGCTGATTAATGAGCTTATATCAGGTGACCCTCATATTACGTTGATTTATCAACGTCAGTTTACAAGGAGGAGCTGGTTTCAGCTGGCATACTGGAGCAGCCATGACCCATTTTTGATCGACCGTTTGGTTTAAATCCGTTAACTCGGTCAATTTTGATACAGGTTTTCCGGCCTTCTGTGCCTTCTTACTTGGACAAACAATACCCGGCATTATGGAACCTACCGTGACAGGGAATGGTTCCTGCACTTGGATTTGCTTCAAAAAGCAAAAATCCAGGTGTGGGTGAATCTCCCCCGCCTACTAGCCCTACCTGGTGGCTAAGAGCGGGTTCAATTCCCACCCAGGGCATCAAAATTGTTACTTTCATAACAGATTCCCTTATGCTGGGGGAATCCAAAGTTTCAAAAAAAAAGAAGAAGGCTTTCTGTCTTCCAGACAAGGCTGATTTAAATATATGTATCAAAAAAAATTCAAAAAAATAAAGAATCAAATTTGAACTCTAATTTTTTAATTTTTAAATATGAAAAAATCAAATATAATATAATTTTTATTTAAAAAACAATCCGAAAAATAAAACCTTCTTTGGTTAGGTATAGAGACGATTTTCCAGAATCATCTCAAATCCGACGCAGCCCTAGCTTCAGCCAGTTTCTGACTCTCACACATTCAAGGATTTATTTTAAGATTAAGCATTGTGTAGTTCCGTTTTGGCTGTAGCGGCCCAGTGCCGAAAGCTAGCCGAGGCTGAGCGAAGCATCTCTAAACCCAACTTTATCAACAAAGCGACTACATCTGAATTAGCCAGTCGTCACACGATTTAGTTGCTTTGATAAAAACAATAGCATCCCCTCAATTCACTGCTTTAGGCGCCATAAAGTTATCACAATTCAAAAGGATTTTCTAAAAGCGCATATTTTATTTCACTATTTGGCTTCAAAGCTTTAAGGTTTAAATTTATAGAATGGATGGATTTGATTCATATGATTTCTCATCTGACGAAAAATTTCCAGGTAGGCCGTTTGGCTCAATCAACAAGTAATACTTTTTACAGTTAGGTATTTCTGCCATAAAACAAAAGGCAGAAAAGAATGGACTTGATGTGATCGAGGAGCTCGAAAAAGCAAAGTTGTATTATTTTAAAAAGTGAGTTTGCGAAATAACTGTGCTCCCAAATATTCAACCACTTTAGCTTTGTTGCAAAAGTTTCTGGAACGGTCGAGAGAATAACGACTGAAAGTGAGAAAAAATGCATGTGTTTGCCCAAGAGAAAAGTGAAAACAGTATTGTTGTGGTTGTTCTTTATCTGACCCTTATTAGAAAGCAAACTAAGTTTTCAAGAGCTTGTCGAGTTCATAAAAGAAGGGAAAGAGATTCCTGGTACTTTTAAATGTCTGCGTTTTCGGTAGTTAATTCATTCTTTAGGCATTCGTATAATTCCAAACAAACTTAATATTGACCCTCCATCTAAACCGAAGCTTACTCCTCGCCCTAAACCCTGGGAAAAGGCCGTATAACGGTTAACTATAGCTATTTTTCCGAGCATCAACTCCTTTAAGTACTTTTGTTGTTAGGAATTTCAAATATTTCATTTTCAAAGCCATCCCTTTTAACCCTTGTTTTTATGTAGCACTCATAACTTTAATAATCTGCTCGCCAACAATATGCTATATATTTACAAAGCAAATGAGGCTGTTGAACACTAGCTCAGGAAGTACATTTTGTTTTGGATAGCTTTTTTGCCAAATGATAAAAATATATATTAAAGCTTGGACCTATTTTCTTTTAAGATTCTTGATGTTTTTACCCTATATTCACACAGGTCCCCAAGGCTGTAGAACCAGGCACTTCTCCAAAAGCTTGTCTTATCCTTATAATAAGTAGCTTTCCTCTAGATATTTAAAGCAAGGGTCCCAAAAAAGAAGGAATAGTTATTTAAATGATTTTGTTTTATAAAGGATTATCTAAACCAGTCTGCCCAGCCTCCTGCTAAAAAAGTAAAACACTATCTCAAAACTAAACCACTCAGCAAACCTGACTTCTGGAATTGAATACCCTTACTAAGCATCAAATAGTAAATCATATCTGTGCTCACTTAAGTTTAAAGCTTCGTCTCTGGGCGGCTTTCATACTGAGACCCAAGGAATATTTTTCTTTAAATTAAAAAACGTATGAGGCTAGAATATAGCTTGTCATTTGGTTGATTGGCATATATCATTATACTGTCCTAGCATATGTAAAGTCACTCCCCCCTTTAGCCTTGGATAGGACAATCTTCCCGCACCACACAAAAAAATCTGCTCAGAAGCCGACCAAGCCCCTTAATTCTCTTGAGGATTTAGCCCACACAATTGATGAGAGATTTGTGTTGGCATACCCTTCCCAGGTGGCAAACACTGATGTGTTGAACTCTGTTCCCACTTGGGAGGAATATCTGATTAATTTAGACTATTTTTTGGCTTGGGCTCGTCCGCACTTGAAATTAATTAAGTCTAAACAACCAGGTCGTGCTACTGCTAGATCATCAAATTCCAATCCAACTGGATTGAATGCTGATTCAAATCACTCCAGTAATGCCAGCCAATCAGAGTTGAAGTCGGAAATTATTGCAAAACCCTCCAACTCAATGGATAAGTCCCTGCAAAATTTCTCCCCTGCCCAATCAAATCAATTCCCTGGGTCAGGTGACCTCTCAAATTGAAGCCTGTTGCTTAAAGCAAGACAGGGGACTTTTGGCCCCCTGCTTGCTCATTTTTACAAATAAAGTTTGGTTTTGAACTTTGATTTTGGTGGTTCTTTGGGCTCTTACTTAGCCCTTTTGATTCTCTAAGATTATTAGTATTAGTCATACCCTTCCTTATCCTCTTTCTGGCCTCCGGACCTCCCATTGTCCTTTCAAAGCTCCTAGAGATGTTGTTAGCATCAAAGTTAAAGCTTACCTCTTTTGCTTTGAAAAGAATGACTTGACTTTAAAAAATTAGTAGTAAACTTCATATATTTACCTATTATAAGTTTAATTTCGTGCTTCTTTTGCTTTTGCCTTTGTTGATGCTCTTCTATACGCTCTTCTAAGCTTTTATTCATGTTTTCAGAGTATTTGGTTCGTGGTTGCCGTTCCTTGTCCTTCTCCTACATTTTAAAGACCTCCTGGTTGTCTCTGAGTCTTCTGGTTTGTTTAAATCAAAAATTTACAGAACTACTCACATTTTTGTCAAAATTCACCTTTAGACTCCAAAAATGATAGTGCCTTTTGTTAAGTTTGTGGTCCTCACCCTGGCCCCCGCTTTGGTGATAATATGGTGTACTTTCCCAGATCTCTGGTGTTGTATCTCTCATATCTTTCATCATGTTGGGAGCAACCCCAGCAACTTTTTGCACATGCTTAAGAATCTCCTTGGATAAGCCTCAGATATTTTTGTTACCAGTGAAAATGTTGTAAGAAGTCTGACTTGCAATGACCTTGAGCTCTCTGCCCTTGATTCAGTTCCATCCATGGCTCCTAGCCTGGTCCCTTTGTTTTCTCTTCCCTCAGAGATCTCAGTCTCACAGGTCCAAGAGGAGGATTTGGACAGCCAAAATTCTGCTCCCAAGTGTGCTCCCTGGTTGCTTGGTGAAATAATTTTGATGGACTTAGACTCATACTTTCCCCGTCTATCCGCTGTGTCCTCCTTATGGACGCCCCTTTGAGCAGCCATTCCAGTCTTGCACTGGATGGTGTCCTGGTGGGTCCTTCCCCCAGGATGCAAGCCAAACTTAATTAGTTTAGCCCCTTTCTCTCACAGCATAGGTCATATGTTACTGCAGTGTCAGCATTACATGGGATTCTATTTTATAATCTGCCACCTTGACTTTGCAGCCACACTTTTTGGCACTTTAACAATAAAGTTACTTGATCTACAAACCCTGATTAAAAGTCTTCTACACTCAAAATCAAACTTATCTTTTATCAGTAAACACACTCCCACTTTTTTCACATAAAACAAAAGCTAAAAGTTTGCCACTAAAATCTTATCCTTTAAAGCAAAATTGTTTAGGAACCATAAAATAAGTACTGACCAGAACACTTTTATTTAGACAGGAAAAAGGTTTAAGTCCTCTGCCACACCCTTGGATAATCCATGTCAGTTTTATTGATGAGGTCTCCAAGGCTAGACTGTGGATCATCTCCTAAATAAAACCTGTGTCTTTGTACACCGCCCGGATTGTCTGGCTTCAAACTCACCAAGAAAACCAAATATTTGGTTCTACTCATCAGCAAGTAGAGGGAATAGCTTTAATAATGGGAGGTTCTTTCCTTCTGCCCAATTCTAAACCTGCCATGCAGATATTTTCAATTTTCATTTGGCTTCATATTATTCTCATTAACTGATTTCAAATGATGCAGTTAGTATAATTTATTTGGATGTGGCTGTATTTTATTAATATAGCTTCAGACAAGAGAAAGTAAATTGAGATTAAACTATCTCTATATTGTACAGAAAATGATTTTGTAGCATGCCTTGAAGCCTCAGCTGTGCAGTGGCCTATCAATATAGACATTGATTCTAATAATAAATCAGCACTGTACTTTTCACAGCTGTTGAGATGAACACATTAAAGTCAGATCAAAGCAAACTAAAGTTGCACAACATAACCAACACAAACCTTTTTTAGATGACAACAGGGG
>QTSX02001838.1:0-26021 GCA_014839935.2 Entomophthora muscae | reverse complement strand
CAGACATTTGACAGTACACAAAGCTTACATGGCTTGCGCTCAAACCCTCAAGGTTAATAAGCTTCTGTGTCTCTGCTTTAAGGCTTGTAAAGCCATACTTTCCTCTATGAAGAGCATAAAGACCCTGTTGCAGGATATACACCTTACATATTCTGGAGCGGTTGTGCAGGAGAATTTTTCTGCCTCTAACTCTGATTTATCTTTCCATGGCCCTTGTATCCTCAACATGAACTTGCAGAATCCTCTTCAACGCCAAGGTTGCCATAACTGTGGCCAGTTATTTACCATTCTCAAGTCTGCACCAATCCTTGGTTTGAAGGAGCTGATCCCAAGAATACGCGGAAAAAGAATTGTCAACCTAGAGGCAGAGATGCTCTTGATTGACAATTCTTCCCCGTCCCTAATCCCCCCTCCATTGCTGATTCTGAGCCTGCTGAAACTGAGGCTCCTCCCATTCTGATGCTATTCCACAGCATCTATGACAACTCTGACATGGACAATTCATATGTGGAGGACTCCAACGCCTATGGGTATTCAGTTCTTGCTATCCCCAAAACTATTGCAGTCCCTTATAAGTTATGTTCTGGGAAAACTACAACAACCAACAAGCCAATAACTGAAGCCAAGGAGGTTGTCTCTTTCCCATACCTCACTCAAGCTAAGAGGTCCCCTGTGCTTGTAAATTCATCCAAAAAAGCTGCTGAGGTTGCCAACACTATATTAAAGAACGTTTCAGTCTTTCTTCCTCTCCAGACTGTCTATAAGGAGTTTCCAGGCTTAAGATGCATGATCAAAAAATGGGACAAAGAGCTAGCAGAAGCCCAGGACATTCTAGCAGTCCTGCCTCCTTTTATTTGTACTACCACTTGTGTGGAAATATCCATCCAAAAGGTGAAAATCAAGGCTGTCTTAGACACTGGATCTCCTGTTAATGTTGTCTCCTTGAAACTTGTCAAGAAGCTCAAACTTGCCCCAGGCCTTAACTATCACCAATTGTATGGCACAGCAGGGCTATCTGTGACTTGCGCTATAGGAGCTTATTCTGCTCTTCCCATGTGGTTTGGAAAGCTACTTTTAGCTGTGCCTACTGTTGTCTTGGAGAATGAGAGTTACAACCTCCTAGTTGGTACTCAATTACTTAGGGAATACAATAGGATCATCAACTTGAAGGATAGCTACCTGTCTATCCTAGGGTACAAAGTCCCTATGATATTTGAAGATCCTGTTAAAGTCCCCAGGAAGAGCCTCAAGACATGCACTTTAGAATATCCCACTGGTGTTTTCACCCTAAAATACTTTACTCACTCATCCAACTTGAAATGTCCTCCTATGGCCTGCCCTGCCTCTGAAGGGATTCCTTTCCTAGCTACTTCCGCTGTAACTATTCCCCCTGGATCTGAAGCTATCCTAGACTCCTAAATATCATATGAGTTGCCTGAGCGCACGTTCCTAGAATTATACTTTCCTCCCTTGCTAGGGCGCAACAAACCCTACCTCTGCCCTGGAATCCTAGATGTCTTTCATAAGGACCCTGTTCAATTGTTGGTAGCCAACCTGACTGCACTCCCCATAACTGTGTATATGGGGCAGGTTGTTGGATATGGCAAGTTATTGGGTGCTCCTGATGTCCTGTCTCTTCATCCCTTTGGCATGACCCAAGATTTTAACCTACCTGAGGATGAGCCCCAAGTCCTATCCTTGTTCACTGTGCAAGAATTTCCACAGCTGTCCCTGGTTCAACAGAAAGAGGTGCTAGACCTGCTAGACTAATTTTCCAACATCTTTGCTAAAGACAGTACTGACTATGGGTTAGAAAGGTGTTATCCATCAGATTGACACTAGTAACGCTCCTCCCTTCCGTGCTAAACCATATTGCTGCAGCCGCGTAGAAGACGCCCAGGTATCTAAAGAGCTCAAACAACTGTTGGACGCTGGGCTGCTGGCACCTTCCCAAAGTCCTTGGGCATCCCGCTACTCATCTTAAAGAAGAAAGATGGAGGTCATTGCATTGTGATGGACTACTGCCAATTGAACTCTTTGACCAAGAAGGACTTGTACCCCTTACCATGTATTGATGATGCTCTCTGACGTCTTGGAGGCTCTAAGTTTTTCTCCACAATGGATCTGGCATCTGGATACTGGCAAGTTGATCTATCCCCTGAGGATTGCCAAAAAGCCGTGCTCATTACATCTGAAGGGCTTTTTGAGCCTACTTGCATGCTGCAGGGACTCTGCAATGCCCTGGCCACCTTCCAAAGGGCCATGGACTCCATCCTCTGCAACTTGAAGCTGTCATGTGTCCCAGTATATTTGGACAATATAATTGTTTTCAGCGCTACCTTCACCAACCACCTGGCTCATCTCAAAGAGGTGTTCACTAAGATTTGGGAAGCTGGCATCAAGCTAAATCTTTCAAGTGTGCCTTCTTCAAAGAGTGTCTTGAACTCTTAGGCCATGAAGTAACCCAGACAGGGATTTGCCCAATGACTAAAAAGGTTGAGGCCATTGACAAAATGCTTCTGCCCACCAACCTGTGAGAGGTACAAGACTTTCTAGGGATGATGGACTGCTACATACAGTTTATACCTGACTTTGCCAATACTAGTGAACCTCTAGTCCAGCTTTGACGTAATGTCTCTTTTGAATGGACTGCCAGTCAGCAGCAAGCCTTTGAAACCCTTAAGCAAAAACTCAAAGAGGCCCCAATCCTAGTGTATCCCAACTATGATAAGGAGTTCAATTTATACACTGACGCTAGCAATCTTGCTATTGGAGCTATTCTGGCCCAACTAGATGACAAGGGTGTAGACCATCCTGTGGCTTACACTTCCTGCGTGCTCAACAAGCATGAAAATAATTATAGTGTCACAGAGAAGGAGTGTCTTGCCGTGTTGCATGCAGTCAAATAGTTCTGCCACCATGTGTATGGTACCCATTTCACAGTCTTCACTGACCACGCTTTGCTTAAATGGTTACAACAACTTAAGGAGCCAGAAGGACGCTTAGCTAGATGGGCCCAATGTCTGCAAGGTTACAACTTCACTGTGCTCCATTGCCCTGGGATTCAACACCAGAACACCGATGGGCTCTCCAGAATGCCCATTCTTGCTTTGCATCCTGCAGAGGCTGATTGGTTATAAAAACTAATTGGGTACCTGTCTTCTTGGGAAAGTGAGACAGAAGAGGTACAACTGGCCTTGTCCAAGCTATTCAAAGATACCCTCATACGCAACAATCAGCTCTTCAAGAAGGTACAAGATCAATATCTGCCTTATGTACAACCCAGTCTTTGCCTCTTGTTGGTGTTGCAAGCTCATAAAGAGACTGGGCATGGAGGCATTGCCAAGACCTTTGACTGGCTTCAAAAGAATTACTTCTGGGAGAACCTTTGCATGCTGATCCCAGACGTCATAGCTAGTTGCCACAACTGCCAGCTGCAGAGGCCTTGGGCTGTTGCCCACAAGTTCAAATTAATTCCCCCTCAACATGCTTTCCATACTGTCAGCATTGATGCAGTAGGTCCTCTCCCCCGCTCACGTTCTGGGTTTTGCTTTATCTTGATTGCTGTTGATCACTTCAGCAAGTGGGTAGAGGCTCTCCCAACAAAAGACATCATGGCTAAGACAACTGCTACCTTCCTGTTACAAGATGTTTTCTATAACCATGGCTGTCCTCAAGTGTTGCTCTCCAATAATGGGACTAACTTCAACGCCAAGCTGGTAACCTCTGTTGTCGAAGCTTTGGGGTCTCATCAGTCTTTCTCTGCCCCCTACAATCCTTCTACCAATGTGGCAGTTGAGCGTGCTAATTTGACGCTGGTCTCCATCATGAGGAAGCTCACCTACTCTGACGCTGCCAACTGGGACCTATACTTAACCACTACTCTCTTTGTGTATTGCCTTAGCAAACATCATGTCACTGGGTACTCCCCCTTTGCTATGCTGTATGGATGTGAGGCCACCACTCTATTGCTCTTGGGGGGCCCTTCTCTTCTCTGATAAGGCTATGAACCCTGATGACCATATCAAAGATCTAGTCAATCACATTATTGATATACAAGCTACTGCCTACACGTCAACGTATAAGACCAAGGTACTTGAGCTCTCTCCTAAAAATGCTGGACTCTCTCCCTTGCCTGAGTTCAACATGGGGGACCATGCTCTCTACTATCAGCATAGAGTAGGAGATGTGCTCACAAGTTAGATATGTTGTGGGTTGGACCTTTGGAAGTGACCTTCAAAAGAGGATCTGAATAAACTGTGAAACTCCTCTCTAGTGGTCAACTGTTTGCCTGTGTGCATACCAAGTTCCTCTGCAAGTACTACCCCCTTAAGTTCAATATAGTGGGGTGCATTATTGTGAATGCTGCCATTCACTATGTTTCAATTTTGCCTTTATGGGTTATTTCAAGGGAAACCTCTTGCTTTTGCTTTTGCCCCTCAAAATGAGTCTGTTTCCAGATTGGGGAATTCAACTGTTTGGTTTGTTGATCCTTCCCAAATCACTTGCCCCACTCATGCTTGTGGCAAGTGATCCTACTGTCCTAGTACTGTTTTGTGGTATTGCCAACCACTATATATTTTATTTCATGTTCACCAATAAAGTTTAAGTTCTATTCACATTTTTGCCTTTGTGTCTTCACTTACTTTGGCAACTCTCTAGCCATGCCTAGTAGATATTATTCAATCAGGGCCACAAGTTAATTGCATAGCCTTCCCTGCCATTCTAACCAAGACTTAGTACAAATCCAATCCTAAGGTTAGGATTCCCTGTTGTGCATCTGTGACACACCTCAGATCACGGCACAATATACCTAGGAATAATATTACACTGCATATTAAAAACAAATGTTAAAAAGTTGGAGGAAATACCAATTCAAATAGACATATTCCAACTATCACTAGAATAACAGAAGACACTGCGGGGGTACAGGACAGTTGAGCATGTCCTGTACAACTCCCTTGCACTTGCATTGCTGTATGGGTACTATCTGCCTCCTGAGAAGAATTTGCTAATTGATTTGCTTTCACAATTGCCTTTTATTAAGCGCTCAGCAACTACTGGGGTGCCAAGCTCCACCCCTCTTGCAATTTTATCTAGAGTTGTCCACCACGTACAAAAGTGTATGTGGTCTCAATTAGACACATTATAGAAATTTTAATTTTGGGGTATAATACCCCGGAATAATCACATTCCCCTTTGCAATTAGCATCCCCTTAAGAAATAATTTCCTCTTGCAATTTATTTTTTATTTTCATTTTTATTTGATAATTTTATTTTTAAATTATAATAGTAATATTTAATTAGGTTGATAATAATAAAGAGACAGTTCAATAAAGCAAACACGTTTAATAATAAAATATGATTTATAAATTTGTTTATTTAGTTGCTCATTGATACAGGTTTGTATATTACGTAGTTAAACAACAAGAGCTCTATTTATCTGCATCAAGCTGCCTGCTCCACTTATGATTTAAACAAGTGATTGTGTCAGGGACCCAGTCTCAGGCAGCTGGCCCGCCGTTTCCAGGGGTAACTTGGGCTGGGGTTTTTGCAGGCAGGGCCCACCACAAGAGAGGGGCTAACTTTAGAAGGTAGGAAGCAGACTTCCCCACCCAAGACCACGGGCTGGCAGCCGGTATAATGGTGTCCATCACCCCTGTGAGGGTGATGTATACTATTCCAAAAATCTTGCTGGTATGGTTGGTTGGAAGGTCAGGTTAAGAGGCTGGCATTGGTTTGGGTGTTATGGGTGGTTCCATATAGATATTGTAGGCTGGGAGATAATTGAATTTTCCTCTAAATAGTTTGGGGGTGGAGAATATCCACATGCCTTGGCAGTTGTATCTAATAGAGGATTGGATGCAGGCTAGCGGGTCAAGTTTGAGGATTTTCTCTGGTGTATAATCCTTGTATTTGGGCTTCAAGGGATAATCAGTGAAGTGAACAAGCCCAAAGGGTGCACCAGACAGACAGAAAACTGCAGACGGTGGGGCAGGAGGGCCAGGAGTTCTTGAACTGAATTGATAGGCAACAAATACAAAATAATGCAATAGCTGTAAGAGCCAAAGTAGCATAACCTTTATTTAAAAATGACAATAAGGTTCAAGCGCAGAATCTATAGGCATATATAGCATTCTGCCTCCAAACTTAGTATTTTTTATCAGGGCTTTATCAAAATATTGGGAAAAGTGTGGGCAGGCAGCCAGAGAGCCTGGGTGTGGGAGTGGCAAAATGGCACCTCAGCTGGGTGTTCTCTCATTGGTCAGAACGTCCAATTTGGTCACTCAATTTTCTTGATTCTTTGCTGTGGTCACGGGGTTGGGCCCAAAGCCTGGGTTTATCTTTGGCAGCAGGGTTTGATTGGTTGCTTGAGAGGACTTCAAACTCATGAAATTTACAGAGGCGCCATCTCTGCTTCCATTAGGCAATTTGAGAGGCTCTTCTTTGGGTGCCACCATGGTCAAGCTAGTGCAGGTTTTCTGGCTTTGGGACTTAGCAGGAGCCTCAGCTTGTAGGGGTTCAATCCCAAAAAACGCAGGCAGGCGGGCCCTTGGTCCATGGGCCCAGCAGCCTGCAGAAATGTAGGTTCAGGGTTCAAATCCCACCCTTGGGCCCAGGTTTCCCAGGGTAATGAATTGTCAATCCTGGCAGATTGTTTAGAACTCAAATTAATTTTCCCTTGTAATATGATTTGATAAATAGGTTCACTATGCTTAACCCATGTCACAAGTACTAATTAGAAAGAGATACACAAAAAGCATTGGTTTTTGTGCTGTGTGGCTATAGTGGCACTAAATCAATAAGATCAGGTGATGACTTGCAAGGTCCAATTTGTGGCTTTTAAAAAAACCATTGTACTAAAAAGGGTTCACATTTTTTCTAATAAAATTAATCTATTTCTATCTTTTTTAATTTATTAATTTGTTAGCTCTACAGTCAATACAATATTTGGTACATTATAATAAAAATATGTGTCTCTATATCTAGTATAATTAATTTTATTTATCTTTTGTAAAAATTCTTATATGTCTATAATACAATCCAACATCACGTCATTGTATATAAATAATATTTTTCAAGTCCTAAAAAAACAAAATAAATTTAAAAACAAATAAAATCTGGAGCGCCCATTTATTTGATTAGCTTGGAGTTGAGAGCTTTGGGAAAGAATGATTCAGAGTGCTTGTAAAAAGCCGCCACCACGTTGGGTGGCATTGCAAATTGACTGACCTCAAGAATGTTGAAGAGATCTTTGGTGTCCTGTGGAAGCCCTGCTTTAAACTTATTTTTGATCCACCCAAAGACCTCCTCAATTGGATTCAGGAATGGAGAATATGGGGGGAGTAAGAGGAGTCTCATTGGACAGTCAGCCAGGCGGTGGCTGGTTAAATGGCTATTTTTATTGATTAGAGTGAACTTGGAAACAACCAGATCCACCTTATGAAGCCCGACATTATCCAACACAACAATGGTTTTTGTGCCCCAGTAATTAATCCAAAGGTACTCCTTGACTGTTTGGAGAAAATCAAGGAATGTCCTGCTATTATGGAAACCCTTGATCATATGGTATTGATCCAAACTGCAAGGATCAAGAAGTGCTACCATTGAATAGGTCTGAAATGGACAGCTGCATGATGTGCTACACCATCCTTGGTCCCCTTCTTGACCCACCCATGCCTAGATCTGAGTGAGGAGGAAAACAATAATTTTTCAAAATAAAAGAACTGGACATTCCCAGTCTCCTTTAGTGCCAGATATGTCTTGGCATAAATGTGTCAATCCTCAATGGTCTTCTCATTGTTTCTGTTGTACGGCAAAACTCCCAGTACTTTCCAGGAGAAGCCCAAATCTACCATCACTTTGTAGACAAGGGTTTTGAAACAGAAAGCCTGGACTCCATGGCCAACATTGATTGAACAGCAAGCGTGTCCAGGTGGCAATCCTTGGTTAACCACCTTTTTATTGCCTCAAAATAGATGGGTTGAAGTAGTTTAGGCTGTCTTTTTGCCTTGGCAGATTTGGCAATTTTCCTGGTGTTTCTGTTCTTTTGTTGATGTTGCTAATATATCTGGCCATGACACCAAATTGGGGCATTATATCCCAAACTGCTATTTCCCTGTTCAAACAGTTGAGGAGAGCTTCAGGCTCACTATCTGTCAACCAACGCTGGCCCTTGGTAGGTACCGCGGCATCCTGGTTAGTAGGCTTGACACAGGGGATGGGGACCTTTCTGTAGAGGTGGGATCACACTTGCTTGCAATGGCGCCGTCAATGGTTGAATAGATCACAGGCGCAGATGGCTCAACAGTGGTGACCAATGGCTCATATGATGTGTCAAAAACGCAGGGGCAGGAAGTGGCAACTCTTGGATCCAGAGTGTGGGGCCAAGTGACAACTGGGTAAACAATGGAGGTGTGAGTAACCTCATTGTTCCCTGTGATCCTGGTATAGGAGACTTTTGTGGCAGGCCTTGAGAGCAGCTTCTGTCTGGGATTCAGGCTGCTGTTCCTGGCTTGAGATGCGGGAGATGGTTGACTGTTGCTGACGCCTTGGGAGGCCTGTGTGTTGGCATTAATCCCCTTAAGTTGTGTTCTGGGTCTATTCTTGGACCCTCTGGGACGCCCTTGTGGACAAGCTGCCCTACAGGCTGGTGCAGGAGCTGGTTGGGAATGCAATTGTCTGTCCATAAAAATAAAATAAAATATATATATATTAGATTAAATATGTATTATTTGGATTTTTGGTTTAGTTATAAGTAGTTATTTTCTCTTGAATTAGCCTTGAATAGTAACAGAACTTATATATCCATAATTTGAAGTGTATAATATTGCTACTTTCTTGGTTTAGATAATTTTAAAGTTTAATCACTTTTCATCTCTAAACATGGTTATTGAGATATAATTTTTAGCTTGATTTTAGTTGTGGTGGAGCTTTTTTATTTGGGTTGGTGTTTCCTAGTGTGCTTACAGTACATTAAATTTGGATTCCAGTTCCCGCAATTATTATTTAAGTTTACTAGTGGCATTCAAAAGTGATTTGAAATTTGGTTCTTGGTATTGACAATCCCGCAATTTCAAAAATCATAGTAAACTTAATGAAAAGGATGATGGATTTGAACACTTCAAATATGATTCCAGTTAATTCATTTTGTCCATTGGAAATTTGCAGTTTGACTTGAAATTTGCAAAGTGTCTACAAGTTCCCGCATTTTTAAAAATTCAAATAAAAATACACAGAATTCAATTTAATTAAAAAAGGCCATTCTGCAAAAGTGATACAAAATTTGGACCAAGGATTTGAAAATCCCGCATTTTTATGTTTAGGTTCTGAATTTTCATTATGTCAGGAAATCCTGATTCATTAGGATTGACTGATCCATATCCCTATTACTGAAGCTGTGGGTTGATTTTAGACGCAACACAGCCAAAGTGACATAGCTATTCCAGAATACGGAGAAACTATAATAAGATTGATATAGTTTCCAAGTCAGAAGACACCTGAGACATTCCAGGTCTCAGGTCACAGGCCAATCCAGAAGCTTCTATAATTAAATGCTAAGGATTCTGGATTCTGAATAGGGACGCAGACCCAACCCAGAGATTGATCAGGGAATTACAACATACTGTTTCACTGAGAAGTGAGACAGAAGACTGCCTGTGCAAATATTGCACATTACACCAAGCACAAGGGCAGGCCGGTCAAATTGGGTGTCAACTTAGTTTGCCATAACTAAGTCAAGGAATATTTGGGCTGAAGAGGAGAAATCAGCAGCCTAGAATATTACCTCATCCCAAACCTTATTTGGGTTTTTGGGATCCAACTCTAGGGGATGAACCTAGTAGCTTGGGGATGATAGGCTATCTAGTAAGAGTTGTCTGCAGCTAGACACCAGTTTGGCTGCTAGCTGTCAACTATAAAGGGGCCTTCCAAGATCACTTGGAAGGCAGACAATTTAATACCCTTCAACATCACTACTAGTCCAAATAGTAGCGGTGTCAAAGTACAATAAGAGCAAATTATTGATACTTGCAAACTCCTGCCAAAACCACCACAGACAGTGTTGCATCTCCAAAGAACCACAGGACTTCCACCTCAATTGGATCAACTAACAACAGAATACAGCCCGTTATCACACCAATAGAAGTACATCTGTCCCCATACAGATTCACATATCCTAAAATACCTAATATGCACAATAAAAATAATCTCTCTTCTTCAAGAACCAAAAATCTTGATAGTGGTGCTTACTACAAAAACGAGCTTCCATTGGTGTCAAGTCAAGGCGCTGTCTTGCCTCTGCTGACCCCTGGCTTTGTTGATAAGTACAGGGGGGATACATGGAGACCAGCAATACTGAGCGAGATCAATCCTTCTGCTTAGAGCTGACTCCATACAAAGCACCCACGCTTCTGCTAGAAATGATCCAGCTTGACATTACAGGGACTGCCGTTGCCATGGGCCAACACCAATATAACATAGAGGAGGTGCACGCCGTTTTGAAAGCACTGCAACATGGTAGATGTAACCTCAATGATCCCCAGGGCAACACCGAGTTTAACCTGTTCCAGATTGATGGTACTACCAACAATCTGAGTAAAAATTTCCACAGGTACCAGGATGTCACTTGCACCCAGCTGGGTCAGCTTCTCCAATTGAACCAGAGCAGGGCCCAGGAAGTACTTGCATATTTTTTGCACCCAGAAATCAAACATCTCCAACAACTAGTTGCCAGGCAGGAGCTGGAGTTGAACAAGCTCAACCACTTTTGCTCCAAGCTACAGTTTACCACCCATAATTTGGTCAGTCAACTGAACGTCAGCTTCACAACTGTACAGACTGTTGTGGCAGACTTATGTGACTCCACTGCCTTTGCCCATGGAAGGGTAGACAAGATAGTTAACTAATTCAATAACCAGGTTGATCAGCTTGTGGGCGGTGTCCTGGATAATTGAGGCCTAAGCGCACAATGGGTTGCTGATGTAAAAAACCATTGTGTAACACTGAGCCGCCATGTACAGACGTTGCCAAGTAGCCAAGATCATGTAGATCTTGTTACCCAGCAGGAAGACTTGCGCAAGTCAATTAGAGACAACTGTAACAAGCAGGACGCATGTTACTCTGAGGTAGTCAACTATGTCAACAGGATTGCGGAAATGGTTAACAAAATGAAGACCACCAGCCGTAGCCATCACACTGTTTGCAATAAACAGGAGGACCATCAGTGCTGCCTGGATCACGCAGAATACACCAAGGATCAGAAAAAGCTATGGGATGCAGTAAAAGATGCACAGAGTTTAGCATCTGAGCTGTACAAAGACATAGCAGGGCTACGCCGTGATCTTGCCGCCGCAGAGTTCCAGACCAAGGAGCTGTTAAACCGACAGGGTCTTTTAGCCAGTACAGTCTTGATAACATAAAACAACTACAGCTCTCTACTAGAACGGGTACATAGAAACAAAACCTCATGTAAGGAATTTGAAGCTAACATGCTAGCCAGACTGGCTAGATTGGAAAGTTTAGCCTCCTTGGAAAGTAGTACGTCTTTGGGCAGAAGAGCATTGCCTGTACCAGCATCAATCCCAGAACAGCAAAAAACTCTTCTTCTCCTGACTTCTTTGACCTCTCTCCTGACAGCGTGAGCAATGGATCAGGTGACACCTGCAGAGTTCCTAGAGGAGTAGCAGCCTTGCCACCACTCACTCCCTTTTCAGTGCTGTGTGCCAATAGCACTCACGCCACTAGAAAGGAAGATACAAAATTGACTGTCCCTGATCATAAGTTTAAACCTCTCAACCTGCCAAAGTTTGACAAAAATGGAAACATTCAAACTTTCATCCACCTCTTTGAAATGTCCATGAGAGGCGCAAGTGATCACATGAAGGCAACCACCCTCATAAACACTCTAGATCCCACATGCATAGATGTCATCATGCCCTGTCTGCCACTAGACAGTTGGACTTATAAAGACGCACGCCAGGTTGTTATTGAGGAATTTGGTAGTGAGACCAGATTGCAAGCTCAAAAGGCGGAGTTCAGTAACATCTCATTCAAAAAGTATGAGTCTGTTCAAGACTTTGCCAACCGCTTCTATCATGAAGCCCAGGTTCTTCTAGGTGCTGGGGTCCTTTCTGAGTTGGACTTCAGAATCACCATGGGCCGTGCATAGCAACCATACCGGGAATTAGCCAATGTCATGTTCCCTGTTTTGGATCAATCCAGCTCAACCCAACAGATCACCAGTTATTTGAGCCGCCTTGGGGCCCAATTTGGAGCTCCAAATAAAGGACAGAATAATTGCTTGTCTACCCCCACCAAGGACAAACCTCGCAGACTCAAGCCTGACAATGCTGCTTCTGACTCCAATGGTAAATCAGGAAGTGACTACAAGCCCAAGGATCCGCCAGGCCCTTGCCACAAGTGTGGTAAAAGAGGACACTGGGCCAGCGTCTGCAAAGGGAAAGGGTGTGAGTCCTCAGTAAATGTGGTGGTCAACCAAAAACAGGACAACTAGGGAAAAGGCAAGGCGGGCCAGTAGAGGAATATACTGAGTCTTCCACTTCCCCAATTCCAAAAGAACCAGACCGCCAGTCTCCAGAGGTAGCTGAGTCCAATACAGCCCCTCCAGAGACAACATCCCAAGAGGCATCAATAATTGATCCGCCTTTGGCCACTCAGCCGTCCCACTTTGCCCCCAAACAGGAGTTCAAAGAGGATCCTCTACACATGCTTGTGTCAGACAACCTTTACGCTATTCCTGCTAGAGGTAGGGGACGCCCAAGAAAGGTTGCACCAAACGCTGTAGAGACAGTTTCCAAACCGTACATGGCTCAAGTACAAGAAACTTGCCTTGCTTCAGAACCCAGCGTAGCCAGTGACCTACCTTCCTTGAAGGGAGTCCAATTCTTCCTTCCCATTGAGACCATTGAGGCCAACTTCCCCAAGATTGGTCAAAGTCTCAAACAGTACTTTGATACTCTGGCACCCTTGGGTGTACATGTATTAAATTTAAACTCTGAACTCTACTCTGAATGTACATACACAGATATCTCTGTTAATAAAGTCAAGGTGTGCGCCATAGTAGATAGTGGCGCCCCTATTAATATTGTGTCCACCCATCTTGTCAGGAAGCTAGGTATTGCTCCTGACATTGTGCACACCAGAGTATATGGTACTGCCGGTAAACACACCACCATGTCTGAAGGAGCTTACAGCGCTCTGCCAATGCGCTTTGTTTCCATTGCCGTGTCCTCTCTTGCTGTGGTCCTGCCCAGCAAAAATTATGACATGCTCATTGTCACTGCATTTCTACATAAATACGGGGTCAAATTGGACATGAAGGACAATACTCTGATAATCCTTTTCCAGACCATCCCACTGTATTACATGCAGGACGCAAAACCACCAGCTAAGGTAAAACCTAGCATCAATCTGGCATACAAGGACGGCGTGGTGGCAGTTCCCTACACCTGTACGGGAAAAAAGGGAAAGTGGCTGCCAACCTAGATCAAGGAGCACAAAGGAATTCTGCTCCGCTTGAGATCAACTCTTACACTTGGATCTGGCTAACAGCAGGTTGTCAACACGGGTTTAACCTTAGACATCCCTGCAGGATTGTATGGTGAAGTTCATCAGCCTTGGGGACGTTCAAGATTTGAACCGTGTATTGCCCCTGGGATAATCATTCCTGGCCATGGCAAAATTCACGTCCTACTGGCCAATCTTCAAGGGCATGACATCCACATCAAGAAGAACCAGATTGTAGAATTTGTTCATCTTCTACCAGTTAAAGAACTGGACAGCTTTGAGTGTATTGGAGACCTGTCAGAAATGGGTCTCCCTGATCAAGTTGAAGCTGCTGTATATGTAACAACTCCATTGGCTGATTTATCTTCCCTCAATGACACTGAACAGGAACAAGCCAGCGCACTTTTTGAGAAATATTGTTGCATATTTGCGGAAGACAACTTTGATCTTGGGTGCGCCAATGAGGTCACTCATCACATCAACACGGGGGATAACAAGCCTGTCTGCCTTCAACCAATTTGTTGCTCAAAGGCCAGTGAAGAGACTGTGAGCAATGAAATCCAGCAACTTCTAGACAGAGGCATGTTGATCCCATCCAAGAGTCCCTGGGCGTCACCCATCCTGATAGTAAAAAAGAAGGATGGGAGTAATAAAGTAGTAATAGACTACCAACGCCTGAAATTGATAACCAAGAAGGACTCGTACCTGCTGCCCAGGATTGATGACGCACTGGATTGACTTGGAGGGGCCAAATACTTCTCAGCCATGGACCTCATATTGGGGTACTGGCAAATTGAGCTTCCACCTGAAGAACAAGAGAAGTGCGCTATAATTACTTCTCAGGGCCTTTTCCAGCCAACCCAAATGCCACAAGGGTTGTGCAATGCGCCTGCAACCTTCCAGCGGGCCATGGACACCATACTGGGTGATCTCAAGCTCTCCTGCGTCCTAGTCTACTTGGACAATATCAATGTGTTCTCAAAAACCTTCACTGAACACCTTGAGCATTTGGAGGCCGTCTTCAAGAGATTGGCAGATGCCAATTTGAAGATCAAACCCCAAAAATGTCAATTCTTCAAGGATCAGTTGGAGTACCTTGGATTTGTGGTTGATACATCAGGACTCCGCCCTCAGCCAGCTAAAGTAGAGGCAATCACCAAGATGAAGCAGCCAGAAAGCAAACACGACATCCAGGTCTTCTTGGGGATGGTAGGCTACTACCGGTGCTTTATCCCCAACTTTGCCCGTACTGGAAAACCTCTGTTTCATCTACTGAAGAATAGGGTCCCCTTCCTATGGACAACAGCCTACCAAGACGCTTTTGACGCCCTCCGCACTAGCCTGTCCTCCAGTCCAGTATTGATGTATCCAGACTTCAGCAAACCTTTTGTTGTACATACGGATGCCTCCTTATTGGCCTTAGGAGCCGTCCTTTCCCAATTGGACAACACAGGGGCAGAACACCCAGTGGCCTATGCTAGCCGCTCCCTGAATGTACATGAGCGCAACTACACAGTCACTGAAAGGGAATGCCTTGCCGTAATATACGCCTACAAGCAATTTAGAGTATACTTGCATGGGGTACACTTCACTGTGGTCACTGATCACGCCAGCCTCAGTTGGCTGCAAAATCTTTGGGAGCCAGAAGGACGCCTTGCCCAATGGGCATTAAAACTCCAGGCTTTTAACTACACTATAGTCCACCGTCCTGGCGCCAATCACCAGAACGCAGACTGTTTGTCAAGACTTCCCACAGTTGCTATAGTAGCAACCCAGGCCAACCTGTTATATGAAAAGATGCTCACTAACAAGTTTGAGGACAAACCAGAAGAAGTACAGGCCATCCTCTGTGAGCTCTGCAAAGACTGTAAGGTGGAGAACCAAAAGCTGTATAAGTACCATGATGGTGCCAAATACATCTTTCCCAGACCTTCAGAGCGCCTGGATCTGATAATGGCCGCCCACAAGGCAGTGGGTCATGGTGGCTTAAGGAAGACAGTCCACCAGCTTCAACAACATTACTATTGGGAGTTGCTCCTCTTTGATGTGAAGGAAACTCTGACCTACTGTACAGAATGTCAGCACAAGAAACCCTTCACTGGTAAGCATCAATACAAAGCAGTAGAGCCCAAGTTTGCTTGGCATACTGTTAGTATAGACGTGGTTGGGCCTTTGCCAATGTGTGTTGGTTGGTTGCGCTACATTATTGTGGCAATTGACCACCTCACAAAATGGGTGGAAGCCAGAGCGCTGCAGCACGTCAGCGCCAAATTGACAGCCAGGTTTGTATTGGAACAAATTATCCATTGACATGGCTGCCCCCAGTTTGTTCTTACCAACAATGGAACAAACTTCACTGCTCATGTAATTCCAAAATTAAATGAGCTCATGGGCGTGAGGGGAGTGCTCTCTACACCCTACCATCCAGAATCAAATGGGATGGTTGAGAGAGCTAATGGCACTTTAGTCAACATTCTGCAAAAGCTGGCAGACTCCCAAACTTTGGAGTGGTATCTCTTCCTGCCTGCTGTTGTGTTTGCATACAACATCTCAATTCACAGCACAACTGGCTTCTCCCTGTTCCAATTGACATATGGACGCCATCCAGCTATCCCGCCAATTCTGTTTTCAGCAATGGGGGACCTGGGTAACATAACATATCAACAATATATGTCTAGGTTAGCCAACACGCTCATCAAGCTTCAGGCTGAAGCTTTCACTGAAACCTCCCTCACCAGGAACAAAGGATGCAAGACTGACAACAAGAATTGACGCGCCTTAGCCAAATTTAAAATTGGCACTCAGGTTTCATACCACAACAGAGTCGTGGGGCGGGCTCATAAGCTCAACAGCATCTGGAAAGGGCCTTTCAAAGTCATTGAGAAAACCTCTCCTGATGCTTACACAATCAAGGATCTGGCCAATGGAAGACTCATCAACAGAGTCCACGCCAGGTTTCTCAAGCCATATTTTTCCATAACAAATATTGGCTCACAATAAAGTTTACTAAATAAATTCTAAAAGAAAAATCATAATAGGAAAAAGAGCTTTATTACAACAACTAGGGGTTGCCTTCCTGATATTCAGGATCTTCTTCATCCCCTTTGGAACCAGCTACTTGGGTGCTTCCTCTCCGGGACCTTTGCACCACCTGCCTCAGGCTCCAGAGGCTCACAAAAAGGAACTTCCTCCCCTCAGCAAACCAGAAAGTGGCAGCCTGCAGCCAGATTCTACGCTCACTGGGGATTACCTGTGAGAAGCAAACAAAAGGAATTGGAATCTCCCCAGAGACAACATCTACCTGCCAGAGCCCAGCGTCCAAAGGGAAAGCGCATGACAAGACCATGCAATCCAACATGAAGTTGGATATATACCAATAGCAGCAAGGCAACAGCGCCTTAAGACTGCCCAGCTTGTTGAAGACTTTCTCCCACTGTGCCGCCATATTGTCTGCATTAGCCATTGACAGGCTAAGATTGGGGGTAAGCATTATGTCCCCACATAACACCATCCTGAAAACCGCCTGTTGTTTGGCGCCACTTTTGATGTTGGCGTAAACACTCCGGACCACACAACAGATACGGCTGTCCCGCGCATCTGAGTTGTCCACACCCAGTGACAAGTACAACATTAGAAGCCCTGCCAAAGCGCCAAACCAAGAAGAGAAAACCCGCAAGCCAAAGTCCAGCACATAACTTTGACAGGCCTTGCTCACCCCGCCTGCATCACCAGTGGCCACCAGGAGCTCCGCCAACTGCTTGCCTAACTGCCCCGCCAAGTCCTTGTCCTCCACACTATGGAAGCCCTTGCTAGAATGATTGATGCACCGCTTAAGATCATGGCGCAGGCGCTGAGCCATTACCACAAACAGGAATTGAGGAATTATATCCATTCCCACATAAAGCTGGGAAATGGAGAAACCCTTGTCACCCAATTGAAGCAGGGGCACAGAATCAAAGTCAGGCAGGTTAGCGTCCATTGAGCAATAAGTAAAGGCGCCCAAGTGAGGGTCCATAACCAAAGGCTCCCTCTCCAGATTTTGAGGGCAGGTGCGCGCTGAACTGGCCTGAGGCTCAGAGAGACGCTTTTCACCCCCAACAGAAGACTGCCCCACAGAATCACCCTCCACTGGGATTTCCTCACTATTCTCACCTGGCACTGAACTTTCCAGCCCAGACCAGAGTGAACTGGTATCCGCCTGCCAAAGCCCACAGAGCAACACCACCTTGGCTTCCTTGGAGAGCCCACAGAAATGTTGACAGTCCTCTTCTGACATCTGCACCACCATTTGGTGGGCATCAGTCTTGTTGCTAATACCGGAGTAATTGGAGTTATTGCTCATATTCCAGGCTAAAGAAGTTCTTCAAAGGTTATATAGCTCAGTCAAGTGGGGGGAAATGTCAGGAAATCCTGATTCATTAGGATTGACTGATCTATATCCCTATTACTGAAGCTGTGGGTTGATTTTAGACGCAACACAGCCAAAGTGACACAGCTATTCCGGAATACAGAGAAACTATAATAAGATTGATATAGTTTCCAAGTCAGAAGACACCTGAGACATTCCGGGTCTCAGGTCACAGGCCAATCCAGAAGCTTCTATAATTAGATGCTAAGGATTCTGGATTCCAAATAGGGATGCAGACCTGGCCCAGAGATTGATTGGGGAATTACAACATCCTGTTTCACCAAGAAGTGAGACAGAAGACTGCCTGTGCAAATATTGCACATTACACCAAGCACAAGGGCAGGTCGGCCAAATTGGGTGTCAACTTAGTTTGCCATAACTAAGTCAAGGAATATCTGGGCTGAAGAGGAGAAATCAGCAGCCTAGAATATTACCTCATCCCAAACCTTATTTGGGTTTTTGGGATCCAACTCTAGGGGATGAAACTAGTAGCTTGGGGATGATAGGCTAGCTAGTAAGAGTTGTCTGCAGCTAGACGCCAGTTTGGCCGCTAGCTGTCAACTATAAAGGGGCCTTCCAAGATCACTTGGAAGGCAGACAATTTAATACCCTTCAACATCACTACTAGTCCAAATAGTAGTGGTGTCAAAGTACAATAAGAGCAAATTATTGATACTTGCAAACTCCTGCCAAAACCACCACAGACAGTGTTGCATCTCCAAAGGACCACAGGACTTCCACCTCAATTGGATCAACCAACAACAGAATACAGCCCGTTGTCACACCAATAAAAGTGCATCTGTCCCCATACAGATTCACATATCCCAAAATACCTAATATGCACAATAAAAATAATCTCTCTTCTTCAAGATCCAAAAATCTTGACACAGTATATAGTCAATTGTTTCAAATTTTAAACTCTTTAGGATGTTTTCTTTGGAAGTTGAAATATTTCCCTGCAGCTCTATCTCTCTCTACTATATAATTAGCTTTCAGTCTTAATTTATTAAAAGCCTAACAAGTTCTACTAATGTTTTATATATCATTCTATTAAGCTTCAGGCTTTTTCACTAATGACCAGCATCACTATAAAAAACTCAGACTCAATCAACAATACCTTTTTCAACCATCTTGAAACATTTTTCTTCAATTATTGCAGTTTTTCTATCTCTAAAAGGAAGTTGATTTATATTGACAAGGTGCTAAAATTTTGCCATTTGAAGTGTTAATGCTTTATTAGTCTGTCAAAATTTCCCTGAAGTTAGTCAACAATTTACCCTTGTATCAAAACGCTTTGGAAAGCGTTTTTCTGAGCTTCTTTAGAATGACTATTGTATAAAAATTCCTGGGAAGCTTTTTCCTGAGCTCTGTTAGCATTTTTCATTGCAGAAAAACACATAAAATTTCACCAAGCATCATTCCTCTTTTTTTGTTGCAGAGAACTAACCCACATAATTTTTTAATATATCTCTCAAAGCTTCCCTGAGATGCAATATCTCTCAGTGATGGCCTAGTACATGTATTCATCCACTGAATATAAAAATGGTGGTGTCCTTTCACCCATCTCTTACATGAGCTGACACCATGTATCATCTATTTGCCTTTTCACCTAAGTGATTAGCCTGGTGCCATGCCCTTCCCCAAAGGGCAGGCTCTTTAAATTAATTATCCTTTTTGTTTTTCCTTGATTATTCCTTCTATATTTTTAAATATTGGGATTTAAATTAAGAGTTAATATTTAACTATTTTAATATGATTACCTTGTTTTTTTGTCAATTTGCATTTGAGTTGTTGTCATTGTTGCCAGCTTCTTTTGCTATTCAATAGCTTTATATTTTCTACTTTAAGTGAGAAGATTTATAACTTTATTTTACCTTTTGTAATTACGCTTGTGTAAGCTCCCGCTCCTTTCCCAGCTTACAGGCTGATCTGTGGTCTCTCCTGGGCTTCTCTTTTCTTCTCCAGGTTTCCTCCTGTTTTTCCTCTAGTTGCCCCTTCTCTTGGCTGTGCTCTCCTAGGCCATCATTTTCAGCTGCATGAAAAAATAAATATAAATAAAGAGCTTTTGAAGAGTAGGCTTTAAGCCCAAATTCTAAGTGATTTCTTCCCTTCAATATTTTACCAATTTTCAAAACTTCAGATTTTAATTTTAAGAATTTCATTTTTTAAGTAATTAGTTCTAAGTTTTTTTTCTTTCTTCCTAGTTGAAAAATGGAAGATGTAAAACAACAATCCTTAGGCTTGTTGTATCTATTATTTTCCATTAAGGATTCTTTCAATAGTTACATGTACCAGTTTGCTGATGGAGAATATCCCAATATTGATATTCCCTTAGTTACTAATTGTTCATTATTAAATACCCTGTTTTATCTTATTTGTTTATGATTCTTAAATTCTATCACTCATTTTTAACCCAGTACAAAAATTTTAGCAGTATTCTGTAAAATTATATTACAGACTGTACCTACCTTTTTATACCTTCTGAATCTTAATCCTAATGCTTTACACGCTTTAGTTTATAAACTTGCATCATTATGGGCAAGACCTTACACCTGGGCTTAATTGAAGAGTAACCAGATCTACTTTCTAAGAACCCTAAGCTATTAGGTTCATCAGCTATTCTCTAAATAGCCATCCCAGGGATGATCTTAGGCTTCTCATCCTTGTTTGATACACTATAGGTGTCCTCCTTAAAGCTAACTTAAATGGATGAAAGGAGAAAATTCAATCATTGTAGTTTTTTGCTCAAACTGCATTATTTCCCTAGTTGATTTTGTGATTTAAATACCATGTGATAAATTTATCCCAGGACATAAATTTCCTCTTCTAAATTAATATTAGGTTTTCTTTCTATTAGCACCCAAAATTGTGAGAATAGGGGGAAGGTTAAAGGGAAACAAAACCTTGCTCTCAACTGTAATAAAATCATGGTTTCAGCAACAACCAAAAAGTTGCCACTAGCAATTACAGGGAAGCCAAAAGGCCAGAACTACTAACAAGTTTCAAACTTTATTAGGTTGGAGAATGATGAAGCAAGGTCTTTTACAACTCTTGCATTCATTTAAGGGATAGAATAGGATTGGGATGGTAGATTAAACTTCACAAACTAATCAACCAATGATATGAGCGGATACAAATGCATTTCTTGAGGCAGATAGATCTTGACAAATTTTGAATGAACATAGTCAAAAGGAAAAATGTACCAACTAAAATTGATGGACCTGTCTTGGATGCACATAACACTGCTCTTGGCCGCTCTTGCACATGATATTTAGCCAGTGGTGTCTCTTGGATGGTTAGGTGGTGGCATATTTGAATAATCCTGCAAGTAATAGTGTGAGGACTCTTCTTGGGCTTTTTTGGAAAATCTTTGGATAAATATCCAGGAGTAATTTTGGTAGAGATCTCCAAGTATTTGTTGAGGATTGAAGTGAAGGCCCAAGGGGGAAGTTGTAACTTTACAAAAAGGCCTGAAGAGCAAAACTCCCGCCATCATAGTGGGCCAAAACACCAACAAATGTAATTGAGCAAAACACACTCCAAGGCACTAATCAACAATAATTAGGTAAATTTTTATTTGGCCATCATTAGCTTGCACCTGAAAAACAGCTCCAAATGTGTTCATCACAATACCTCTTTAAGTATAAAGGCTTCAAACAGAGATGAGATCTGGGTAGTCAACCACAACCAGCACAATTTGGATCCTGGGTTGAGAGGACCTGACATGGTCATAGAAGTCAGACCAAACAACACCTACCTCATCAAAGGAATCAGCACCCACACATGATTAAAACTCATGCATCACAACTTACTTCATCTATGTAAAACTAGGTATGCCCAAAGAAATTCATGGCTACCCATAATCAAAGCCAAATTAGATCAATATCAGAAGCATCTTTAATATAACCATCAAAAACCCCAAAGCTCCGCTTTCTAGCACCCCAGGGGGAGATGCTGCAACATTTTTAATAACTCTCTCAGGAAAGCACTTCTCTGAGAAATGAATCAACTACCAAATAGTTGGTAGCACTATTGCCACACACCCTATGCTGTACAGGGGTCAAATATTTATAATCCTATAAAAACACTACTTGGACAAGCCCCATGACTGCAATGAGGTACATGGACAATATATGGCTTCTCATGATAATATATAATTCTCTAAACTCATATCAATATAGTAGCATTCTCTCCTTAATTTCCCTTTTTTGATTTTTATGCTTCTAAGAAGTATATATGTGACACCTACAACATTTAAAATGTATTTTCATTTCTGTATGCCAAAGTTATATGTTGATTAGTTAGTGATGCTTTTATTTTTGGATTAATGGGTTCCCAATTTAGGTTTACCCCTATCTAGTTTAAACAGATCCAGTCTGGTCTGACTTTGTTTTGCATGGGTTATCAAAGTTAGTACTGGTTGCACCAAGTTTTGGATGGTTAACTTTGGCTCAGATACTTTTTTCGGACATGCTAACCTAACATTTTTTAGACAGAAGTGATCAGCAATAAGTCTGATCGTTTCTAGACTTTAAATATGTGCCAGAATGTTGGCTGGATTTGCCTTACCAAGACACCTTGGCTTACTCAGAAAGGAAAGGAAAGGAAAGTGATTTGGCTTTGTGCTTTAAAAATGAGTGAGTTGGGTGCCAACTATACTATACTCATTTGTGATCAGGCATGAACTTTTAAGATTGAATCCAAGAGACCAGCATTAACTTTATTATAACTATATTAAGAAGCCTCAACCAGCCTGGTGTAGTGAATGGACTTTTCAATGAAAACAATAACTTCTAAGGCTGGCTTGTAAAAAGAAGTAATGTAAGGTATATTCAAAATGCTTAGAGTTTAATAAGGCGCAAAGTGTTGAGTTATCCCATTTATAGTTTATGCCAGAAAGAAGATCAGTCATTAGCTTAGGTATGTTCTTCGATAGCTGATTTCGCCATGTATGAGATGGAGAATAATCATTTTATCAACCCACCAATTTGCTTGTAGAATCAGTTGCTCATAAGTTATGTATGGGCTGTGCAAATTTATGTTTAATTGAAATAGCAGTTTAAAATCAGCCTAAGAGAGTTGCAGGGATTATACCATATCTCCAGAACTATCCACGCTATTAACTCAGCACAGTGTTTGTTCTAATGGAACGGCGAATTCTTTCGGCAAGCGTGCGATCTTTCTTACCGAGGAGGGATGTGACAACTCCTGACTGACCGGCTCGGGCAGTGCGGCCACAGCGATGGAGATAATCCAAGGCAGCAACAGGAAAATCATACATGATGACATGATTGACGCTAGTTGTGTCAAGCCCTCTTGAGGCAATATCCGTGCAAATAAGGATTTTGGGAAGAGAAGTCGATTCCAGTGGATGAGTTTCGGCTGCCAATTCCTCGCCTTCAGAGGCTTCTACGACCGGAACAGGAACCTTAGATCTTGTTGTAACCCTCGCAGGAATAGAGAAGTCGTAGTTGGCTGAGACTCGGTCAGAGGAAGGATACAGAAATGCGTGGATCTGTTCGGGGGAGGCAGGCGGCTGATGAGTGCAGGGAATGCCACCATAAAGAGACAAGCAGTCAATCTTTCTCTCGCGGAGGAAGGCTTGGACAATAGTTACAGACTTGCGGGTATTGCAAAAAATTAGGATACGATCCGATTCTTTCTTTTTGGGAGAGGCAGTGCTTCGTTGTTCAAACTGACGAAGAACATCAAGAAGCCCAAGGGTCCTGTTTCCTTTATAGTCCTTTAAATCTACGAAATATTGTTTGCATTTTGGAAGAGCCTTGTGGAGGGAAGGTGTGGTAATGCGAACAAGATCGGGGAACCGAGATTCTAAAGTTTGAAGGACTAACTTAGGTAGTGTTGCAGAAACAACTGCGAGTTGATAATCTCGCTTCTGATTTTTGCACGACTTGACCATCGTGGCAATTAACGACTTGACATCGTCGCCAAAGCCCTTCTCAAACATTGTATCTGCTTCATCGATAACCATTAGTTGCAACTCTGAGATCGACAAAGTGCCGTCCGAAAGATATCGTTCTAGGGAAGCAGGCGTGGAAACCAAAAGATCGATGGGCGAATTCAAGCGTCTGAGTAAATCTTTGCGGACTGTTTTCCGAGTCAAGGCCACAGCTCTAAACTTGGCTGTATGCGAGAGGACCTTGGCAACTGCATAAACTTGGTCAGCTAAAGCGCAACTGGGAACTAGAACCAAAGCACGAGGACGATTAAGTTTTCTGAAGGGAGTGGTTGTTAAAAGTCTGAGTTCTTCAGCACTAAGAATGTCGTTCCCTTCAGATTCTTCTTTGATGGACTCTATTGGTTCTACAGTACCGTTAAGAAAAGGGTCCTTATCGTCAGTTCCGAAATCTACGTTGCGCTTAGGTTTAGGTTTGTGAGGCGTAGAAGTAAATGACTCTCCGAAAGAACCTTCTTGCTCTTTAAGGCGATTTGTAATAGGAATTAAGTAGGATAAAGTTTTGCCTGTCCCTGTTTCAGCTGCACAAAGCACTATGAGAGTGATTTTCACGGAGAAGTTCAGGAATAGCCAAGGCCTGGATTTCTGTAGGACGTAGTTGATCACGGGGAGTTTCAGGGAAAAGCTTATAAATAGCCTCGAGTAGCTCAGGGCGAAGACCCATGTCCTCAAATCTTGCTTCACTCACTCTTTTTTTGAGATTATCAAGTGTTTCAAGATCGGCCATATCGAATTTCGTAATAGACTTGGCTTCGGCAGATCCAGCTTCTCTGAACTTACCTTTAGAAAGACGATTCTTTTCTCTTTCGTTAAACTTTTTCTCGCACTTATAACTTCATAAGTCAATTTAGAATGATTGGGAAAAGCCATCTTTCTATCGGAAGGGATGGACGTTAACTGAAATCGCGTAGGCGTGAACCCTCGAGTATTTTTAGTTACTGGTTTGGCTACAAAGCGCTTATTTTTGCTTTCCTTGATCATTTTCTGCCTACGCTCTGCACCAGTCAAGCCATCAGGTTTCTTGTGTTTAAGAAGGGAAGAGTATGTTTGTTTTTCTTTGACTCTAGCTTGCAGGTCTGAAGTGGAATGAAAGTGCGTTTTTTGGGAACCGATAGGGTTTAAAAATCTAAAAGTCTCAAGTCGATTTGGACTGGGATGATTGATTTTAGAAAAAATGGCCGGATCTTAATCTTAACGAAGAATTAAAAGTACTGCAATTCCTGGTTGTATTGAAGACGAGCCCTTTATCGCCTAGTGATAATTTGCTTGCTCTGCCGTGAATCAGGGATGATGCAAGAGCTCGAGCCCGCGTAGTGGTAATGCTCATTGTCTAAATAACAGAACTGCTAAAAATTATTCAACACTGCTGTGTAAGTTTTCTGCTTTAAAGTTTCAGGGGATCCAAAAATTGTCAGGTGCAAGACTGATGAGATTTAAGGCCATTTGTATGCGAATACCCCTATCCAAGCCAGCATAAATCCAAAACTTGGTTCAATTAATCTTGATCAGATCAATACCTAATCCTAGAAATACTTTAAAGGGAGTTAAAAATCGAACTGCAATCAAATAAAAGTGCCAAATATTCAGATACTTTTTTAGTTTGAAACCTGAGCTTAATACTCATGAGGTGGGTTTTAGGAAAGAGAGCTTTAAAGCTAATCAGAATTTAAATAAAGTTGCAGCTTTAAATAAAATCAAGAAATAAAACCCCATGAACCACATCTTAAATTAATATTTTAGCCTTCCACAAATAAGCCCTGACAATATTTATATAGCCCTTTAATAGTGCCATAAAATCTAGGTACAGACTGAATTATAGGTAATGATCTGTGGCAAGATTGCTGATCTCAATAGAGTTATCTTTATTATTGTGAGTTTATTTGTGTTGGTAGTTTCTCTGCTATAAAAAGATAGCAATCAGTCACCAAACAACATAAATGAAAGTGCCTTGAGTGATTTACTATCTACAAGATACAGTAGTTTTAAAAGCTATGGTGACAACCAAAAATACCTCAGATTTAAACGTATTGATTTCAGATTTAAGCAAAATCCAACTATCAGGTTAAAATATACACTCTGTTAACAGGGATTTTTGGTGTTAATGGGCAA
>QTSX02001837.1:0-26291 GCA_014839935.2 Entomophthora muscae | reverse complement strand
AGGTGCAGGTAGAAAGCACCATTCAAATTGGCCAGGACATGCAGCTATATTTTTTGCTTTATGCATGTTTGTTGTGACCTGAGGCGCAGCACAGATACACAACAGGGAATCCTAACCTTAGGATTGGATTTGTACTAAGTCTTGATTAGAATGGCAGGGAAGAATATGCAAGTACCTTTTGGCCCCAATTAAATAATTTATAATAGTTTCGGCTAGAGAGAGACACCAAAGTACTTGAAAAAACAAAGACAAAAATTTGAATAGAACTTAATTTTTATTGGTGAATATGAAATGTAATATATAGTGGTTGACAATACCACAAAAAAGTACCATAACAGTAAGATCACTTGCCATAAGCATGAGTAGGGCAAGTGAGTTGTGCAGGATCAGGAAACTGAACAATTGAATTTCCCAATTCAGAACCAGACTAATTTTGAAAGACAAAAGCAAGAGAGTATTTGTCCTAGAAATAACCCATCAAAGGCAAAATTGAAACATAGTAAATGGTGGAATTAATGACATTCTTCCTCTAGATTAGTCTTAGGTAGTGGTACTTGCAGAGGAACTTGGTATGTATTCAGGCAAACAGTTAACCACTAGAGGGGTTTCTTAAAGTGTACTCTGATCCTTGCTTGAAGGTCTCTTCTGGAGTTCCAACCACAACATATTCTGTCTTATAAGTGCGTCCTCCTACTCTATGCTGATAGTAGATAACAAGGTCCCCAATATTGAACTCTGGTAAGGGAGAGTGTCCAGCATTGTCAGGAGAGAGCTCAAGAATTTTGGTCTTGTATGCAGAGGTTTATGCAGTAGCTTGTATATTATGATGTGGTTGGCTAAATATTTGATATGGTCATCTGGGTTCACAGCCTTATCTGAAGAGAGGGGGGCCCCAGAAGCAGCAGAGTGGTGGCCTCACGCCCATATAGCACAGCAAAGGGAGAGTACCTGGTGACACAACCTTGCTAAGGCTATACACAAAGAGCATTATGTAAGTATAGATCCTAGTTGGCAGCATCAGAATAAGTGAGTTTCTGCATTATAGAAACCAGAGTCAAATTTGCATGCTCAACTGCCCCATTTGTAGAAGATTATAGGGGCAGAAAAAGACTGGTGAGATCCCAAGGCCTCAACAACAGAGATAACCAACTTGGCGTTGAAGTTAGTCTCATTGTCATACAACAACACTTAAAAGCAACCATGGCAGAAGAATACATCTTGCAGCAGAAAGGCAGCAGTAGTCTTGGAAGTGATGTCTTTAGTAGGGCAAGCTTCTACCCACTTGCTAAAATGATCAACAGCAATTAGGATAAAGTAGCAGCCAGAGCAGGAGCAAGGGAGATGCCCTACAGCGGCAATGCTGACAGTATGAAATGTGTGTTAAGGGGGGACTAGCTTGAAATTTTTGAGGCAGCTTGAGGTTGCTAGAGCTGGCTATTGTGACAACTAGCTATGACGTCTGGAATCAGCAAACTAAGGTTTTCCCAGAAATAGTTTTTCTAGAGCCAGTCATAGGTCATGGCAATGCCTCCATGTCCAGTCTCCTTATGATCTTGAAGCACCAAAAAAAGGCAAAGACACATGCTGTACATACGGTAGGAAGCAGTCTTGTACTTTCTTGAAAAGCTGGTTATCACACATGAGTGTGTCTTCAGATAGCTTGGATAGGATAATACAAATTTTCTTCTATCTTTTTATCCCAAGAGGAAGGATATCCATTTAGTTCATACAGTCAATCAGCCTCAGCAGGGTGTAGAGCAAGGATGGGCATTCTGGATAAATCCATCAGCGTTTTGGCGTTAAATCCCAGGGCAGTGCTACACAGTGAAGTCATACCCTTGCAAACAAAAAGCCCATCTAGATAATTGTCCTTCAAGTTCCTTGAGTTGCTGTAGCCATTTGAGTGAAGCATGGTTGGTGACCACCTTAAAATGGGTGCCACATACATAATGACAGAACTGCTTGACAGCATGCAACACAGTCAGGCACTCTTTCTCTGTGACACTGTAATTCTTCTCATGCTTGTTGAGGACACAAGAAGTATAAACTACAGGGTGATCCACACCCTCATCATATAGTTGAGTCAAGATGAATCTAATAGCTAGGTGACTTGCATCAGTATATAGGATGAATTCCTTGTTTTAGTCAGGATATACTAGTATGAGGGCCTCTTTGAGCTTTTGTGTAGGGTCTCAAAGGCCTGTTGCTGGCTAGCAGTCCATTTGAAAGGGACATTACATAATAGTTGGACCTAAGGTTTTTTAGTGTTGTCAAAGTCAAGGATGAGCTGTCTGTAGTAATCCATCATGCCCAGAAAGACTTGAACTTCTTGCAGATTGGTGGGTGGAAGCATTTTTCAATGGCCTCAACTTTCTTGATCATTAGGCTAATCTCTTCTGGGTAACCTCATGGCCCAATAATTCAAGGTGTTACTTGAATAAAGCACACTTAGATGGTTTCAGTTTAAGGCAAGCCTCTCAAATCTTTACAAACCTTCTTTAAGGTGAGCCAGGTGATTTTTAAAGAGAGCACTTAAGACCAAAATATCATCCAAGTACACTAGGACACATTTGAGCTTCAAACCATAGAGGATGGAATCCATGTCTTTTTGGGAAGTAGCTGGGGCATTGCAGAGCCCTTGCAGCATGTGTGTAGGCTCAAAAAGTCCTTTTGAAGTGATGAGTGCGGCCTTTTGTCTATTCTGAGATGAGAGATTAACTTGCCAGTATCCAGAGGCTAAATCCATAGCAGAGAAGAACTTGGAGCTGCCAAGGCGGCAGAGAGCATCATCAATGTGTGGTAGGAGATAGGAATCCTTTTTGGTTAAGGAGTTCAAGTGTTGGTAATCCATCACAATACAATGACCTCCATCCTTTTTCTTCAGTATGAACAAGAGGGAGGTCCATGGACTTTGGGAAGGAGCCAATAGCCCAGCGTCTAATAGCTGCTTAAGCTCTTTAGACACTTGAGCGTCCTCCACACAACTGAACAATAAGGTTTAGTGTGGAAGGGGAGCTTCATCAGTATTAATCTGGTGAATGACGCTTTTGGCTAGGCTGTAGTCAGTGCTATCTTTAGCAAAGATATCTGAAAATCAATCCTGCAAATCAAGCACCTCCTTCTTTTGTACCGGGGATAGTTACAGGAAATCTTGCGCAGTGAACAAGGATAGGACTTGGGGCTCATATTCAGGTAAAATAAAATACTGGAACATACAAAAGAGATATAGAAATAGGGCATCAGGAGCATTCAAAAACTTGCCATAGCCAACAGCCTGCCCTCTATGCACATGTATGGGGAGAGCAGTCAAGTTGGCAACCAGCAGTTGAACAGGGTCTTTATGAGAGACATCCAAGATTCCTGGACAGAGATAGGTTTTTTTATGTCCTAGCAAGGGAGGAGAGTACAACTCTAGGAATGTACACTTGGGCAGCTCATACAATATTTGGGAGTCTAGGATAGCTTGAGACCCAGGAGGAATATCACAGAAGAGGTGGCCAAGAGAGGAATCCCTTCAGACTCAGGACAAGCCATAGGAGGGCACTTCATGTTGGAGGAATGGGTACAGTATTTTAAAGTGAACACACCTGTGGGATATTCTAAGGCACATGTCTTGAGGCGCTTTCTGGGAACTTTAACTGGCTCTTCAAAGATCAAGGGGACCTCATACCCTAAGATAGAGAGGTAGCTGTCCTTTAATTTGATTATCCCATTGTATTCTTTAAGGAATTGAGTACTAAGTAAGAGATTGTAACTCTTATTCTCCAAGACAATGGCAGGCACAGCCAAGAGTAGCTTGCCAAACTGCATAGGAAGAGCAGAATAAGCCCCTATAGCATGAGTCTTGGATAGCCCAGCTGTGCCATACAACTGCTGGTAATTAAGGTTGGGGGCAAGTTTGAGCTTCTTGACAAGCTTTAGGAGACAACATTAACAGGGAGGCCCTTTGTCTACAACAGCCTTAATTTTCACTTTTGGATGGATATTTCCACAAAAGTGGTAGTACAACCAAAGGGGGAGAGAACAGCCAGAATTTCCTGGGCTTTTTTTAGATCTTTGTCCTATTTTTTGGATATGCATCTCAAGCCTGGAAACTCCTTATAGACAGTATGGAGAAGAAGCAAGACTGAAATATTCTTGAATACAGCATCAGCAACCTCAGCAGCTTTTTCAGAAGACTTGAAAAACACAGGAGATATCTTGGCCTGGGTGAGGTAAGGACAAGAGATAACCTCTCTGGCTTCAGGCAGCGGCTTGGTGATTGTTATAGATTTCCTAGTACATAACTTATAAGGGACCACAATAGTTTCAGGGACAGCAAGAACTGAATACCCATAGGTGTTGGTATCCTTCACATCTGAATCATCCATATCAGAGTTGTCAGAAATGTTGTGGAATAACACCAGAATAGGAGGAGCCCCAGTGTCAGCAGGCTCAGAGTCAGCAATGAAGAGGGATTGAATAAGACAGGAAAGAATTTTCAACAGAGAGGATCTCTGCCTCTAAGTTGATTGTTCTTTTCCCGCCTCCTCCTTGGGATCAGCCCTTTTAACCTTAGGATTGGTGCATACTCAAGAATGGTGACCTATCTGACCACAGTTATGGCAAACTTGACATCAAGGAGGATTTCAAGAGTTCATGGTGAGGATACATGGGCTACAGGAAGACAAACCAGAGTTAGAGGCAGTACAATCTCCCGCAAAACCACTCCAGAATGAGTAAGGTACATATCCTGCAACAGTTCTTATGCTCTTCATAGAGGAAAGCATGGTTTTATAAGCCTTAAAGTGAAGGCACAGTAGCTGATTAACCTTGAGGGCTTGAGCGCAAGCCATGTATGCTTCATGTGCAGTCAACCGGCGGCTTGTGATCAGTTGTTGTTCTTCCAGATAGAATCTATATGCAAATTCAGCTAGGGTCTCCTTTGATTTGAAAGCAATGTGTATGAAGGCGTCCTTATTCACTTCCAAACTAAGGTTACTACCAAATTTTTAATCAGAAGCTACTTCATTTTTTCCCAAGTCTCAATGGTGGGCAACTCAGGCACTACTATCTCCTGGCAGGTCAGGTGCATGCAAGTTAGAATGTGTAGCTTTTTAACCTCATTAGAAGCTCTTCTCATAGCAGTTTTGTAGATAGGTAGGAAAGCTGTAATAGTAGAAGTTTTGGGGTCAAAGAGGTGTTTAAATGTGGGTTTGAAGTGTGCTTCTGGAGTAGGACCACTGTTGTTGCTATTGAGTACATTTATGCGCAGGGAGAACTCTGCTTCAGAATTGGAGGGGGATGTCTGGCCCACAACTAACAAACACTCTCCTCAAGAGTAGTTAAGGTCTCAGTAGTGCAGGAATTTGTATTATTAGCTAAGGTGATTTGTTGCTCAGTATCATCTAGGTGCTTACCCTATGTTGTTACTACTATGAAAAGTTCATCCAGCCAGGAGGTAAGAGTTGGACCCGCTGAAAGGCAAGGAGCAAACCTGTCATTCACCAAATTGATTAACTCACGTATTTCCTATATGTCTTTATCAAGTTCATAGTGGTCTTGTTTCAAGTGATCTACCTCATTAGCCAGAGCTATTAACTCTCTAGCACAGTGAATGTGGGAGCTCCTGACAAACCAGGACAGCAGCCATCATCATTGACAACCCCAGTTGAACTAGTAGCAGTCACCATCATGCTGCGTAAGGCAGCAACCTCTTGCTATAAATCTATAACTTGAGCTGTTAAAGCAAGCACTTTAGGATCTGTCTGAGGTACTTTGGCAGGGCAACCTTGACTGTGATTGGTTGCTCTCAGTTTTCAAATGACACCCATAGTCTCAGTTCTCTTTCCATCAAATTATCAGATGGAGGGGAAGGCGGGGCATCTGGCTTGGACGTAGACAATTCATTCACTTGAGTCTGGAGTTTGACAATGGCAGCGGCAGTGACAACCCTTTCCTGGTCAAATCCTTTACTGAGCTTGCAGAGGCTCTTAGAAGCAAGGTCTGCCACTTGTTGTAGTTGGTTGAAGGAGTAAGCACTGAACTTATTGAGCTATTTCACAAATTTTTCAAAATTGGTAAGTTAGGCATTCTGGGTGGAATCTACTTGGGGTTTCCAGGGTTTTTCTAGCTGGTGGAACTCATATAGGTGCTTCTTTACGTATTCAGGGATGAACTGGTGCATTTGCTCAATGGAATTTACCAAGAGGGCTTGAGAAGTGATAGATTCACACTGTTTTTCTGACACCAAGGAAAACAGGGAGTGAATCCATTGTCGATGGGCAGCAAATTGATCTTAGCAGTTTGTGACGGCTGCTTGGGGACAAAATCTCCTGAATGTGGAGCCCTAACACCATTTGATGGTGGGCTAAGGCAGGTTGTACAAAGGAAGATAATAGGTTCTCAGCAGAGCTAGCTGCTGAGAGGAGATGCTGCAGAAATTGTGAAGCTAGAATCAATTTGTAGTATTCTGCTTGACTGAACTGTAGCTGGAGGCAAGGGATGGCCCCATCACAGGCTAACTCAAGGGCTACCACCATGACTTGTTCCAAGTCAGGGGTACCCAAAGGGTAGGCCACTAGGCAGGGACCACTCCCAAGGTTCAGCAAAGTAGAGACAATAGGCAAATTGGCAATGTCTTCCTCAATAGGAGGACTGTTAATTTCAGGCAAAGTTGGCTCTTGTATAGGCAGAGGCAAATGACCTGAAAATGTGGTTGCAAAGGGGTAACCAAGGGGCTTACAGCCCCTGTAGTGAGCAACATTTTTGTTGTGACCTGAGGCGCAGCACAGATACACAATGGGGAAACCTAACATTAGGATTGTATTTGTACTAAGTCTTGGTTAGAATGGCAGGTAAGGCTATGCAATTACCTTGTGGACCTGATTAAATAATATCTGCTAGAAGCGGCTAGAGAGGCGCTAAAGTACATGGAGACATAAAGACAAAAATATGAATAGAACTTTATTTTATTGGTAAAAAATGAAATGTAATATATATTGTGTAGCTTTACAACAAAACAATACATGGATGATAGGATCACTTGCCACCTCATGAGTGGGGCAAGTGAGTTGTGCAGAATCAGGAAACTGAACAATTGATTTTCCCAATCTAGAGCCAGACTGACTCACTTTGAAGGAAAAAGAAAAAGAGATAGATTTGTCCTCAAATTACCCATCAAAGGAAAAATTAAAACACAATGAATGGTGGCATTCACAACAATTTTTTACTTCAGTCTAATTTATAATTTTCAATCATATGTATCCTAAAGTATTAACAGGGCCTGTATCAGTAATTAGCTCTGTGCATGAGCAAAATGAAGCATGGACTAAACTAGTTTACATCATGACATCAGTTTAAGTATGCACATACATGTGTACATTTCATTTTGTATTATAGTGATTTCATGTCCAAGCTATGTCATTTCTGTTGTTCTTTTTGTATTTGACTTTGTCTTACAACATTGCTCCACACCAGAAAGTAAATATGGTATAAAATGAATGCAATTGGCAGAGAGTCACTACAGAAAATAACAACCATGACTAATCCCAGAAGAGCTTCAAGAGAAGGGACTGCTAGAAACTAGTATCCTAGCCAGACATCAGGCAGAGAGAGAATAAGCTCATCTTGCAGTTGCAAAAGAGGCAGAAAGAGTAAGAAGTGTCATTATCAAACAGACTAGGGATTCTATTCCTTCTGAGGAGTCTTTAGTGATCTGGCCACACATCAATGATTAGAACAAGTAGATTGAATTAGAGACTATCATGCACTGGGATGAAGCTCCTAAAATGGTGTTTACTGGGAGCAACCATTATCACGCTATTCTTCAGGAGGTACTCAGAGTCCCAACCAAAGTAATAGAAGAGTCCTTACAAAGGGGAAACAAATTCCAGTTCCGGTTTAACAAGCAAAACACCCTAAAGTATGCATATCAGAAATTGCAGGCCTTTGAGTGGAAGGGCCAGAAGATGCATCCATAGGAGAATAATGATTCTCTTTACATAATCTGGGGAATTATCAAGACATGGCTATGAGAGTGTGGAGACAATAATCTAGAAGACTGGGAGCGTACTGATTGTAAGAAATTTTGTCTTTATCAGGTTGTAGATTCTTTAGTAGGAAACTTGATCCCCAATATCAAACATAATGATAGGGATTGTCCTCCAATAGATATGGCAGCATTTTTAGAACATTGTATCAGAACATTCTATAAAGTGGTAGCACATCTTCCTAGCAAGTGCTTCAACTGGGAGAATCTCTTCTGGGAAGCTTTTATGATGAATATTTGGTTCCCAATATAAATGAGCATGAACTGTACTTGTCATTGGGACTATCCTCCAAAGACGCCTATTTTCAAGGTGTGGTACTGGCAGAAGTCTCAATTCTTGGAATCTATGGCAATTTGCAAGATCATGTTGCAGATGACTAGATACATTGGTACTCAGATATCTAAACATTTTATCCTCCAATAAACACCTTTCTTTCTACTTCCCTATATTTTATTACTGTTTTCCTTATCTCCAAGAAGGACAACAACACATGGGATTTTTTCTTAGAGTTTTCCCCCTCTTGTTGTCCTGGGGCGGGTTTATTCTTGGTCACCAGGAGCAGCACACATATACTGAGCATGTACTCTAGTAATCAAGTGTCCAGTAGTGGGTTCCTTCAAAGTATAACTATCAGGACCTACTTTATAAATGATCTTAACTGGTCCTTGCCAGAGGGAAGCAAGTTTGCTCTCCAGTTCATACCCTTGGTTACTATAAAAGTAGACAGCATCACTAATCTGGTAGGAGGACAGGGCAAGGCGGCTGGTATTGGCATGCTTTATATCCTTACCTTTCCCATTTAAATTGACAGTGTAGGCTTTAGTCTATAATATTATCAAGGTCTGGGCCAACTTTTGGAGTTAGGGTCTGGGGCAACAGAAGGGGTAGGTTTTACCAGGGAATACATGTGAGAGGGTAATGCAGGCTGTTGTCTATAAAAAAATTGAAAGTGTTTTGCTTGTAGCTCTATGATAGCCAATATTATATGCAAAATTAGCTGCAGGCAGGAAGTATCTCATTCAGACTCATGCTGATGAGAAAGCCTCCTAAGTATCTGGATCAAACTTATGTTTGTTCTTTCCACCATTTCATTGGTTTGGGGATGGTATGGTGTAGATAAGGTTACTCTGATTCCCATGATTTAGTTCAATCTGGGAATTGTGTGTCTGATGAAGTTGGTTCTATTATCTTTCAGAAACATTTGAAGACATCCATGTCTATAGACTATTTTTTCTAGGATAAATGTAGCATGGTAAGAGCAGATTAGTTAGGAACTACTTTAGCTTTACCCAGTTTAGTCAGTTGATCTACCCCTATCAGGATATACTTTTTCTTTCCTTTTGTGACAGAAAGTGGTCCAACTACATCAATTGCAACAGTATTGAAGGCAAATCCAGGCCAGATAAGTTTATGTTGGAATCTAGCAACCTTAGGACGTTCAACGTTACAATCATGGCAGAAGGCAAGGTCTCAGCAACATTGGGGGACATTCCTTCCCAGTAACAGTGTTGCTACAGCTGAACAAGAGTTTTGTGCAAAAATCTGTGTCCTGTTACTTTTGGGCGGCAAATACTGTGTCTAGACATAAGGAGGGAAAAACATAGTGTAACCACAAGTCTTTGTGCTTTTTGAATAGTTAATCTTATTGACTTTTGTATCCATAGAGGGTTTCTTTGAGGTTTCAGGGCCCAGAATTCCCTGGACAATCAGCTGGCTTTTCTAGAGGTAAACCACCCCACAGCTTGAGAACCCTTACCAATTATCTCCCAGAGCAAAAAAACCCTTTTGATTAACAAATGGTCTGGAATTAGAGAGACACACAAGCCTCAAATTCCTGCTTTGATTCTATTATTGAATTTAGGACTCTTAACTATTGGGAAATGGTACATTTGGAGTGCAATTTTTCAATTGCGCAATCAGGCACTTGATTGATTGCAGGTTATAGAAATAACTGTAGCACCTTGGCATGCTGCAGTTCAAGAAAGGTTCATGTTATAACAACTAATGAGCATCCACTTCCAGGCTCGAATACACAACTTCTGGTCAAAATTGTAAGTTCAACTGAGAATGATGCCATCAGATCTCTGGTGGCACTAAAGGCCACAAAGTTACCAGTAAGTATAAGTAGTGAGGATGATAAGGCCTTCTCACTGTTGAATCTTAATAAAGCAAGTTTATGTACAGAATTTATTATCTTTTTGCAGGAATTATATATTTTTGCTCAAGTTTAATTATTATGCTTGATTTTATTTGTGAATCATCTACTCATTATAAACTTGCCTATCTGTACCCCCTGGCTATACTCCTGCTACCTCAGTCAATCCACCCCTTGCTCTTGACTTGGAGTATTTCCACCCCCATAATCTGGATCTATCTCCTGATTGTGCTAAAGAGACCATTATGCCTGCTATGAAGGAGATTCCTATCACTTCCCCCTTATCCAACGCGCCTCCTGTTCAGGACTTCAGTAAGTTGGGGTTTGTCTATATCACAGTATTGGGCTGACCAACCAGTTTGTTCCTCATAATGGTATTTGGCACCTCTTAGCTACTGCAGTCAACTACCTGGTCAGAAAGGCGCTTATTATGTACATAGCCTTTCAGGCCTAGCCCACCTCCCCTGTGGGAGTCTTGTTGGACTCTGGTATGGGCTGTGGCATAAAGATTTTTGAATTTTGGCGGTCTCCTCCCCCCACAAAGAGTGATCAACAAGTAGTTTTTCATAAAGCTCATCAGCAATAAAGGACACATGGTCAATGGTAGGCAGTTTTGAGAGACAATCTGCATTCTGGTGAACGTTACCAGTATAATGCATTATGTCATAGTCAAAGGCTTGAAGTTTGATGGCCTATTGGGAAAGTCTTCCCTCATGATCCTTCAAGTTTTTGAGGTAATTAAAAGAGTAGTTTTCATTTAACACAGTGTAGTGTACTTTAAACTGCTGGTAAAAGTAGATCACTGCTAGACGCTCTCTTTTAGTTACCATGTAGTTACACTCATGATAGCTCAAGTTTCTGGAATAGTAACTAACAGGGTGTTTATGGCCATTTTCATCAAGCTGAGGCATAATACCACCTATGGCTTTAAAACTGGTGTCAGTGTGAACCTTAAAAGGATTTTAAAATTTGGGATAAGCCAATACAGGAGCACACATCAAAGTCTGCTTGAGGGCATCAAAGGCTTCTTGACAAGCCGTACTCCAGAAGAAGTCTACATCACTATGTAAAAGATTGAAGAGAGGGTCTCCAATATGGGAAAAGTTAGGGATGAAGCGTCTAAAATACACAATTATGCCTAAGAAGATTTGGATATTTCTCTTGTTAGCAGGCACTTGCATTTTGGAAATGGCTTCAACTTTATCCAGGACAGGATGTAATCCATCCTTGCTGATAACAAAGACAAGGAACTCTAGGTGTTCTTTAAAAAAGTTACACTCCCTAGATTTTAGCTTGAGGTTGGCTTTGAGAAGATACTGAAATACTTCCTCCAGATGTGTTAGATGCTCTTGGAAGCTGCAAGAGAAGACGCTGATATCATCTAGTTACACTAGTACACTATTGAGTTTCAAGTCCACTATTACAGTGTCCATAGCACGCTGAAAGGTTGCTGGGGCATTACTCAACCCTTGTGGCATACTGTTAGGTTGAAACAAGCCTTTCTCAGTGATGGCACATTTTTCCTGGTCCTCAGGGGGCAAGTCAATCTTCCAGTAGCCACTAATTAAATATATGGCACTGAAGCATTATGCCCCTCTCAAACTTTCTAAAATGGCATCTATTTATGGCAATGGGTAGTTGTCCTTCTTGGTGTTAGAGTTAAGTCAACAGTAATCAATGAAAACTCTATTAATTCTGTATTTATTTTTGACAATAAGAAGTGGGGAGGACCAAGGACTTTGGCTGGGAATCAGCATGCCAGAGCTCAATAGCTTCTGTAGCTCTTCATTGGAAATGGCTTGATTGGCCTGGCTATGTTTAATGGGTCTGGATTTGATGAGGGCATGTTATTGTGTATCAATTATGTGCTCAACTCCAGCAGCTTTTCCAAGACCAAAGCCATCCTTGGCAAATACTTCCTTGTATTTCTCAAACAGAGCCACAGCTTGATCCTTTTTTGGTTCTTTAAACCCAAGGAGTGAGTCCTTATGGATAAAATTCAGAACCATAGGCTTTTCTTCTGAAACTCAAAACTCATCTAAACCTGCAAAAGGGGAAATTTCCACAATGCTAGAGTGCTTGTTTATCTTGACATAGCCTATGAGTTTATTCTTTTGCAACAGCAGAGGGGAGGGGCTGAGGTTAGCCATGAGTACTTGTAACTCTTCAGGGCCAGTCATCAAAACTCCAGGGCATATCCAAGGCTCAAGGCATGAGGTGCCTGTATGACCAAATATTTATCCATGTAGTCCAGATGGTAACTTCAAGGAACGTCTAGTGTAATGTACTACTTGTGACTCAGAAGAGAATAGAGAAAGCTGAATAAGCATATAAGGGTATATCTCTATACTTCTTTGATGAGATAGGTAAGAGCTTCAGCTTTCTATACCTTAGGGTGTAGGCAATAGGGATATCTTCATCTACATACACCATATTGATAAAGTGTAGTTTCTTCTTGAGCAAGTCAAAAATCTTGTTTCCAGTGTATTGCATAGGAATGGTCTGGCCTAAGTTCTTAAATGTGTCATCTCCATGATTTTTGATGGTTCCATATTTATTCATGAATTCTGTGCCTATTAGAATTTCATAACTGCTATTTTACAGTACAATGGCGAGGGTAGTTACTATCAACTTCCCAAACCAAAGGGGCAATGAAGATTAGGCACCCATAGCCTTTGTGGTAAGTGGACCTGAAGTCCTGAATACCTCTTGGTAGTTCAATTCTGGAGCTAGCTTTAGTTTCTTCACTATTTTGGAAGAAACAATATTCCCAGGAGCACCAGAGTCAATGATTGCTCTGACCTTCACCTTATGTACCACCATATCTATATAGGTGTAGTCTTTTTGGTCTCTATTATCAGTACCAAGGGACATGACTCCATAGACTTTTGTCCTTATACTTGCTAAGGAAGGATTCCAAAGCATTAATTAGTGTTAGCTGATTTCCTTTAAAGTTTTCAGGGAGGCAGAGACATGGTCAGACTTTAGCAGTTGGGACATATTCTTGGCACTGTCATTTTAATGGGTGACCTCTTTGGAAGGGAGTGCCAGCTGTTCAGTGTATGGTAGTGCAACAGTGTACTGGGCCTCTGGTGCAAGCAAGGGTTCTTTCCTCACTCTTTGACTTTGAGTAAGAGCATTGATGGCAAGGACTCTGTGAAGTTGGTCCTCTCTAATATCTTCCTGATCAGGGTAACATAATGTTGGCTGGGCTGCAGGGTCAGAGAGTCCTGTAGCTGAGTTGGTAGTATGTATTGTGACAGCGGCAAGTAGGCTGTTATGGTCAGATATCTGGGGGTAAGCAGGCATGTCTGAGAAGTGTGAGGGAGTAGGAGTGGTTCTAGGATCTTCAGGTAGAAGAGAGTGGGGTGGAGAAAGAGGAGGGACAGCTAAATGTACAACCAAACTTTTTTCTCATCTTGACTGCTTAGAAGTTTTTTGGCTCCTCATCCTGAGTAGCCTCCTCTTCTTCACACTTGTCTTTTTAATTGTACTCATCTGCTTCTACGTGGTTTATCCTTGTGTTTTTCTGTTTTCACTCTCTAGAAATATTTCCAGGTTCTCACACTTGAAACATGCTCTAGGGCCAGAGATAACCACAGAACTAGTAGCAGAGGTACCAGTTGCTGATTTAGATTTTTTAGTCTCAGCAGTGGTTGGCCTGTATCTGTTTTCCTGTGGAGCTCTGTTTATGGTAGTTATAGGTACCTCAAAGTTGTTATTAAAAGTAAGAAGGTGACAGATAAGCTCAGAGATGTTGAGAGCCCCATAGATCCCCAATTTCAAGGCCAAGGATAAGTTCTTATTGGGTCATACTGTGCTCAGCAAAGCAGACTTGACATCAATGAAGGAGGCAGCCTTCAGGGAGATCAGAGTCTGTGCCTCCAGGTAGATTCTATCTGTGAATTCTTGCTACTTTTACCCTTATTGATACCACCCTCAACAAAGTTCATCTTAAGGTTATTGAGGGCCTCCTCACTACTGAATTTCTCCATCAAAGCTCTGGAGACATTGGCAAAGGTACATCCATTCTCAGGGAGCCGTGGTATTATAATTGTTTGGGGTTCAGCATCTAAGCAATTGAAGATAACAGAGCTCTTCATGGCCTTGTCTGCACTATACATAGTGTTCTCATATAACCATAGGAACATGGTTACATTACTTTTTCTGCCAATCTTGGGCAACTTATCAGGCTTAAATTTAGGTATAGTACTACTGGTATTGTATGCAGGTCTGTTGGTGGGTGATTGGCAACTACTGGAAGCTCTGGATATGGCTTCAGAGGCAGCCAGGCATTCCTGTAGTCTTGTTTACTAAGGAGTAGCTATGGGGCTATCACTGCTTTCCAATACAGCCTCCATCATCATGATGTGTCTAGGAACTTGACGCTGAGCATCCTCATTGTTTCCATAACTATGAAAATATTCTTTTCTCAAAAAATGTGCATTACTTTGCAAGGAAAGTCTACTCAATGAGCAGGATTCCTCAAATTGTACTGAGGCAGGCTGAGGCGCAGGAGTGGGTAGGCAAGACAAAAAGCAGTATATCTGGTCCTGCATAGAGTATAGAGATGCCCTAGTTTCTTTGAGCTCCTCTATAATCTCCATGTTCTCCTTTTCAAGAGTATCTAATTCCTCTTCAAGAGCAAGAATCTTGTGATTGCAGTTATCCAACCTCATGAAAAGCACCTCATTCATGGCCTTCTGAGCCTCTGGTATATATGTATGAGACTGACTACTTTTTTATTCTTCCTCCAGTCAGGATTAAAGTGTCCTTAGGTCTCTATACAGTAAAGTATTTTCTAAGTGGATCTTCTTAATCTCCTTCTAAATGTTTTGATAGTGATCAAATATCTCTAATACATCCTTATGTAGCATCCTGGTATCTTCTGCTGCGGCTATTTGATTGTTGGGTTTAGAGGCAATGGCTAGATCAATTTGTTCTATATAATAGATCAATGAGCTCATCACTTCTTTGGCCCCTTGGGCATAAGAATTAATCACATTAATCCAATTGCTGCCAATCCCTTTAAAGTTTAGGACTTCTTGGAAGATGTGGGGGATGTACTGGCCAAGAGATTGTTCCATTCTCTCTGTGTAGGCAACAGCAGACATCTGGTTTTTCACAAGTTCAGCAATTTTTCGGTTCACCAGGCCAAGTTGGATCCAAGATTAGTATAAATAGTTTGGAGAAAGGTCTGTTGTGCTGAAATTAGTTGGCATTAATGTTGAAGGAAACTTTCTGACGTGCCAAACATATGGGTCATTATTTTAGAGATTAGGCCATTTTCTAATGCACATGCTGCTCAAGTCGCAGCATAACACAGTTCGATTTTGAAAAAGTAACTAATTACACAATTTATATTTAAAACATTAATAACTCAATGAAAAATTAATATTTTTTCACACTGTAAACTATCAAAATGAAGCTAAGAATCTTATCTTTCTATTGGTGTAAAAATTTTAATATGTATACTATGCTCAATATTAAAGCAAAAGTAATTTAAAAGAGCATAATCCAGATTTTATTATATGATTATATCTAATGATATAAAGTAGATCACTTCAAAGCTAATAAATACTCTTTTTTGAATACACAACAGATGTTTTTTATTTGACGAAATTAAAGATAAGATTGAGAGCTTTATTTTCGCATTTTATTTTATTTAAAAAGCTCAATTCTCTAGGATTTTATGATAGTTTGAAGTTAGGATGTTTTTATCACTGTTTAGATTGATTTTAAGGTTCAAGTGAGCTTCGAACCTCAAATTGAGCATTCTTTAAATGGAATTCTTTAATATTTTATCATTTAAAAATATGCAGAAGAGTTACAATTAACTGAATACATCATTTTAATTGATTTGCATTGATTACAAAGAGGATATGATGTAATAATAATGCTTAGCTGCTTCACATATATCACTTGTGCATGAAAACTGGGTATTTAATTAATTTCTGCAAACATAAATTCAAGTTCAAACTATAATAAAAGCTATCACACCATTTCTTTCAGAATGGTGTCATTTAGCTTGGTATATAAGAGCTAAAGTACCACAAAGCTTCTAATCCAAATAACCCAATTCAAAGACCACATTCTGATCATAACTACTCCATCATTAAGGCACACATCAAAGATCTGACCTAATTACAGATTTAAAATACTACCATGTCCTCAGTTAAATTTACTTCTTCCATGCTACCCTTTTTTTCCTTGGGAGCTTCAACAAAAAGAGAGAGAATTCCAATGTTAAAAAAGGCATTCCTCTTTATTGCTGGTGATGATCTTGATAATTTCATCAAGCACTTCCTTACTCAAACTGGATTTGGGAAAGCTCAGTTCCTGCCAACTATTCAAAATCAAAAAGGCAATGAGTTCATTGAAAACTTAAAGGATCTCATGAAATCTTCTCCCCAAAAACATCTCCCAGCCTTGCGATCTCTGGTTACTTCCAGTTACTCTTTAAAAGAGCTTAATGATATGGGGTTTAATATAACCAAAAGTGAGTTTGAATACTCAAGAAAAATAAATAAAAATAAAAATGTAAGCTTAAACAAAAAAAGCCAAAAAAATAATAACTATTCATTAAAAAAAGAAATAACTAAAAAAATAATTAAAAAATTGCTGGAAAATTCTTTTGAAACAAGCCAGTTTACAAAAAAAGTGCCTGAAAATTTTTATAAAGATATAGAAAAAGAGATGAGTAATTACTCAACTGAAATTAAATACTCTCTACTTAAAACAAAAAAAGAAATATATGAAAATATGAAAATAAAAAATGAAATTTCAGTTTCAATTTCCACTTACTATAAATTAATCCCTAAAAATATAATAAAAAGTAAAAAACAAACCAATATGTGCAATATTTGTAATTTAAAAAATTCACTAGAAAAAAAGAAGGAAGAATGTGAAAGTAAAAACTTACCATTACCAGAATCTATAGACAATGACTTAAAGACTATTAATCAGCACCAAGACTTTTATGTTCATCAAAATTGTGAATATAAAAAAGATATTAATGAACTAGATGATGAGTCTTGTGTTGTAGTTATAGATTATAAAAAAAACTTAAAGGTTGGAGGTGGTCCAATTGAGACCAATAATTGTTTTTATTCAAAAAAACCAATCTCATTATTAGGGTTTGCATTAGTTTTTAAAGAAAACAATAAAATTAAATATGAATATCATGATTTTTTGTCTCAAATATTATCACATGATTCTTTATTTTCAGGTGAATTTCTAATAAGTCTTCTTAAATTAGATAGATTTAAAAAAATAAAAAATATAAAAGTATGGACAGATAATGGAAATCATTTTAGATCATATGAATTTTTATATTACTTATTTAAAGAGGCACTTAAATATATTAAGGGTTCCATAAAATATAACCGTTTTGTTGAATGCCATGGAAAAAGCATTGTTGATGGTCACTTTGGTGTAATATCAAAAATTTTAAAGGAAAAAGAAAATGTACTTTATATTAACAACATTAATGATCTAAAAAATATTTGTGAGAAAGAAGAAAGAAGAAAAGAATTATACAATTCAGCTTTAACTGGTTCAATTGTTTCCCAAAAAGCATTTTTTTATATTTATGAAAGGAAATTTAGGCCTATAAAAAGAGAGCTTGAAGTTAAAAATCTGCGCATTAATCTTTCATATTTGATGAAAGATGGGAAGTTGTATACTTCACCTTTAACATTTGAAAGCTTCTCAGAATATTCTGAGATATTTTATCATTTGAAATCACGTGATGATACCAGAGAAACAAAAATATCAGAAGATGCTAGTAGTGTATTGGGGCAAGTTCATGAAGTAGGGCAGCTTACTAGAGGGTGTATTTTAAATAGAGTTATCAGTCTTTCAAAAACAACAACCTTTTTTTCTGAAACAAACTAAGAATATTTATGATGAGCCAAAGATAGGGTAATAGCATTTATAGCTTTGGGGCTGCTATTACTCTCCCATGCAACTCATCATAAATATTTTTGGTTTGTAGTAGCACTTAAGATATTTTCAGTAGTACTATAAGTTGCAATTTTCAATTATAAAATCACCCAAGCCCAAGATCAATTAAATATTTGGGATTGATTGTATTTTACTCTTTCTGAATAATTTGAATATGAATAATGTGATTAAGTTATAAAATAACCAATCTGGCGCCTAGGCATAACAAGAAAAATAATGTCCCATATTCTGTTGTGGCAATTGACAGGGTGGGCAAAGTAGTATAAATACTCCTTCATCAACTCAACAGTCTTCATGTCTTTTCTCAAATGGCTTGGGGTGATGTGGCAAATATTCTGGAAGCACTCCCTGATGCTGGGACTGTAGGCAGAAAGGATTGCCAGGCAAGACACAGTTTCTTCATCTTGCACTGTTCCTTCATCCATCCCTTGCAAGGTGTGCTCAAGAGCCTGTTTAGAAGGTACAATGTTGGCATTCACAGAATTAATCACCACATTAAGGTTAAGGGTCTGGTAGCACTGAATGCTCACAGACTTTTGGGCATTGCCTATGAACTTTCTGATATCAGGAAGGTTAGGAGGATTCTACATCCTTGTGACAGCTTGCTGATTTGCAGCAGAAAAGGTATTCTGTGCAGACCCGGCAAGAATACTTTTTAAATGGGCCAGTGCAGAGCAGAAAGTGGGCCATTCCCCCCAGGCCAAAACAGATCTATGGCAGGTGAATCAGCAGGTTTGGCGTATTAATTTGAATACATTGTAAAGTGAGCACCAATGCTGTGAATTGGGCCTTGGGGATGTCTTTGGGGTTAAAATCTAGAGTTGCTTCTTGATAGAGTATAGTTGTAGGCCTAAACACAAATTAATACAAGTCCAGTGACTCTGTAGTCTTTACCTTTAATACTAAGGTAACAACTAAGTAGAGTAGAAAGGCAAGATTTAATATATGAGAAATTATGTTTATTTGAAGAAAAGAAGGGAAGTTTATAAAATTGAAAGGCTGCACAATTAATTAAAGAGTTTTATTAACACCTGCACAATTTTTTGGAACAATAAGGCATTTACTTGTGTCCACCAGTCTATTGCATCTGCATTCCTTTCATTTAAGGATGATCCAGATAATCCAACAGGAAAGAGTAAGTGCACATTACTCTGGAGTGGCTGCAGTTTGCAGCTTCCTGTTACAGAAGGTGCTAGCAGTTCCTGAACCCAATATATCTGGACGTAAAAAGTTTGCCAAATCACTGTAACATCCAAATTAAAATTGAAAATGCAAATCTGCCAGATCCAGCAAATTTGAGTGCAAACCAAATTAGTCTTGAACATCAGAATTATTTCCACTGATAGCCTTGACCATTCTATCCATAAAATCTAATTTCAACATAATAGTAGAAGTAACTGAAGCCAAGGTAGGGCACAATAGTATCAAAGGAATTTTTATACAAGCTACCAGGCAGATATTTTAATTCTGCTCTTCAGTGTAGCCAATAGTAAAGAGTTTCATTTTTTCAATAAGGCAAATACATCTTCACCAAATTAAAAGTTAGGTGGGCCTTACAAAGTGTCATCCTGGTTGGTGGCCTTAGAGAATATAATTTCAGGAGTCTGTTGAAGAATAATTTTTAAATGGGCCAAAGCAGAGAGTAGGCCATTCCCCTCTGGGCCAAAACAGATCCACAGTAGTGGGGATCAGTAGGTTTGGTGTATTGGGTGGAATAAAAAGAAAGGCGAGCACAAATGTTTGTGTAACTGGGTCTTTTAGTCCTTGGAAGTGGATTAACAGGACAGATATTTTGAGTGTAGTTTGCTGGCTTAAACACTAGATTATATTGAAGACCTTATACACAATTAGTTTACTGATAATAGTAGTAATCCTTTAACTCCTTTCTGGAGATAACAACTAATATAGCTAATATTCAATTATTGTATTTATGTGTGTCTTTATTGTGAGATATGAGAATATTTATATAGATGAGCTAAGTAAGAAATGAACTATTGTGCAGTCAACACAGGTACTTTGGATGAAAAACTACATGAATTAGGCTGCCAGTACAAGCACAAATATGCATATTTTCTGTACAGTGATTTAGGTGCAGGTAGAAATCACCTTTCAAATGGGCCAGGATATGCAGCTATATTTTTAGCTTTATACATTTTTTACTTCAGCCTAATTTAGAAAAGCAATCATACACATCCTAAAGTATTAATGAGCCCATATCATTAATTAGCTCTGTACATGAGCAAAATAAAGAATTGACTGGACTAGTTTACATCATATTGTCAGTACAAGTAAACACATATGTATGTACATTTCATTTTTTACTATAGTGACATCATGCCCAAGCTATTTCATTTCTGTTGTCCTTTTGTATTTGGCTTTGTCTTGCAATAGTCTCCAAACTTTAAGGGAATATATAAATAGGCAATTTGGATCTAGATGGATTGTAACCTGCAGTGCCAATAGTTTGGCTACACTCTATGTCTGGAGGAAATCAGAACTTTTGAATAAACTGGGAGGACTGGATTAGGGCTGGAGCACCACTATTGAGGATAGCACAAATAGGGATACCAAAAAATTCATCCTGAATCTATGTGATTGTTTCAACTGAGATGTTTTTTCTTCTCTCTACAAGGCAGACAAGAGGTGGTTCTTTCTCTAAATTCTCAATTGCTTTTTTCAGAGTTGGGAGGATTTGAAAAATTTCTGTCAATGGAGTAGTAACAACTTTTTTGCTAAAACTGTAAGGTCTTGCCCAATAAGGTGCAAAGTTATATATTATACCATGTAAAGCATTTGGGTTTAGGTTTAAAAAGTAAAGAAAGGTGGGTAAAGTTTGCAAAAAGACCTTTAGAAGGCCTGCTAAGAACTTATGATTTGACACAAAAGGTGTCATTGAGTTAACTAAACCTAAACAAACTACATAAAATAATGTATTGAATAAGGATTTATTATTAAGTAAAAAGATATCTACATTGGAATATTCCCCATGGGAGTATCTTAACATAAAAGTAGAAAAATTATCCCTAATGTTAAAAAATGATGACAACAAGCTAATTGCTTGTTGTCTGGCTATCTTCATTCTAATTATGCTAGCTGTTTTATCTCTAACAGCAAATTTAGACCTAATAAAGTATTAATTTACTATAAACCTAAGTTCTCTTTAAAAAAATGATAACCTAAGTAAATTTCAAAGTTATCATTTAAAGATTCAGAAGAGAAAATTAAAAGATTGATAAAAAACCTTTAATAGTGATTGGGGAAAACCACTTAGAATTTCAGCTTAAAAGCCTACTTTTCCAAGGCCTTTACTTATAAATACAAAAATTGAACTCTGAGAGGATCTGCAATGGTAAAAAAGGAGTTTCTTGGCCAGGTATAATTGATGATCCAGGACAACACATGATAGTTGGGGAAGATAGCCTTGGAACCAATAACCCAAAGTTCTTCAACGGCAGTGGTTGGGGAGCAGTGGTTGCGTCAGAAGCAAGAAAGAAGAGAAAACCTATTTAAAAATAGTAATTTATAAATATTATAATAGAGGAACCATGTGTGAGCACACAAAAGCAAAAAATGAAGCCAGAAGCAAGCAAAATCAAGGTAAAAGATTGATTGAAGAATGAATAATAAATTCTAATTCAAACTGAAATTTGAACTTAACTAAATAGTTATTAAAAAGCCTGCCCTTTGGAGCAGGGAACAACATTACTTCCTCCAGATCCAAGCTTAGGATGAGCTTAGATATAGGAAACAAGAAGGTCAGCACAGTTTGTAAGGTTGGACAATGGTTCCCATGAACTCTCATCTATGGGGTATTCTTTCCAAAGAACTAGGTACTGTAACTTATATAGTGATAGTAATGGTTGATTATAAAGTCCACATTGTACCAGCAGCTCCTTCAACCATGTGCAGAGAAGGTATCACGTTGTTCTGATAAAAAGTTGAGAAGCAGCCTGAAGCTTAAGAAGAGAAGTGTGGAAAACGTCATGAATGTAATAACCAGGAGGAAGTTGAATACAATATGCCACCTTCCCAATTTTATCAGTTACGCAAAAGGGTCCTATGAATCAAGGATCAAGCTTACAGGATGGCCATCTGATAGTAAGGTTCTTGGTATTGAGGTATACCAAGTTGATGATCTGGATAGTCTTCTCTTACTGACAATGTTGGTTGGCGCGGACCTTGTAAACCTTGATGACCTTAGAGAGGTTCTTATTTAATAAATCATGGATGAGTTGCAGCTGAACCAGGAACTCCTCTGCTGACAAAGAACAGACATAAGAATTGAAAAAAAGAGATTAAGGCCAGAGTATATCCCAAATTTGCCATAAAAGGGATCATCTTTATATGAGTGAGAAGTAGCATTATAGTCATATTGGGCCAAGGGAAGGTTAAAAGCCCATTCATCTTGTTTTTCATTAGAGAAGAAGAGGAAGCATTCCAGTATCTGATTAGTACGTTTGGTTTGGCCTATGATTGGAGATGGTAAAAAGTTCTGAGTGAAAAAAGGATACCTAGTTGTGTCATGAATTCATTCCAAAAAAAAAGAGAAAGGAACTGAGGCCTGTGGTTTGACACAATATTTCTTGGAGTACTATGGTGGACAAAGACATGTTTTACAAACAGGGAAGCAGTCTGCTTTGCCGTAATATTTGAATTGCAAGGGGCAAAAATAGCCTGCTTCAAGAATCCATTCACAAAGACCAGTATAGAGTCAAAATCATTAGACTGAGGAAGCTGAACAATGTATTCCAGAGAGACAGACTGCCAAGGACCCTCAGGGATTAGAAGGGGCATAGCAGACCCACAGGTTTCTGAGTGGAGCGTTTGCTATTTTTTCATACAAGGCAACTGCTGACATATGACTTAACAAAAGAGATCATCTTTGGCCACCAGAAGTGATCACATAGTTTAGAAAGTGTTTTATTATATCCAGAGTAGCCTGAAGCAAGGGAGTCATGGAGCTTTATGTTAGAAGCTGTTGAAGGTCCAGGGAAGGAACTATCAAAAAAGTTCTTGAAGTATAACACCCCATCTAGCAGGGAGAAGGAAGGGTTTGTGACCGTCTTATTGTTTGTAAGAGCATCAATAATCTGAGACAAGATATTGTCAGAAAGCTGGGATTTGTAGATTTGCTTCAGTATATTGGGGGTAGCGGTACTGATAACATTGAGTTCAAGGAAGCTCTCAGGTGGGAGGACCATCTTTGTGTTAAGGAGTTTTTAGTCTTTGTCAACATCAGATAATAAAGGATGACAACTGAGTGTATCAGGTAGGGTATTGAGTATACCCTTCTTGTATATAAGTTTGAAACAGAAATTTGATAGTTCCAATACTTATCTAGTGTGTCTCTGGGAGATGCAGTGTGACTCAGTGAAGTAAAGCAAGTTATTATGGTCCATGTAAGTGAGGAATGATTCATCAAGTCCCTCAAGGTAGCAATGCTAATGCTTGAGTGTTTTAATGATGGCAAGAAGTACTTTGTTGTGTACTGGGTAGTTACATTCAGCGGGAAGATTTTTTGGGAGAAGTATGCAAATGAGTGTTGCATCCTATCCCCCTCCCCAAGCTGAAGGAAACTGCCCCCACAGCATAGTTGCTGGCGTCAGTTTCAACCAAGAAGGGTTTGAAAGGGTCTGGCATCAGAATAACAGGCTTAGAGAGGGAAGGCAGACTTGGTTTATTTGAAAGCAAGTTGAGCTTCAGGAAACCAAGCAAAAGAAACAGGAGACGTCAAGGCTGTGATCAGCAAGACCAATGAAGAAATTTTTTAAAAACTTAAGCCAACTGTTTGCCAATCAAAGAAACCCACAGTGTTGGGAGCAAGTCTTTGGAACAGACAAGTCTTAAATGGCCTCAACTTTAGAGGGTAAATACTTTTAAACCGTTTTTGGTAACCACATAGCCAAGGAAATCTACCTCAGAGCAGAAGAATGAGCACTTTGAAGATTTTGCAAAAAAAGTTACACTCTTTGAGTCTCTGAAGGACCTAGGTGACGTGAGTAACTTGATTGGTGATAGAGGAGAAGTATATATAAATATCATTAAGATAAAGAACAGTAAACTCATTAAGAAATGAAAGGAAAGCTTTATTTATGAGAGCCTGGAAGGTGGAGGGGCATTATATAAGCCAAAAGGCATTACATTATACTTTTATAGCCCAAAAGGTGTACAGAAAGCTGTTTTCTATTTGTGTCCTGGTGCCACACAGACCTGGTTGAAAGAACTATAGAGATCTATCTTGGTATAAATGTTGCTTCCAGATAAACAGTTGATGAGGGCCTTGGCAGAGAGAACGGGACATCTGTTTTGATTGTATTCTTGTTTAGAGCTTGATAATCAACACAGGGGCGCTCTGAATCATCAGATTTACCACCAAAGAAAACAAGGGATAAAAAGAGCAAAATAGAACAAAATAGAACAAAAATAAATTCTTTTATGAGTTCTTTGTTTAAATATGACTTTATCAATGAGTTGTCAGAGTCAGAAAGGGGAATCAATCTTCCACAAGGAGGAATTAAACCAGGCTTAAGGTTGATCTGGATGATGTAAGAGAAATGGGAAGGAAGTGAAGGGAATTCATTTTTGTTGAAACAATCCTTAAAGTTGTAATAGCATAAATGGATTCTGTTGGTATTGGTAAACATTATTGACTCATTTGGGGAAACAGCAAGCAAAGTTAGTTGGAAGTAAGCAGATGAGAAGAGGAATAAGTTGGTGTTGAGAGTTGTAAAACAAAGCACATTGCTGCAAATAATTGTGACTCTGTTGTTACTATGATCAAAATTAAGGAGGCACTCCTTAATTCAATGAAACCCAAGTATAAAGGGATTAGAAAGATTGGGAATGGAATTACACTTTACACAAAATGAAGAACCCTTAAGGTCCAAAAATTACTGGCTGTGTGATAGAAAAGACTTCAGTGTAGGTATTGTTTCTAGCCTTGATGCCCAATGATCCATAAAGGGGAAGTCCAAGGGTGTTTGCCAGTTTCTTCTTAATGAAGTTTGCATCAGCACTGGTATCAAGCAAGGCCAAAACCTTGACTTTTTCAAGAGGCCTGTGTACAGTTATAAGGGCGGTTGTAGAGATAGGAAGAATTTTTAAAATAAGGAAATCCAAGCTTTGGAAAATGTAACATGGGTTGGTTGCTTGGAAAGGGGACAGAGAGCCAGAAGGTGATCCTTGGATCCACAGTAGGAGCAAAGATTATTTGTCTTTCTTCTAAGAATCTCCTCTGAGGTAAGTCAAAAACCTCCTCCAGGTCTAGAATTTGTGCCAGGTGGAGGTGCAGGAAGAGTTGTTGTCTTGGAGGAGAAGGTCTTGGCATTAGAAGAGAGTTTAGAGGTAAAACCAGTCTTGGTGAGAAGATACTTCCAATTCCACTTCACAAATTCTTTAATCAGAGAGTCTAGTCTGTCTGGTAGCTTGTGCTGAACTAGTAAATTCTGAAGAGAGTGATTGAGCCCTATCTTATAGAAGCTGCAAGCCTCTGCATTGGAAGCCTGTAGCCTGTATTAAAGTGAGCAGAAATTCCAATTGTATTCTCTGAGGGGAATTAAACCTTGAACTAGGCCTGAGAAGCAAGAAAAAAAAATGGGGTAGCTAAATTTTCATCTTCACTGGAGAATAAAAGAAGAGAAGAAAAAAAAAATGGATTGTAATCTTGAAGAACCTCTGGATTTCTGACAGAAATAGAGCTGAACCAGTTGCAGTAGTGTCAAGTGGGCTTCTTGGCAAGGAACAGGAACTTATGGGCTTTAGTAGGAAAGTCCTTACTGAAGGCTGTAAATTGTGCTTAAAAATAGGCAAGAATTTTAATTATGTTGGTAGGGGGGACAACAAGGAGACAGAATGTAGAGTATCACTGTTTGTGTGATGTGTTAGCCTGAAGAGTAAGCTTTCAGAATACCGTTGTAGATTCACAGAAAAGAAACATGGAAAGAGATATTAAGGCAGCAAATATTATAGAAAAAAATTACAGCCAAAATGTGACTTAAGTGGAAGTAATGAAAAAAGAATTACTCAGTTGATCATGTTTTGATCCTGAAATAATATAAGGCCTTACCCCAACAAGGTACAAAGTTACAGGCCATACCATGTAAAGCATTTGGGCTTAGGTTTAAAAAGTAAAGAAAGGTGAA
>QTSX02001836.1:0-26551 GCA_014839935.2 Entomophthora muscae | reverse complement strand
AAAATATTTTTCTAATCACATATAAATATTTGCTTGTATAATTAAATTTGTATCTTATTTTTATAGATACAATGACTAATATCATTTTCCGTTTAGTTCAAATAAATTTTAACCTTTATAAAATTTAATTAAATAAAGCAAGATTTTGATACATTCTTTTTTATGTTTGAATTTTTTATACATATTATCTCTAGCATACAGTATAAAAATATAATTTTATTAAATAGTTGTATAAAGCTATTTTATTAATATTAAATACTTAAAATTTTGAAAAGAAAAAATTTTACTCTCTTATAAGTTCTTATTATATATTTTCTATAAAATCTAACTTAAGAATAAATTACTTATGCTAAATGAGATCACTGAAATTTCAATAAAAGTTCAGTTTTAATTTTAGTTTTAGTTTTTTTTTTGACTTTTTACTAGATTTTTTTTTAAAAAATCCAAAATTATTTAATATTTATTAAATATGCAAAAAAGCTATCTGCCCTCTTTTTAAAAAGAGGGATTCAAAAATTATTATATTTTAAATTAAATATTTTAAAAAAGCTAAGATTTTAGGCAACAATTTGATTTCCAACAAAAAGCATCATATCAGTTTTTATTGTATTTTTAGGTTGCTCTTTTTAGAATGATGTCATTTTGTACTAATCAGCTTTCAAGAAATAATGGTATATGAAATAAGATTGTTACTAGCTTTTAATACAGTTTAATTTAGCTGTAAGTAGAAAATGATTAATTTAATATAGGTTTTTATATTATAAGGATTAAATAAGATTTATTTTGATAAAATTGTTGTAATTATTTAAATTTATTGATAAGAAAATTAAAACAAAATTTTAAAGTTTTAAGTAGCACAGTTAATAGGAAACAGATTAATCTAACAAATAATGACCCATATTGTCTCTACTAATGTAATTCTTTAAACTTATTAAATTAAACTTATCCAATAGATGTTTAGCATTTGGAATAAAATATGCCCCAGACAGAAAGAAATAACTATATAATTAAAACTTTCATATTTCTTATAAACTTCTTGTTTAAATTTGATTTAATATAACTTGCTTCTTGGAACTCCTAAGAGCCTAATCTATAAAGCTTTTGAACTATAATCCAGGACATCATTTTATACTCAAAAATGTTTAAAACTAATTCAATGAATGCATAGCTTAATTTATTTAACTCAAATCAATAAATTAGACTTGCTGCTTTTTATGTTTAAATCCAAAAAAGTTATTTACTTTTAATAAAATACCATTCGTCTCTTGTGATCAAACAAGATTGATGTATTATCGATCAACTTCTCTATAAAGCCGCAAAGTTAAAGTGCAAACTATATATAATTAACTGTAGCTTGCTAGAAAATAGTAAAAAAATGATTTACTAAAGCATTATTCATCTTTTAAATTTCAGCTCCTAACTGACATTCTTGTATAAGAAAATCATTACAGTGAAAGTCAATACTTAAACTGCATCAACTGTAAACAAGAGCTGGAACTGACATTTAATTTTTTGTGGAATGTCTGCTTCTTGGAAAAATAGCTGCTCCTTAGAAACATTCTTGTAAGGAGAATATAGTGTGTTGTCAAGTTTTTTGGATTCAAATCCAGTTTCTTACACTAAACAATACAAGTAGATATGTCTGGGAGTCACCCAATAAATAAGCATTTTTGCAAATCAAATCAGAAAAGTGATATCTCAAGTAAAATAAAGAAGAATATTTTTAGCTATTGATATTTTTAAAGTATATTTAATTTTATCTGATAAATGGCTTAAAATAACTTTTAAATATATAACTTAATAAAAAATCAGGAAAAGACTAATTTAATGTGGCTCAAAAAAATCAGATCCCAAGGAACCATTGAGTTAAAAAGTGTATAGAACTTTAAAAAATATATACTAAGATCCAATAAAACTAAAAGATAAGTAATTTATTAGAGAAAAAAAAGAAAAGAATTTTTTTATTTTCTTAAGAACTGTAGGTTTTAAAAAAATGTGTGCCCAACTTTAAATTTAAAAGGACGCAAAAAAAGGATTTTAGTTATCCACTTAAAAGTGCTTATCTAATTAAAAAATATATAACACTATAAATCATCAAACTTAACAAAATAAAAATATATCTTTATCTTATTTTCTTCCCTTAAAAAGTTTTTAAGCTCAATTTAAGCAATTTAAACAAGTAATATATTTTATAGGGAGTTTTATGGAAAATCTAATTGAAAAAAGATTGTTGTGATACACAACCAAATGGAGCAAGGGTACAATTCCAGCAGTATGATTGACACTTGATTAATAAAATAAAACTCAATTCCTGATTCTGCATGTGACCACTTCCATAATAAAATCATAAAAACCTCACCAGGATCAATATCATATTCCTGAGTAATACATTTTACTATATAATCTAAACTAATATCTCAAATAAAACATCTTTACTTCTAATCTTGCTTTCCCTAAAGCCTCCTCTTGATATGATATATATTATATAATATAATTTTTACAAGTTATTAAAGAAAATTTACTTTGGCTAGCTTTAAAAACAAAGAATTTTTAAATAACCTTAGCATAATAATACTACAATAGTGTTGTTGCAATATCTTTGATTAATTCATATGAAGCTTATTTTTACTAAAAATAACTTTATAGCCCCTAGTATAAGGTGGCTTAAGACCTGATATAAATACTCTACTGGTATTGAACCTTTATTTCCTAACTAAATATTAAAATCCATGCCACATAATCCACATAGACACTATGCAATATGTTTCCAAACTCAAAAATCCTTCTTCTGATTTCAATAAAGATAACATTCTCTTCCAAACCTTCAATTTTTATATTAAATACTTCACAGAAGTATTTAACCATAATATAAATATATAAAACTAAAATATACATTTCAATAAAAACCCATTTGTAAATTATAGAAATAAAGAATCTTTTACTTAACTATTATCAAATAAAAAGCAAGAGCTTTTTTTTAAAACAATGAAATGTCCATTAGAAATATTTAAGAGCTGGTGAAAAGCTAGAGCTAAAGGTTTTAATTATTTATTTTTTATCTTAAAAAGCATAAAAATAAATAGCTCCAGTTTCAAGCTTTTATTGAATCTCAGCTTTTTATCCAAATTAATGAATTGGTTGAATTTTAAATTTCAAAAATAAAAATTAACTTATTTATTTAGTTTTTAAAAAAGCAACATGGAATATTATAAAAAATTTAGACAACTTTACCACTTTGTGTATTTAAATCAGCAACCATTGTCTTTAAAAAATAACCCATACACAAATAAGTATTTCAAAACTTTAACTCTTTTAAGTATCAAAATAGACTTGATAAATTATATAAGCATTTCAGAGGTAGAAGTTTTTTAAAATGAATTAAAATTTAAGCTAAATAGTCATTTGTATTTTTTAATAAGTTGGCTATATTATTCCTTTAGTTATAAATTAAAAACTTGAAGCCCCTGAACACACTTTATATAACTTAAATATTGACAATTATTTCTATAAACTTTAGTTTAAAAAATACATAATCTTTGAAAATATTAGTTTTTAGACTCTGCTTATTTTTTCTTTTATAAACTCTCTAAAGGTCCATGAAAATCATCAGAAGAAATGTGTTTACCTTTTATGTTCCTATATTTGATTGCTACCTAATGGAAATTTCCCCTGAGTACCTATTCAGAAAATCTAAAGACAATAACCCCAAATCTTATTCTTTGAACTTTTCATTTTTCCCAAATGGAGTTATTAAGTGTAAGTGATTTGATAGAATAATTCCCAAGGACTTGTACCTTGACACACTCCCTTGCTGAGTGAGGCATCCAAAACCTGATCATAGAAAATATCCTACCAGGACAAAACTTAGCTTCTAAAAATCTATCAATACCACTTTTTTAAAACCAAGGATCCCTTTAATTTTAGGGATGGTGATTTTGGGATCAATATTATCAAACTCTTTCTCTTAGAACTCTTTAATATGACTTTGTTTGGTATAACAGCCTTTGTAAAAAAGCAACATTGGTGATCAGAAAATGGACTTTCATTAGAAAATCATCTTTAAAACCAGAAACTTTATCTATTATTATATATAAACTAAAAACAAACTCCTTGGCACTTGAAAGTTCTTTTAACATGTGAAACATCTCTCTAAAATTTCAAATACCACATTGACTACATAAAAAACTATTTTACTAATTTTAACTATAAAAACCCTTATTTAATTTAAACTAAAGTTTGATTTTTAGTGGTTTTCTCCTTTACTTTTTTATATACTTCCCAAGTGCTGTATTTGTAGCAGTAAAGGGTGCTATTTTCTACAAACAGTTAGTCAGAATCCTAACTCTTAATACTATACCTGTAGATGGTATAGTGACAGCCTTTGATAGGAAAGAAAAATATAAGAATATAATGAAAAAACTGGTATTTATTATGATAGTGCTGCAGTTATATAGTAGGAGGCAGAGGAATTTCCACTAGGGTAAAGGAGGCACAGACAGAAGGATCTTTCTAAAGGAGGAAAGTAAAAAGGCACAGTAGAAAGAGCTGGGCAAGAGAAAAACTGGTTTCACACAGCTTTCCTAATGAAAGTTGTAATATATATGTTGTCCTATTTATAACCTCAGAAGTAAAGCCTGTGCCTGAAGCGCATTCAAAAGGCGCTTTAAACACCTTTTTTAGGGTGTTTTTCTCATATTAACCTTATTAAAACCATGTTAAGATAAAGCGCTTGCACAATTTTTATGTTGCTCAATCCCTAAATGGACAACTTAATGTCTAATTCATTCAGGATCTGTGACATTTCCCTCCACTGGATTAGACAACAGGGTTAAAAATGGCTTGGCGTCTCAAGATGGCGGCTATAGTGAACAGTCACTCTAGAAGAGTTACAAGAAGAACTTTGAAGAAGGTGCAAGTAGTAATTCCCAAGAGACGCAAGCATACACGTCCAGTGGAGGTGGAGAAGGCAACTGAGAAGCAGGTAGTCCTGCATGATGTGGACGGCAGCTATCTGGACTTGGGGGTTCAGCTAGATCAACTACTGGTGCCTCAGCTGGTCTTAGTAGAAACAGAACCATTATTTGCTACATTGTTCCTAGCCTTGAGTGATCCCAGGGAGGTGACAGGGACTGGGTTGCAAAGGAGTAACAGCATTCATTGACGGTTCTCCATGCAAGCAGCAGAAAAATACTTGGAGACTCAGTTGAAGGATTTCCAATTTGATGGCCAAGTGCTCTCAGTCTTGCAACAGGGGACAGTATCCAGCATAGTGAAGTCAGTTCTTTGCGCTTGGGCAACACCTGGGGTTACAGAGACTCAACCAGTCAGTTGGAAAACCTCTGAAAACTTTGAGCAGTGTCTTTGGCAAGCCTTCCAGGAAGTGTTGAAGCCAAGCACAATGGAGGGTACTGCTCATCTGGTACCAATGGTGATGGCTGGCAACCTTGTTCTTTGAGGTACCAACCACTGTGATACCAAGCGGGAGGAGAACATAGTAATCTTCCTTTAGTGGGCCTTGTTTGTATTCTACGGGGTGGGTGGTCAGGTCCCAGTAGAGTATGTCCTTTGCAAGAGTCTTCTGTGGGACTGTATCTTCTTGGGGTCGCCTTTCCTGTGAACATTGGGGTCAACTGTGTGTCTTGTTTGGTGGGGGTTTGTTGCCCAATCCTTGGTCATTAGCTTCACAGATCCATAGGCAACCAGTTGTGTTTCCTGGCTGTCATTCAGGTGGTAGAACAGTTGGTGCAGTATTGGAAGAGTCTTTTCAGTCTTCAATAAACACTTTGTTCTTTCATTATTATTCCTCATACTTTGGTGCATCACTATCACAAACAGGACAATAACCTATGGAATTTTTTATTTAGGCTTTTGTTTTTTTAGGTTGTTGTCCTCATTGGGGCTTACTTTTGGTCACTAGGAGCAGTACACATATACTGAGCGTGCACTCTAGTGATTAATTGCCCAGAATGGGCTCCTTAAGGGTGTAGGAGTTGGGGCCAGTCTTCTGGATAACTTGAACTGGGCCTTACCAAAGGGAGGCAAGTTTGGATTTGCAACTGTACCCTCTATTGCTGAAGAAGTAGAGAGAGTCTCCTACCAGGTAAGTGAGTAGGGTAGATCGTTTGGATGCAGCTTGTTCTAAGTCCTACAACTTATGGTTTAAGTTTACAGTGTAGGCCTCTGATTGCAAGCAAATAAGGGGTTGAACAATCTTGTTGAGTTATGCCTATGGGGACACAGCCAGGCTGGGCTTTACCAAGGAATATAGTAAAGGGAGAAGTCCTGGTTGCCGGCCATAGAGCAGTTGAAAGGACAGCTTGCCAGTGGCACAATGGTACCCAATGTTATATGCAAAGGTGGCTGCAGACAGGAAGGTATCCCATTCAGTTTCATGTTGGTGACTGAGCTTCTGGAGTATCTGGACCAGGCTCTCATTAGTGCGCTCTACCATGCTCTTTGTCTGTAGGTGATAAGGGGTGGATAGTGTCCCACAAATTCCCATCAGTTGGTTAAGGCGGGGGATGATATGACTGGTGAAATTGGTACCATTGTCTGTCAGCAGAATCTGGGGACAACCACGTTTGTATATTATGCTTTCCAGGATAAAAATAGCTGTCACTAGTGCAGATTGGTTGGAAATTGCCTTGGCCTCTACCCATTTAGTCATATGATCAATAGCCACAATTATGAGCTTGTTGTGACTGTTGGTAACTGGCAAGGGCCCCACTACGTCAATGGCTACTGTGTGGAAAGCAAACCCAGGGTGTATAATTCTGTGTTGGAACTTGGCAACCTTAGGTCTCTCAATGTTGCAGTCATAACAGGTGGCTAGTGTATCTACTATATCAATGTGCATTCCTTCCCAGAAGTAGTGCTGCTGTAGCTGTTACAGTAGGTTCCATCATGCCGGGAATTATCCGCCCAAGTAGGAAGGCTCAAAAAGCCAGAAAACCTTTATCAAAATTGACCAAATTAATGGATTCCAATCAAACTTGTTGTGTTCTGAGGCGCGGCACAGACACACAACAGGGATTCCTAACCTTAGGATTGGATTTGTACTAAGTCTTGGTTAGATGACAGGGAAGGCAATAGAGTTTACCTTGCAGCCCTGGATGAATAATCTCTACTAGGTGTGGCTAGAGAGAGGCGCAGAAGTACAGAAGACACAAAGACAAAAATGTGAATAGAACTTAATTTTTATTGGTGAATGTGAAATTGAATATATAGTGGTTAGGAATACCACAAAACACTACCAGGACGGTAGGATAACTTGCCACAAGCATGAGTGGGGCAAGTGAGTTGCACAGAGTCAGGAAACCAAACAATCATATTTCCTGAAGCAGAAGCCAGTTCATTTTGAGATTCAAAAGCAAAAGCAGGAGATTTGTCTTCAAAATGGCCCAACAAAGGCAAAATCAAAACATGGTGAATGCCATTATTCACAAAATTGCCCCCCTCTAGATTGGCCTTTGGGGGGAGATACTTGCGGAGGAACTTGGCATGTACACAGGCAAAAGGGCAACCACTGGAGAGGAGATTTACATTGTACTCAGATCCTTGTTTGAAAGTCACCTCTAAAGGACCAATCCATAGGGAGTCTAGTTTGTGTGCACGCCCACCCACACAGTGTTGATAATATAGGACATGGTCACCAACAGCAAACCCAGGCAAGGAGGAGCGCCCAGTGTTGTCAGGAGAGAGCTCAAGCATCTTAGTCTTATATGTGGAGGTGTAGGCAGTGGCCTGTATATCAATTATGTGGTTGTCAGGATTCATGGCCTTATCAGAGGAAAGTAGGGGAACCCCCAAGAGTGACAGAGTGGTGGCTTCACGCCCATACAACATGGCAAAGGGGGAGTACCCTGTGACCTGATGCTTGCTCAGACAAAAGCAAAGAGTGCAGCAGGTAAGTATAAATCCCAATTGGCAGCGTCAGAGTAGGTGAGTTTCCTCATAATAGAAACCAGTGTTGAGTTGGCACGCTCAACTGCCCCATTAGTGGAAGGATTATAGGGGCAGAGAACAACTGGTGAGTTCCTAGAGCTTCAACAACAGAGGTTACAAGTTTGACATTGAAGTTGGTCCCGTTGTCTGATAACAGCACTTGAGGACAGCCATGGCAGTTGAAAACATCCTGCAGCAGGAAGGCAGCGGTAGTCTTAGCAGTGATGTCTTTAGTAGGGCGAGCTTCTACCCACTTGCTGAAGTGGTCAACGGCAATCAGGATAAAGGGGCATCCGGAGCATGAGCAGGGGAGAGGACCTACAGCATCAATGCTGACAGTATGAAATGCGTGTTGAGGGGGAACCAATTTGAACTTGTGAGAAGCAGCTTGGGGCCTCTGAAGTTGGCAGTCATGGCAACTAGCTATGACATCTGGGATCAACAGGCAAAGATTCTCCCAGAAGTAATTCTTCTGAAGCCAGTCAAAGGTCTTGGCAATGCCTCCATGGCCAGTTTTTTTATGAGCTTATGACACTAAGGAGAGGCAAAGACTGGGACGCACGTATGGCAGGTATTAACCCTGCACCTTCTTGAAGAGTTGGTTGTTGCGTATGAGGGTATCTTCAGAAAATTTGGACAAGGCAATTCAAACCTCTTCTGTCTCACTTTCCCAGGAAGAAGGGTAGCCAATTAGCTTGTACAGGCGGTCTGCCTCAGCAGGATGTAGGGCAAGGATGGGCATTTGGGACAACCCATCAGCATTCTGATGTTGAATCCCGGGGCAATGGAGCACAGTTAAGTCATAACCTTGCAGGCAGAGAGCCCATCTGGCTAAGCGTCCCTCAGGCTCCTTAAGTTGTTGTAACCATTTCAGCAAAGTGTGGTCAGTGACAACAGTGAAATGGGTACCATACATGTAGTGGCGGAATGGTTTGACTGCAGCAGCACAGCACAGCAAGGCATTCATTCTCTGTAACACTATAATTCTTTTCATGCTTATTTAGCATAAGGGAAGTATAGGCTACAGGGTGGTCCACACCTTCATTGTCAAGTTGAGCCAAGATAGCCCTGATAGCAAGGTCACTAGCATCAGTTTACAAGATGAATTCCTTATTGTAATCAGGGTACACTAAAATGGGTGCTTCTTTGAGTTTCTGCTTTAGAGTCTCAAAGGCTTGCTGTTGACTGGCAGTCCATTTGAAAGGAAAATTACGCAATAGTTAAACCAGGGGTTTGCTAGTATCATCAAAATCAGGAATGAACTGTCTAAAGTAACCCATCATGCCCAGAAAGACTTGTACTTCTTGGAGGTTGGTGGGCAGAAGCATTTTGTTGATGGCTTCAACCTTCTTTGTCATTGGACAAATTCCCGTTTGGGTTACTTCATGGCCCAGGAATTCAAGGCGCTCTTTGAAGAATGCACACTTAGAAGGCTTTAACTTGAGGCCAGCTTCTCGTATCTTTATGAACACCCCTTTAAGATGGGCTAGGTGATCAGTGAAAGTTGCGCTGAAGACTGTTATATCATCTAGATAGACTAAGACACACGACAACTTCAAGTCACGCAGGATGGAGTCCATGGCCCTCTGGAAAGTTGCCGGGGCATTACAGAGCCCTTACGGCATGCAAGTAGGTACAAACAATCCTTCTGATGTGATGAGCGCAGCCTTCTGACGGTCTTCAGGAGAGAGGTCAACTTTCCAGTAGCCAGACGCCAAATCCATGGTAGAGAAAAACTTAGAACCTCCAAGGCGTCAAAGGGCGTCATCAATGCGTGGTAAGGGATAGGAATCTTTCTTGGTTAGAGAATTCAACCTTCAATAGTCCATCACAATCCGGTGTCCACCATCCTTTTTCTTTAAGATGAGCAGAGGAGAATCCCAGGGACTCTGAGAGGGAGCTAGCAGTCCAGCGTCTAGCAGTTGTTTGAGCTCCTTAGAAACCTGCACATCTTCCACTTGGCTGCGGCAGTATGGCTTGGTACAAAAGGGGTGAGCATCCCCTGTGTTAATCTGATGTATCACACCTTTGGCTAGCCCATAATCAGTACTATCTTTAGAAAAGCTGTCTGAGAACTGGTCTAGTAAATCAAGCACCTCTTTCTGTTGGACCGGGGACAACTGAGGGAAGTCTTGGGCAGTGAACAGAGATAGGACTTGAAGCTTGTCTTTGGGTAGATTAAAGTCTTGAAACGTTCCAAAGGGGTGAAGAGACAAGACGTCAGGAGCATTTAACAACTTTCCATAACCAATGACCTGTCCTCTGGATACAGTCATAGGAAGCGCAGTAAGGTTGGCAACTAGTAATTGAGTGGGATCCTTGTGGGAAACGTCCAGAATTCCAGGACAAAGGTAAGGCTTGTTACGCCCCAGCAAAGGAGGGGAATACAGCTCTAAGAAAGTCTGTTCAGGTAGTTCATATGATATCTGAGAGTCTAGGATAGCCTGAGAGCCTGGGGGGATGGTGATAGCAGACGTGACCATGAGAGGGATTTCCTCAGTTGCAGGACAAGCCATGGGAGGACACTTCATGTTGGTGGAATGGGTTTGATATTTTAGGGAGAAAACCTCAGTGGGGTATCCAGAGTACATGTCTTCAACCGTTTACCAGGAACTTTGATGGGCTCTTCAAAGATCAGAGGGACTTTGTACCCTAGGATAGAAAGATAGCCATCCTTTAGGTTGATGATCCCATTATATTCCCAAAGGAACTGGGTACCAACCAAAAGGTCATAGCTCTCATTTTCTAGAACAACAGCTGGTGCAGCCAACAAAAGTTTACCAAATTGCATTGGTAAGGCAGAGTACGCACCAATGGCGCAAGTCATGGAGAGACCAGCGGTGCCATAGTATTGATGGTAGTTGAGATCAGGGGCCAGCTTAAGTTTCTTCATCAGTTTAGAAGAAACAACGTTGACAGGGGAACCAGTGTCCAGGACAGCTTTGATCTTGACCTTTTGGATAGATATCTCTACTCGGGTGATGGTGCGTCCAAAGGGTAGCAGAACAGCCAAGATATCCTGTGCCTCAGCTAGTTCCTTGTCCCATTTCTCAATCATGTATTGCAGTCCCGGAAACTCCTTATATACAGTTTGGAGAGGGAGTGAGACAGATACATTCTTGAAAACGGCGTCTGCAACTTCAGCGGCTTCCTCTGATGATTCCACTAAGACAGGGGACCGTTTTGCCTGAGTAAGATAGGGGCGGGAGACAACTGCTTTGGCCTCAGACAAGGGCTTGGTGGTTGTTGTAGTCTTCCCAGATTGTAGCTTGTAGGGAACGGCAATAGTCTCAGGGATGGCAAGAACAGAATACCTGTATGCATCATGGTCTTCAATGTCAGATTCATCCACATCAGAATTGTCAGAAATGCCATGGAACAGGAGGAGGATAGGAGGTGCTTCATCATCAGCAGGCTCAGAGTCAGTAGCAGGTGGGGGTGTAGGAGGAGACTGGGAAGAATTGTCAACCAAGAGTGTCTCTGCCTCTAGGTTGACTGTTCTTTTCCCGACTGATCCTTGGGATCAGCTCCTTCAACCTGTGGATTGGTGCAGACGCAAGAGTAGTGGCCTATCTGACCACAGTTGTGGCAACCCTGACGTCAAGGAGGAGTCTGGGAGTTCATAGTGAGGATACAAGGGCCGCAAGAAGAGAAGCCAGAGTTGGAAGCGTCACAACTTTCCCAAACAACTGCCCCAGAATGGGTAAGATGCATATCTTGGAGCAGTGTTTTTATGCTTCTCATGGAGGACAGCATAGCCTTGTGGGCCTTGAAATAGAGGCATAGGAGTTGATTCACCTTGAGGGCCTGGGCGCAGGCCATATATGCTTCATGCGCCGTCAATTGTCTGCTTGTTATTAACTGTTGTCCCTCCATGTAAAATCTGTCGGCAAATTCAGCTAATGTCTCTTTGGGTTTGAAGGATATGTTCATGAAAGCATCCTTATTCACCTCCAGGCTAAGATCACCACCAAACTCGTCAATCAAGAGTTGTTTCATGTCCTCCCAGGTCTTGATAGAGGGCAGCTCTGGAACAACTACCTCCTGACAGGTCGGGTGTAGGCAAGTCAGAATATGTTCTTTCTTAACTTCATCTGATGCTTGTCTCATAGCAGTCTTGTAAATGGTTAAGAAGGCTGTGATAGTTGAGGTTTTAGGATCAAACACTTGCTTAAATGTAGGCTTGAAGTGTGCCTCAGGAGTTGGACCACCATTGTTGCTATCAAGTACATTTATGTGCAGGGAGAACTCAGCTTCAGATTCAGAGGGGGGTTGTCTAGCCCACAGTTGTTGAACACTCTCTTAAAGGGTTGTCAGAGTCTTGGTAGTTCTGGCACCCGTAGTGTTGGCTAGAGCAGTCTGTTGTTCAGTAACATCTAGGTGTTGTCCTTGGGTAGTGACAACCATGGAGAGTTCAGCCAGTTGCAAAGTAAGGGATAGCCCCACTGATAGGCAAGGGGCAAACCTGTCATTTACTGAATCAATCAGCTCATTCATCTCCTGTATGTCTCTGTCCAACTCAGTCTGGTCTTATTTCAAATGGTCCACCTCATTAGCTAGGGAAATCAACTCCCTAGCGCAGCGGATTTGAGGAGCCCCTTCCAAACCAGGACAACATCCATCTTCCTTGTTAACCCCACGTGGACTAGCAGCGGCCGTCACTACCTCACGTAAAGCAGCAATTTCCTGCTGTAGTTCAGCGACCTGAGCAGTCAGCGCAAGAACCTGGGGGTCAGGTTGAGGCATTTCAGTAGGACGTCCTTGGCTACAAGTGGAAGCATGTAATTCCTGGATGGCTTCCCAGATTCTCTGCTCTCTGTCCACCAGATCATCAGCAGGAGGAGAATGCGGAGCATCAGGTTTGGGAGAGGACAGCTGATTCACCTGACTCTGAAGTTTGGCAATAGCGGCGGCAGTGGTAGCTCTTTCTTGATTGAATTCCGCACCGAGCTCATTTAGACCTTGGGCGGCAAGGTCTGCTACCTGTTGCAATTGCTCAAAGGAATAGACACTGAATGCATTGTGCTGTTGTACTAGGCGCTCAAAATCCGAGAGATAAGCGTTTAGGGTGGAGTCTACTTGAGTGTGCCAGGGTTTTTCTAACTGGTGAAACTCATGTAGTTGCTCACTAAAGTACTCAGGGATGGACTGGCGTATTCACACAAGGGAATTGACTAAACGTGTTTGAGAGGTGACCAAATCACGCTGATTGTTAGATATCAGGGAGAACAGGGAATGAAGTCATTGTTGGTAGGCAGCAAACTGGTCCCAATGATGAGTAACAGCTGCTTGTAGAGACGAGATCTCTTGAACATGGAGTCCCAACACCATCTGGTGATGGGCCAAGGCAGGCTGTACAAATGATGACAGCAGATGATCAGCGGAGCCAGCCGCTGGGAGGAGGTGTTGTGGAAACTGAGGGGCCACAATTAACTCATAGTATTTGGCATGGCTAAACTGTAGTTGAAGGCAAGGGATGGCCCCGTCCCGAGCTATCCCAAGGGCTACCGCCATAACTTGTTCTAAGTCAGGGGTACCCATAGGGTAAGCAACTAGGCAGGGACCATTCCCAAGGTTCAGTACAGTAGGGACAATAGGCAGGTTGGCGATGTCTTCCTCAATAGGAGGGCTGGTAATTTCAGGCAAGATTGACTCCCAAATAGGCGGAGGCAAGGGACCTTCAAACGTAGATGCAAAAGGGATAACCAAGGGGCTTACAGCCCCTGTAGTGAGCACCATTTTTGTTGTGTTCTGAGGCGCAGCACAGACACACAACAGGAAATCCTAACTTTAGGATTGTATTTGTACTAAGTCTTGGTTAGATGACAGGGAAGGCAATAGAGTTTACCTTGCGGCCCTGGATGAATAATCTCTACTAGGTGTGGCTAGAGAGAGGCGCGGAAGTACAGAAGACACAAAGACAAAAATGTGAATAGAACTTAATTTTTATTGGTGAATGTGAAATGGAATATATAGTGGTTAGGAATACCACAAAACACTACCAGGACAGTAGGATCACTTGCCACAAGCATGAGTGGGGCAAGTGAGTTGTGCAGAGTCAGGAAACCAAACAATCATATTTCCTGAAGCAGAAGCCAGTTCATTTTGAGAGTCAAAAGCAAAAGCAAGAGATTTGTCCTTAAAATGGCCCAACAAAGGCAAAATCAAAACATGGTGAATGCTGTTATTCACGACAAAACTGTTGATCAAAAATGGGTTACAGCTGCTCCAGTCTGTCAGCTGAAACCAATTCCTCCTTGAAAATTGATGTTGATAAATTGTTGTAATTTGAGGGTCACCTGATATGAGCTTGTTAATCAGCATGGTTGTCAGAAATTGGTCACACAAGGGTTCTTTGCAACCTGGACCAGATACTTACTTGACAATGTGGAAGGAATAGAAGGCCAGGATCCAGGCGGTATTGCTTAGTCAATTTTTGATATATATTGAATTATTTTCACTGTTTCAACTCTAAGAGTTGAGTCCACCCAAAATTTTACTCAATAAAAATCATCTATCCCTTGTTATAATTTACTTTTCAAAATTTATCCTGTATTTGGGTTGTTACGCTATATTCTGTACAATCTGATTCTCAACCAAATCATTTATGGAAGATGGGGCCCAGCAATGGAACTTTGTTGTCAGTGCCGCACAATGTTCATTTCACAACAGCCAATCTTGGGGCTCCCCCCATTCTGGAAACTAAAAATTGTGTTGCCTCCCAATGTCCTGAATTTTATTTTGAAGAAACTTTGATGCTTTCCCAGGCAACTTATCTTGGGTCTACTTTGGTTAGGATTAATTGTTCTACTTAATCCTAGCATTAAAATTGGAAATTTTACAAAAAGATATCTGAAGCCACATTGGTGGTTAATCATTAACTCTATGTTGATTTGGGTGGTAATTCCCCATCACTTAGAAACAGCTTCATACTATCCCGCAATTTCCATCACAGTAGCAGGGCTAACATATTCTGTATATCACCATGACCAGTAGTCTTGTGAGCCGCCATCACTGAGTCCATGCGTAGGAATGGGTGTATGAAATTAGCCAAGAATCCCCACAAAGCTTCAGGAGTTAACCCTTAGAGACCTTGGTATCAACAGCTAACTTCTTGAGAGCCCTCTGTATCTCTACTGGCTCCTCTTCCCACAAAAAAGGATCTTCCATAAGCTTCTCATACAGAATGTCAGCCATGGGGAATACTAAGGCAACAGTAGGAAGACATGAGAGACAGTTGGCATTCTGATGGGCTGCTCTGGCTTGATGGATGATTTTGTAGTCATAGACCTGAAGTTTAATGGCCCAACACACCAGATGCCCTTTGGGATCCTTGAGAGTCTTCAGCCATTGCAGGGAGCATGGTCTGTTACAACCGTGAAATGTACCCCATGGAGATATACTCTGAATTGAAGGTAGGAGTATATCACAACCAGACACTTGCATTTGGTGACAGTGTGGTTCCTCTTATGAACATTAAGCGTACGCAAGCAGTATCTAACAGGGTGTTTGAGTCCTTCAGAGTCCAGTTGGGAGAGGACAGCCCCAATTGCAGTCAGGCTAGCATCTGTATGAACCACAAACAGCTTGGCAAAGTCAGGGTAGGCTATTATGGGGGCTGCATTCAGTGCTTCCTTGAGAGCATTGAAAGCAGATTGGGTTGCTGGGCTCCAGAAGAATTCCTTATCAGCTTGGAGAAGCTGAAAAAGGGGGTTTCTCAGGGATGCAAAGTTGGGGATGAAACAACGGTAGTACCCAGTCATCCCTAGGAAGACTTACATGTCCCACTTATTGGCCGGTATCTGCATTTTTCCATTGGCTTTTACCTTCAGAGGTACAGGACGGAGTCCATCTTGACTAATGATGAGCCCCAAGAACTCAAGATGATCCTTGAAGAAGTTGCCTTATGTGGCTTGAGCTTGAGATTAGCTGCAAGTAACCTCTGGAAGACTTCCTCCAAGTGCTGCAGATGATTATTAAAGGTTTGGGAGAACACATTAATATCATCCAGATAGACCAAGACACTGGTGAGTTTGAGGTCGCCCATCACTGCATCCATAGCCCGTTGGAAGGTAGCTGGGGCATTGGACAGACCTTGGGGCATCCTTGTGGGTTGGAATAGCCCTTGGTCAGTGATAATTGCACATTTCTCTTGATTAGCGGGGGGTAGATCAATCTTCCAGTACCCACTGATAAGATCCATGGCACTGAAGAACTTGGAGCCACCCAGTCAATCCAAGGTATCCTCAATGCAAGGGAGGGGATATGAATCCATCTTGGTAACAGCATTCAGTTGGTGGTAGTCAATCACCACACACTTGCTGCCATCCTTTTTTTTGACAAAGAGGAGAGGGGAAACCCAAGGACTTTTACTGGGGACCAGTAATCCAGATCCTAATAGTTTCTGAAGCTCCTTGTTGGCTACAGCATGATTGGCTTGACTATGCTGTATAGTTCTAGAGCAGATAGTTGGACTGCCTTGGGTATCAATATGATGAGCAACATCTGCAGCCTTGCCCAGGTCATAATCATCCTTGGCAAACACCTCCTTATACTGAGCAAAGGGATCCGTGGCTTGATCCTTTTGCTCTTCAGAGAGGCCAGACAGGGAGTTGCAACTTATGACCAATAGCACCAGTGGTTATTCACAGGGTAGACCCAACTCAGAGAAGTCCGCAAAAGGGGCAGTCTCCTGCAGGTTGTCATGCTCTTCTAGTTGTATATGAGCCAGAAGTTGGTGTTTGGAGACAACCATAGCTTCATAACTCATGTTGTCCAAGAGTAGGATTACTTCTTTCTTGCTTGGCATGAGGATGCCTTGTGCAACCCATGGTTCTAGTCTGGAGGTATTAGGGATGCCAAAGATTTCCCCATGAGTGCCAGCTGGTAGAGCCAGCAAGAGGCCTGTATTATGGATCACCTGAGAGCCAGGTGGGATAGTCACATTATAGGAGGCGTAGACTGGGATACCCTTGGCTTCCCCAACTAAGAGAGGTAGCACCTTGACCTTCTTACTACGCAGTGTATAGGCAACTGGAAGTTCTCCATCTGTGTACTCCAGGTTGATTTAGTGCAAACAGCGTAAGGGCAGGTCAGAAGGGCAGTTGCCATGGTAAAACATGGGTATGAAGTGGCCCAAAATCCCAAATTTATGGTCTCCATGATTAGTCACAGTGCCATACTGGACCATGAAGCTAGTCCCAATAAGAATGTCATAGCTGGTGTTTCCCAGAACTATAGTAAGACCAGTGACCATTAGCTTCCCAAAGCAAAGATGGAGGGAAGAATAGGCTCCTTTTGCTCTAGTGGTCTGTGGCCCAGCTGTACCAAACTCTTAATGATAGGCTAAGTCTGATGCCAGCTTAAGCTTCTTGACCAGCCACAAGGATATAATGTTCCCAGGAGCACCAGTATACAGTATGACTTGGATGTGGGTTTTGTTCACTACCAGGTTAATATAAGTACAATCCTGGCAGTCCTCTCTGATCTCCAAATTCTTGGAGACCTGGTGTACACTCAGTCCCTTAAACTTCTCCAGGAAGGTAGCCATGGCAGCTGTACAGCTGGGCTTGCTTCCTTGAGGGATTCTAGTGGTGCTAAGACGTTTACTGTACAGAGCATCTTAGCCAGTGTTGAGCAACTTTTGATATTGCTGGTATGTTCAAAGCTACAGATAGATGTTAGCCTTGCCAATGTACTCTACCTAATTCTATGCAAGAGCACTACAGACTTCAATAGAATAGAACTTTGAATATAATTACGTTTATTGATACTGGAGTACAATCTAGCCAGCGGCTGCAATCTATCCAGGTGTAACTATAAACTTTGTTTTCATCCTGTCAGGTGTCTACATCAATATATACTGCAACAACCCTTGTTATTGTCCTTTCAGACAGTTCTCTGTGGCTACCTTTGCAATAGGTCTATCTTTTCTGGCTACGCCCATCCTGATTGGCTGTCCTTAGCATGTGATATGCTACTGGCCTTAGCAGGCGTCCATGGCACCTCAGCTACAGCCTACGCTCTTCTTGAGCTAGCCTACTGTCATTTATCAATTGGCTGTATCTTAAACGCCTATTATTGCGCTGGGAAACTATGTGTATTTAGTTGGTGCTTAGAAATTGTCCCTGTTCAGCCCTCCTACATTGGAAGTAGAATTCTGGTATTTCATTTGCAGGGTTTAATCAGTGATCCTTTTCTGGTTGGCAAACCTTCTGCTTATTAATGCAACAAGTCAAATTAGGGATTATACGCTGTATAATAGTAGACTCAATCCATTAGTGACTCAAAGGATTATCCGCCGTGTAATACTGACCCAAACCAATAAGGAACCCAATTATACGCCGTGTAATACTGATCCAAACTTGGTATTTCTTAGCTATTTGTATATCATTTGTTTGATATGAGCATATATGTCTATCAGGCTGTGTTGAGCTGAGTTGATACAACATCTAGTAGGGTAGAATAGGTGATATACAATTGATGATTCAGTGGTTACACGCTGTGCAATCAGTGATATTCACTATATTGGCTAATGTTTATACAGCGTATAATAGTAACATCAATTATAATAAATCAAGCAATATACAGTGTATAATCACATCACATTGGGACAATCAGTGATAATACGGTGTATAATTGTTACATCTATCATAATAAACTAACAATTACACGGCATATAATAACTACACTTAATTAAGTGATAGCCAAATGATAATACGGTGTATAATTGTTACATCTATTATAATAAACTAGCAATTACACAGTGTATAACTGCCATATCTATTAATATAATGATTACCAGTTATAATATGGTGTGTAACTGATTAAGATCTGCGTGCAATGATTAACCTGATCATTTGTGGTCAATCAGCCTAATCTCACAGCCAGTTGTTCAGTGCTATCTTTCTCATGGGTGACTTCAAAACCTGGTTGAGCAATTTGTTTGTAATAGGATAAGTACACTGTTCTCTGATCTATTTGGGGGATAACCACCTCAGGGCAAAGTGTAGTACAATGAGTTTGAGTGTTAACAGTAAGGACTCAATGTAGGAGGTCATCTTGAACTCTTTTGGATTCAGCATCCTTGTGTATTGGTTGGGAGTCAAAGTCAGTCAGAGAGGATTCCTCCTTAGGGTTTGCCTTAGAGGATGGTAGAGCAGCAGTCCTCTGAGCAGGTTTGTAAGGGGGCAGTGGTATGGGGGGAGATGAGGGTGTCAAAATTAAAAAGGCAGCCAAGGATTTCTCCTTGTCCTGGCTGCTTAGCAGTTTTTTGGCTGGTCCTCATTGTCCTCCTCAATATCAGCGTCCTTAGTGTAGTCCTCCTCAGTGTCTTCCTTGCCTACATGGTGGACCTTTTGACCGGTTTTCTTACATTCCAAAGAGAAGTGGCCAGCCATACCGCATTTAAAGCAAGTACAGGGAGCGTTGTTGGCTGGAGCAGGCCCAACCTTGTCGGAAGGCTTGGGCATCTCCACAGCCATGCGGGGTTTATACTCAGCTTGCTGGAGGGAGTGGCCTTCAGGGAGAGGGATTTCAAACTCCTCCTTGTAGGTGAGTAGGAGGCAAATCAGGTCTGGAACGTGCAAGTGTTGTAAATACCCAACTTAAGAGCCAGAGATAGTTCCTGGTTGACACGTACAGCATTAAGGAGTGCTGACTGCACATTAATAAACTGCACAGCACTCATAGATGACAGGGTTTGAGCCTCAAGGTAGAACCTAGAAGTTAAGTCTTCTAGGGTCTCCTGACCTTTAGCTTGGTGTCAGCAAGTCTATCTTACAACTAAGAAGGGCTTCTTGGCTACCAAATTCTTCTGTCAGAGCTCTGGAAACGTTGGCAAAAGTCCAGCCATTCTCAGGGAGGCGCGGCAAGATAATGGTTTGGGTCTTGGCATCTAGACAGTTGATGATTGTGAAGTCCCTCATGGAATTGTCTGTGCAATACATGGAGTTCTGGTACAGACGTAAGAACATGGCCACATTGCTCTTGCGGTTAAACTTGGGTAGGTTGATGGGCTTGAAGTTGTTGGAGCCATGTTAGAGGGGAGCAGGTGTGATCCTCACAGGGGAGCAGGTGAGACGGGAATGGCTAAGGGTAGAGGCAGCCAACCTAGCCTCAGAGGCACGACAACAATTCTCCTCTTGCTGCGCTTCACATTCATCTTCTCTGTCCTGAGCAGCCCCAGAAGCTTCAGGAGTGGCCAAGACGTCGTCCTCAGACTCCAACACTGACTCTAGTACTTGTACAGCGTTGGGGGCCAATTGAGTGTGGCCATCATTGCTTTTGTATCTATGATGGAACTTGGGGCTGGAGGACCTTTGTGGACTGTGGTGACTCTTGGAGTTGAGGGACATAGCCTTTAAGTTGACGGCCATAATCTTACTGTCCATCCTATCCAATTGGCTCTGGAAGGCGTCCAGGAGAAGTTGCTGCTTTTCTAGCTCATCTTGATAGACCTTGTTCTCTTGACAGGTGATATCCAAGTCATCTTCCAGAGAGGTAATGCGCTTCTCATGGGTGGCAAGCTCAGCTTGGAGCAAGGCTATCAATTCCTTGTCCTTCCTTGCTTGGGTCTGGCTATCATCTCTGTTATGCAATTGTCAAAGTTTGAGACAATCCTGAAGCTCTGACACAGTGTGGTAGCCATTGAACAGAAAGGCAATATCAGCACTTTGTTGGACCAGTTACACCTGCATCTTCTTGTAATGATCAAAGAGCTCAAGGACCTCACAGCCAAGAAGGTGGCTGGAGGGGGAGTTGTCTATAGCAGTAGGAGTGGGGTGAACAAGGGAATGATAGCAAGGCAACGGGCCAAGACTTCCACCTCATGAGCCAGGCTTCAAACCATGGGACCAGTCTCAAGCACGTGGTTTGTAACCACACTAATACAATTGGCATCTACACCATGATGAGTGAGGGTCTGGACCACACGCACTTGAACTAGCTTGGCTATTCCCCTCTCAATGGCGTCAACCCAGTAAAGCATGATATTCTGGGTGTTGATAACTTCAGCAAGGTACTAATTAACGGTGGTAAAAGTGTTGCCAAGCTCAGAGTAAAGGACCTGGAGAAAGGTCTTTTGGTTGGATACCAGTATACCCTGGTCATGCACCAGGCTTTGGATGCAACCCAGGTGCATTTGGTTATGGCATACAGCAGGATGGATGAACTGTTGTAAGTAGTCCTTGATATGTTCAAAGGTGCAAAGGTCACAGTGGAGTTGCTCAGGGTTGACCTAGGAGAGGTTCTGGAAGTAAACCAAGGAGTTTTCAGCAGAAGGTTGCTGAATAGCCAGATGTTCAGAGCAAGCACCATTGCCAGCAGCACCAAAGTCCATGGCATGGATGGCACTACAGATGGTGTCCTTGAAAGGGGAAGAGTTGGCGTCCATTTCCAAAGGGGCAGGGGCTTGCAGGAGCAGTGGTTGATCAAAAACAATGGCTTGGGGATGTTGATGTTCTGGCATGAAGTGACTGAGGGTGGGCAGGACATAGGGAGCACCTGCTCTTTCCCCGCATGGACATTGGCAGCAGTGAAGTCCGGTGCCTGGTGATAGGGGGAAGCAGTGGCAGAAGGCTCAGCCAGGGACATTCTTCCCTCCTCATTGAAAGAACCGCAGGGGTGCAGGCTGTTGGTGTGGAAAGACATGAGCTCCAATGTTGTATTTGTAGCAGTAAAGGGTGCTATTTTCTACAAACAGTTAGTCAGGATCCTAAATTTTAATAATATACCTGTAGATGGTATAGTGACAGCCTTTGATAGGACAGAAAAAATAAGGATATAATGACAAAACTGGTATTTATTATGATAGTGCTGCAGTTATATAGTAGGAGGCGGGGGAATTTCCATCAGGGGAAAGGAGGCACAGACAGAAGGACCTTTCTAAAGGAGGAGAGTGGAAAGGCACAGTAGAAAGAACAGCGCAAGAGAACAACTGGTTTCACACAGTTTTCCTAATGGAGGCAAGTGTCAATATATGTGTTGTCCTATTTATAACCTCGGAAGTAAAGCCTGCGCCTGAAGCGCATTCAAAAGGCGCGTTGAACACATGTTTTTAGGGTGTTTTTAATATGATTGACTTTATTAACCCCATGTTGAGATAAAGCAATTGCACAATTGTTATGTTGCTCAATCCCTAAGTGAACAACTTAAAGTCTAATCTATTAAGGATCTGTGACACCAGGATTAAAATATTTTCACTATTATGTCTTGATTAATTTTTTGATGATTTTATTTTAAATCTCAACATTATAACCAAACCTAACAAGGTGATCAAGGTAGTAAAAAGTGAAGATTTCCCAACTAAAACTTTCTCATTTAGAATTTATTAGAGATAGTTTAATAATTCTTTAAAAAATTAATTATTATTAAAATTGATAACTTTCAGATGATATACATATCAGCAGATAATCTTTTTTATAAAGAGGTGGCTAATCAAAGAAAATTGGGGGAAATTTTTATTAAAATTTTATTATATATTTTTTAATTAAAAAAATCTAATAAAGGTTGCTTCTTTAAAGGGATTTAGTATTACATAAAAAACTATCAATATGTGACAATCTTCATTTGTTAAAAATATATAATTAATTTTAATATAAAAAGATAAAGGATAGACTTTTAATTGAGCTTCTTTATAAAATATTATATAAAAAATTAGAAATAATATAGTAAATATTATTTTATTATAAGTAACCTTTTTTATCCAAATATATTCAAAATTTAAGTAAAGCAATTTAATTGAAGGATAAATGCTGTTTATTTAAAGCCATCTAAAAACATACCAAGCATTGGTGTCAAAACAGTAGGCTCAACCCGCCAGCAAGGTTCCAAGTAAGCAGGTTTGTGACCTGCAACCCAATTATCCATTCACCTTAAGCCAAGTTAGGAAGACAACTTGAATTTCCAAATACAATAACATGAACAGAAGCTGATCCTCCCCGGTGGGTAACTTGCTTTGGCGCTTGACTCATTACAAGGATCAAGCCACTCCCTTCATCATCCCACTGTGTGATCAATGCAATCATGTTCCTGTTATCCACAATTCACAACAACTATATAATCATTATCTCTCAATAAAGAATATTATCTAGTTTCTAAATATTTTTCCCCTTGTAACTCTGCTAAAACAGCACAGTTATGACATTGGTAGTAGAAGTAGGTTTTCCATCCTACTTTATTCCCCAATATTATGCTTGTTGCCTGTACCTGCCGCGGTCAACAAATCCTTGATAGAATCATGTCTGGCCTCCTGCTGGACTGGACTCTGTACACACCTGGTACAGAAATACCCAATGGCTTTGTCCTGTATCAGAACACAATGATCCCGCTCTCTGCCTTCAACGCCATGTCTGCACAGGGGTTTTTCCAAGATCCCCCTGCTATGCCTTGTCCAACTGATGAGAATACCATGCCAGCCAATGTAGCCCAAAGACTTTGAAGTGCTGCCCTGGAACCTTTTGTAGGAGCCAACAACAACAATGCTGTGGCATGGATCCAGTCTGCCCAAAGCAAGCTGACCCAGATGGAATGCCCACAACAATTCTGGATTGCGTAAATCTCCATTTGATTGACTCACAACACAGGCACCTGGTGCAACAAGTGGAATGAAGAACATACCAAGAAGAATTAGGACACCTTCAAGCAAGACTTCTTGGCAAGATTTGTGCTGAAGAACACCGCACTCATGATCATCTGCCATGTAAAGAACTTGACCTAGACTGGCACTGTAAAGGAGCTCACCCACGCTTACAAGGAACTCTAACTATGTGCCCCCTCCAACATGGCTTTTGACACTCCAGCCACTCACCTCATGTACTACAATGCACTCAAGTTGCACGTAATGAGATACGTAAACCTGGATCAAGTAACCAACTTGCAAAGCCTATATTGCAAGGCAGAAAAAGAAGAACAAATGTTCAACGCTCTCCACAAGGCGCAAGCTGGAAAAAGAGAGCAAACCAAGGATTCTCACCCAGATGGACAGCCCAACAGACCACCCCCTGGGAACAACAGCAGTGCAAACCACAACCCCGCAGGTTCATATGGACATGGAAACAGAAGTAACGGCCAGTCAAACTGTACCTGTTTCTGTGTCATTGCCACATAAGACAATCAAGACAAGGGAAAGGCCTGTGGAGAGCAGTAAGCAATCTAAGCTCTCCCCAGACTATTCCTGAATCACGCAACAACAAATACCGGCCTGAGGATGTAGATCAATGCTCAATGATTCAAATATCATTGGAAGACCCAGTACTGTACACCATTGCCAGACACCCAAATAAACTGATGTCTTACCCTTTCTGGTTTTGAAGTTACACGGGCTCAGCACTCCTGGACTTGGGTGCAGATCAAACCCTGGTCAACAGCAGCTTTGCAGATAAGTTCAAGTTAGCCACTAATTCTTTGCGGATTAAAAACGTGGTTTTAGCTGATAAACATCACATTGCCGTGACATGGGAAACTGCCCCCTTCTCTGTCATGTTAGAGAACCTACATTCCACCATTAAAGGTCCCATCATTGACTTTCCCAAGTTTGACATTGTACTGGGACTGGACTGGCTGCAAAAGAACAATCCCCATGTAGACTGGGCAACCTCTGTACTGACCATCAAATGTGAAGATGTCAACCACCAAATCTACCCTGACTCAGTAGACCAACTCCTGCGCAACCATGTCTTTGTACGTATCACAGAGAAAATGGGCAAACAGGAGAACCTCAAGGCAATCAACTGGGACTCTTACCAGTACAAGATTATCCATTTCAAAGATCATCAGGACACCACCACAGCTCAGGATTGTGAAATTGTAGCTTGACACCCAGAAATCTTCAAGGAGGCTCTACCTGGGTTGCCACCAGAGAAACACATCCTAAACTCCATCCAACTCAAAGGAGTGATACCTAAGGCGCAACCCATTTATTGCCTCACCCCAAACAAGGACAATGCCCTGTGTGCTTACCTCAAGGAGGCATTGAAGAAAGGACTTATCTGCCCCTCACAGTCCCCCTTTGGTGCTGCTGTATTCTTTGTAGCAAAGAAAGATGGTACCCTGCACTTAGTCACAGACTACCAAGCCCTAAACAAGGTTATCATCAAAAATTGTTACCCACTACCACTTATTGACAACCTCTTTGATGCCTTAGGTGGTGCTACAGTCTTCTCCAAGATTGATCCAACTGCAGGCTATAACCAGATCTGTATCAAGGAAGAAGACATTCCCAAAACAGCCTTTTGCACTAAATACGGCTTGTACAAGTGTATGGTACTCAACTTTGATATGACAAACGCCCTGTCAACCTTTGTGACCTTCATGAACAAGGTGTTTGCTCCCCACATTGTCAAGCATGCCCTGGTATACCTGGAAAACATCATTGTCCACAGCCCCTCAGTGAGACAGCATCACAAGAATCTAGAGGAAGTCTTTGCCATCCTAGCACCTCATAAGCTGCTAGCCAAGCCCTCCAAGTGCCAGTTCTTCCACAAACAACTATCCTTCTTGGTACACATAGTTTCAAAATACAGCATTAAACCTGACAGCCAGAAGATCCAGGCTATTTTCAAAATGCCACCGCCAAAGGACAAGTCTGAGCTCTGCACATTCCTGGGGATGGTTGCCTATGTACAACAATTGATACCCAACTGTGGTATCCTAACTGCACCTCTGTCCACCATTACTGGCGCCAAATCCAAGTTTGTATGGACCCCCCAACAAGACCTTTGTTTCAGATGTCTTAAAGAGAAACTTACAACGGCACCCATCCTTCAGTACCCCAAATGTGATGGAAAATATCAAATGGAGACAGATGCCTCTGACGCATCCATTGGAGGGGTACTACAAATCAAAAATAATGATGGTGACTTCCTACCTTGTGATGGATCCAGGCCTAACCGGTCCATCTTGCCATTACCCTGCCCTTGACTCTTATTGCTGTTACCTTCCTGGGACAAAGCTTCAAGGAGCTTTGCCTCCAGGGAGGCAATTTTCTTGGATAACACTTTATTTTCATCCCGCCAACAAGCCATGATTTCAACGCTTTTTTCCTCTTGTGCTCTCAACGCCTCAATTTCACAATTTGCCATCTCTTTTCCTTGTTGCAAGATTTCATCCCATCCTACTAATAAGTTCCAAGCATCCCAAGCATAAATTTGGTTCCCTTGGACAGGAGTCCCTTCCTTTGCAGAGTAATTGGAATACAGCTCTTCAAACGCAGCCTTTACTTCTACTAAAGATTTGGCAGGAACAGTCTTAGTGACCTCCAGGCTGGTCCAGGCTTCTTCCAATGTACTTGTAGGAACTTCCTTTCTTGCGGCAGCAGTTTCCACACAAAGGACCCCAAACTTGGCTCTCTCAAATTTTAACAAAGAAGGCATGATAATTGAAAAATAGGTGAGGGGAAAGAGTTGAAACCAACAATGAATATCTTTTATTAATGTTTAACTGTTTTTGCTTATACACCATTTGGGGCATACACGGCTGAAAACCCCTCTGGTTCCTGAATCAACCAATGACTTGCGTCACGTGGCCTATGACATTCAAGTCATCCAACATAGATCTTTACCTGAAAGATCACCAACAATTCTCAACCTATGAGAATTGACCTACAATG
>QTSX02001835.1:0-26851 GCA_014839935.2 Entomophthora muscae | reverse complement strand
CCATAACATTAGATATGTCAAGGGGCAACTCATTGAGCGCCCCCTGTGTATTGTAAGATATGTTAGCAGGCAAGCCTAGAAACTCGGTTGCAACATTACCAAAGAACTTTTTGATACCAATGTACTTGGTATTGGTAACTTCACCTGTGATAGGTAGCTGTGTGTTTGTTTGTGGTTGAAGAGAGCAACTGTATTGAATAATCTTGGTGCATGCTTTGGGCATGACCAGACCTTCAAATATGATGCATCCACTAGGTATATCTTCATCAATGTTGTGGGAGCAGAAGAACGTTTTCCAGGTCGTCTGGGATGTGGCCTGGTTGAGTATGTGAGCAAAGGTGGGTGGGTTTTGGTCAGTCATTTTCTCTCTCATGGGTGTGATAAAAAAATTGTAGCTGCTACCAGTGATAAGGAGCGCCTTTTGGGAAAGCTTCAAATATGGAATTAAGAAAGAAGAGAAGTATATTTTATTGGATAATATTTTAGACTTATATAGACTTGACTGTGGCGGGGATTTAGTTGGATCAAACCTAGGGGTTGGTCATATACTAGATGGGTTCAAGCCACTGGATACTTGGACGGTCAGGTGATACTGCTTGGTTACCATTCCTGGTATGTCAAACAATATATTGGAAGGAAACTAAATCTGGCAATGGCTGGATGTTAAGTAAGTTGGCAGTAGCCAGAATGCTTGTACATCCAGACCCTCAACACCTAATAAAGACAAGTTTATCCACATTTGTGCTGGACTTTATAATCTTCAAGCATTTTCCTTCCGTTTTGCCAAAAGAAATGCTTCTCTGTGTATTCCAGGAAATCAAGGTGCATGCCCTCAACTTTGCTCAGAAGGCTAACCTTTCACGGTAAGTTCCATAATGCTGGGGATTATTTGGCTGAGTAGAAAAGCTTGGAAAGCCAGAAAGCCTTTAACAAACCTGACTGATTTAACAGACTTGGATCAAACGGTTGATTAGAGACGGTTTAAAGCTGCCCCAGTTTGCCAGTCAAATACAATCCCCCCTGTAAATTGGTGTTGATAAATTGATATAGTTTAAGGGTCACCAGATATGAACTTATCAATCAGCATGGTCATCAGAAGTTGGTCACTCAAGGGTTCTTTGCGGCCTGGACCAGATACTTACTTGACGACGTGGAAGGAATAGGAGCCCAGGATCCAGGCGGTATTGCTTAGTCAAAATTTGATACATATTGAATAATTTTCACTGTTTCAACTCTTGAGAGTTGAGTCCTCCCAAAAATTTACTCAGTAAAATCACATATCCCCTGGTCTAACTTTACTTTAAAACGCATCCTGTAGTTGGATTGTTGCACTCCATTTCCTACAGCTTGATCCTTAGCCGGATCATTGCTGGAAGATGGGACCCTGCTGTTGGAACTTTGTCGTCAGCACCACCCAATGTTCATCCCATGCCTGCCAATCTCAGAGTTGTTCCACCTGTCTTTGAAGCTGAAGATTTAGTTGTATCTCAATGTCCAGAATTTTATTCTGAAGACACTCTGATGCTTTCACAGGCAATTTACCTGGGGCTACTCTGGTTAGGATTAATTGTTTTGCTTAATTCTAGTATCTCATTTGGAAATTTTACAAAACAGTATATGGACATCAATGGTGGTTAATCATTAACTCTATGTGGATTTGGTGGGTTATTCCCCACCACTTGAAGACAGCTTATTATCCCTTGATTTATGTCATATAACCCAAGGCTAGCTTTGAACCTCAAACCTTTTGTAATAAGGGTTTCCCGCCCTGTCCTCTTGGAGGTTGTCTCCAAGAGCCAGACACAACAGAGTCCACTGGCCCAGCTGATAGGATATACATCACACCAAAGAGCTGAGTAGATATTCCTCATTGGCATCCCAGATCCTCACAGGTAGATATACCACAGGGTAATCAGCCAGGTCATCAGAACCAGGCACGCTGGCAGGCAACCACACTTATCCCCAAAGAGCTGGGGCTGCACGGTGTACTGATAATTGTTGGACCAAAGGTTTCTTGTGTACAGGATCTGGCCAGGAGGTTGGCCAAGAGGATACTCTCTATCAGAAACTTGGAGAGGGCTGGGGTTGACACATGCAGTGAAGCAAATTGGGCCAAAGGGGGGATCCAGAGGACGTAATAACAGGGGTGTGGGGTCAGCAGAATCTATTGGTGAGGCAGTGGGTGAGGCAGGGCCTTTGGATTGGCTTGTAAATGGTAGAGGACCAATATGAGATAGGGTAAGATATTGTTGAACCAAAGGTCTATAACAGCTTTATTACTCAAAATGACAGTACCACTATTCGTAGTATACTTGGGGGTTTAGTCGATCTTTTCTGGTTTGCCCACAAAATGTGGGTCTTTAGTCCTTGGGTGTCTTAATTCTGGGGATCTGGTGAATTGGTTGGTCATTGGGTTTGGCTTGCTCATAATTAGCGGGTGCTGATTGATAGATGCTATGGGCTGCTATTTTCCAACTTTACTCTCAAAATCATGCGGCCTGGCCAATAGCACCTTGGCCGTGACACTGGGGGCGGACACTGGTTGGCGTTCATTGGTGGTGCGGCTTTGGATTCCACTGAATCCTCCATTTGGCAGGCGGCTGTTTAGCATAGGTAAGGGCCTTTGGTGTTGTGCTATTTAGGGTGGACCCATTCAATCTTGGGAAGTCTTTTAAGCTTTGTGGGGCACCTGTCAAGCATCTCTCTGGCTCGAGCCCAAGAAAACACGGGTCATGAGCCACAGGCAGTAGAAGCCAGGGTTTGATCCCGCTATGGGTCTTGCTTTAAGATTAATAGCAAAATATCATTCATGACTGTTCCCTTTAATACTGTCCTGAACTCCAAATAAAATACCGTCCCAAAAAAATGTTGACAGATGGCTCTAGCCTTACCTACCAACCACCAGGGGTTCTGGGGTTATCCGAGCAGCCAAGGTTATCCTTGCTGATCTGGTTGCTCTATAAACCACACCCTACAGTGCGGCTGAAGATGCATGGAGATAATAAGCTCGATTTAGGGTAGTCCTTGTATTGGGATCAAGGGGTTTGAGTGAGTGAGATTGTTTAAGGTATATAGTAGGCTCTATCTGATAGCGAAGGTATGGCCTGGTGGATCGGAAAAAGGTTCCTGTTTGGTTGGAGAGAGGGAACTGTTTATTTTTCTCAAGGGTTGGGTGCCGACTTGGGGATTTTATTTGTTCATGGTTGGTGAGATTTTGCTTTGTGTTGTAGCAACTATCAAAGTATTCTAGGGTTAGAGTTTCGTTGGCTCCAGCTCGGATAATTGCGATCAAGGGAGATCCCCTGGGGTGCCGGTACCGATCGGACTTGTCAGGGATGGAGAGTCGAAGGGATGCATGGGATGGATTGTCGCCAGAGGTGGTAGGAGATTATTATTGTTGTTGTTGGCGCGTATATGGTAGGGGCAAACACAGCTTTTGTACAAAATTTCACGTGGCTCTTATATACTCCCGATCCATTATGCGATTGCTGGTCCACTGATACCTCATCTGTACGGTCTCTAAAGATCATGTCACGGGGTATAGGAGATTGGGTAAATAAAGGAGTAATGTATAATGAGCCGTGTTGAACTTCGAATCAAACCCCAACTTGTTGGATATGCCTGTATAAATGTGTTGATTTAAAGCTTTGATCCGATATTTTTACCCTTTTGACGAAACTATAGAGCATACGTTAATTCCAGGTTGGATTTGTTTATTTTACCACGGATGCCATCCCAGTTTCCTTGATGGGAACTGTAGCAGTTCTACATCCGGTGCGTAGTAGTAGCTTTAATATGGGCTGATGTTGTTTTGATGGGGCAATCAAAATCCATGCCAATTGAGTAGATTGACGAGTCAAACATTACAGAGTTGGGGTCTTTGTTTTCGAGCTTCATGTTTTCATCTCTACCCTACTGGCACATAATCGTCCAATGACGAGGGTTTGTATTAGGTCGTTGAAGCTGGGGGATCAGCAGCTGGCGAGGTATTTTAATTCGTCAACGGCAAATACCCAAAGCTTTAATCCCAATCGCGGTCAAGATTGGTTATGGATGGGATGACAATGGCTCGCGCCTCCGTATGCAAGGCAGCCAGAAGGATAAGGATAAATTGGCAGGGGAATTCCAAAATCTGCCATGGAGAAACATGCAAGCCACATCTCAAGCCAGGCTCATCGCCTGATCTTCTCGCCGTACGACTCCCTGGATGCTACAGAGCGGCGGGTGGTCAAGACCATAGCGGCTCTGTATGTCACGCTGCTCCGCAGCTTTATTGTCGCTGGCTACGTGACATTGGGATGCCTGGTGATGATGAAGCCCAAGATGTCAACGACAGTGTATTTCCTATGGGCGTGGAGCCTTGCCGAAGTGACCTTCCATCTGTTTATGCTGTTCCGCGCCCGCTTTGTCTTGGACAAAATCCTGCCGTTTGTTCGTCCCTGCCACGAGGATGGCCTCGCTTTGACCGAGGAAATCTGCCGCTCTGCACCAAGGCTAGAGGAGGTATTTGGTAGCTGGCAGCCGGTAGGTGCGTTCGACTTGACTAGATTCAACACCTGGCTGGTGTTCTACTGGTTCTATAAGTTCCCTCAGCAACTCACAAAGCAAGAGAAAAAGGAGCTAACCCTGGTCCAGAAGAAGATTGAAGAGGTTTACTCGATCAAACTGCGGCATCTGCCCTTTGTCAAAGAAGCTGGGATACGCCCCTTGATTGAACCTGTCCCTTTTCAATGCAAACCATTGCTGGTTTACTTGGTAAGGTATCCTGTTGATTGATCTAATGAAAGATGGCAACCTGCATAGACTTGGCTTCAGACTTGGCTCTTAAAATGATGAAGTTCAGATGGAAGCAGATCCCAGGTAACCCACTCACATACTGGCAGTTCACTGGGACCTCGAGTGAGCCCCCCATCTTTGTCATGCACGGGCTAGGAATAGGCTGGCTCATGTACATGTTGGAAGTGCGCTCAATACGCCGTATCCACCCGACACGCACCGTGGTTCTCCTCAATCTCCCGATGCTGACAATCACAATGTTTGCCTACATGGCGACAATGGATCAGATCATTGCTGCGATCGAATACATCTGTAAGCCTATTGGGCCATGTTCTTTTGTCACCCATTCCTACTCTACACTTATCGGCGGGTGGCTCTCTCGAGACAGGCCTCAGCTGATTCACCAGATGACCATGCTCGACCCCATCTGTTTTCAAACCTGGAAATCCACCTTACCCACCAACTTTGTCTATGCTTCACCGACCAGCTGCATACACGAGGTGGCTCGGTATCTCCTTGGGCACGACCCCAACATCACCCATCTCCTCTTCCGGAACTTCCACTGGTTCCAGAACTCAGTCTTTTCTCGGCACTTCACCCGCCCCACCCACGTCTATCTTGCCATGCGGGACTGGATCGTCGATTCGGAAAACTTCTACGCCCACCTGATGGAGCGGACCAACCCAAACTTAAAAGTCACCAAGTTCGACCACCACCACGGCGACATCCTCCTTTCTCCCGAGCTATCGAAAAGTGTCTGGGGGACATTGTGATCATAGATGGGGTTAAGCTCTTCATGCCTTACTATTATATATACAGTCCATTAAATTATGTAAATCAACGTAATTGATCTTTAAGCTGCATGGGCTACTGCTAGTATTTATAAGCTATTAAATACATTTATCTTATCATCCTTTTAGACACGATTCATTAAATTTACTAAATCAACGCCATTAAATTTTAAATCATATAGATTATATGGTAGTATTTATAAGCTATTAAGTACATTTAAATTATCATCCTTTTAGACGCGATTCATTAAATTTACCAAATCAACACCATTAAATTTTAAATCATATAGATTATATGGTAGTATAGGTGTGCTATTAATAGCCTTTACGTTGTTATTATAGATAAAATACATTAAATTTTGTAAATCAACCCGATCAATCTTTAATCTATATGGATTGGCTGGTATTATCGAAAGGCTATTAAATGCATCTAGATCCCTTTTATTTTAGATGGGATCTTTAAATCTATGCTCGGTACCAGTATAACTTGTAAATCACAAACTTTATCTGATACTATAGATGTGCTATTTAATGAATTTAATTCCTATTGTTCCAAACAAGTCCAATAGGATTATGTAAACCCACTTGTTTAATTTTCAACTTTGTAGGTTGGGTGATTATTTGTTTATTGATTTAACCCAGCCTTTAAATACGGGCTTGTTTATAAGTTGGACAACTATCGAGCCCTTGCTAATCAAAGCACCATACAGATCAAGAAGCCCTTGGTTTCAACTATGTATGGTGTGATGGACCAAATACATCATCTATAAAATATATAGAAACTATCATTCAATAAAGTACATGCAAACTTTTAATCGGTTAAGATTTATAGATAGAGCTGGGTCAGCACTTTTTCCATGGCTTATTTAAGTGCCATATCTTGATTTGATAAACTGATCTTCTCAGCTATTTTTTACAGCTTATCATAGCAGTAAGAAGATCAAACCTATCTCTCAGGAATTGATCCACTTATTATTTCTATCCTAGCTATCCTGTCGATCCAAAGTAGCCAAATCCAGATAATTAAATTAAAATCATTCACGATTCAATCGTGGATTTGAATTAGTTGCTTATTCTACATCGGGCCAAGGTACTGGATGCTGCTTGTCAAGCCTGGATATGTTCTTGGGATGCAGTCCTGAACAGTAAACTGGTTATGGATCAGCAATGCGCGAAGCGATAACTATATTTGTGATACTTAGATCTCTTCAATGGTCAAGCTATTGTCGCGATCACCAATCCCGATCGCCTGAACTGCATATCGGCCCTAGCAGTTAACCGAAACGAGTAATTCTGGATATCAAGACCTCTTAACATTGCCTGAATTTCAATTTCCAAGGCCAAGGGTTAAGCTTATAACTGGATTGTTCCCTAAATAGGATACCATTTTTTTACCCGCATCGGTTGAACAAACTGGATCTAGATTTAGCCTTTTATTTGGCGTATTGAAAACGGATCGGGGCTATCCCCGAAGCTAAGCATGCAATAAAACTAAACCGGTTAACCCAATTAAATCCTGGCTTGCGGGATAGGCATAATAATTTAATCCGTATGTAACGTCCTTATGGAATTCCCTCGGTGCTACTATAGCCCCAAGCATATCGAATGCTTCTTAATTAAGCTCAATCATCTCTCACATCCCCATGCCATTGCCAGGGGCTCTTTTAGTTAAGCAGGGTAGCATATTAGCTATAACGGGCGAGTCTCACAATCTCCCTCACTTTCTTTCCTTAATAAAGCCAAGTTAGTATTAAAAAGGGTAACGTATTAGCTATCCTACCCTCTCGATCCTTCGGCTCCATCAGCACCAGATTAGGTCACAACTGCAGCCCTTAAAGAGATTTACGCATAAGAGGAATCTAAGGAGAATCCCTCTACCCACCGCTTGTTCTTCCGTGGCTCATGAAAGATAGACAGCGGTATGGATGATAGCATGTGCCGAGTTTATAGAATATCTCGCCTCGAAGCCAGAAGGTTGAATTGAATGTAACTAAACGTTTATCTGAGCCACTCGCAACAATCCCAAACTTGACGAGTTAGCATGCTAATTACGCACTACACCAAATCTCTGACTCGTTCCAGCAGCCTCAGTAGATCTAGATTATTGGCTCGATTAACCGGCACCCAAGTTCCTTGGTCAACTGTACCCATCGAGATGAGAAATGGGTGGGTTAACCTTTAGTGGTGAACTCGGAACCACGACAATCATTAATCCAGCATCTAGACTTCAACAAGGTAACTGGAGCATCCGAGAGTGAAATAGGATTTCACAAAAAAATATGGAACTTATCGCGTTAGATCTTTTTGGGATTTAGGAACGCTTTGAGATTTAAGTTTGGATCACCCACGCTTCTGAAAAACGAAAATGTAGGCTGCAGGGGGGAAACTGATCCACTTCAAGCTTCGATACAGTACCCGGTTTCCGACTGATAAGTGACACCGCTGTACAATAAACCCTTGGCCAAGGAGAATAGCCCGCCAGAGAACATAAAAGAACCGTTGCGTATAAAATATCTTAGGGAGACTGAAAGAGTAGAAAGCTCAGCTTCGGTAGGTTTAAACCCTGCTGAGATAGATATAGACCACTCAGCCTGGAATAAATTCACTTCAACTGAGACCAAAATCCAAGTTTTTTAAGCTCAACCTCTATTAGCAGGGATCAGGGTATCAACCGTGTTGTAACTGTGCTGTTTTAGCAGAGTTACAAGGGGAAAAATATTTAGAAACTAAATAATAATCTTTATTGAGAGATAGTGATTATATAGTCATTGTGAATCAAGGATAACAGGAACATGATTGGTGATTACACAGCTGGATGGTGAAGGGGGTGGCTTGATCCTGGTAATGAGTCAAGCACCAAAATGAGGTATCCACCATAAGGGATCATCATTTGTTCATGTTGTTGGATTTGGAAATTTGAGTTGACTTCCTAGTCTGGCTTTGAGTGGCCGGGTAATCAGATTGCGGGTTACGACCCAGCTTTCTCGGAACCATGCTGGTGGGTCAAGCCTGATGTTTCAACACCCCCTCCCCCCCGACTGAAGGTTGGCCTCCTCTGGGGGTAGGTTGTCAAAGCCCAGGTGCCATACTAGACTAGCTGTTGTTCTGTGGCAGGCAGGGCAGTTTTGCGTTGTTTTTGTCTTGCTTTGCAGGGTCTCAGGTGATCATGGTGTAAGGTTTTGTCTTGTTTGTGCTTCCTGAGTCCTTGCACAAGGTAAGTGTTATTTTTGTTTACCTTTATAATGATTGCTGGGCCTACTTTCTTGGGTTGTAGTTTGCTTTTATCAACGTTCATTACCCAAACTTTGTCCCCAACTTCATGTCTATCTTGGATAGGGACAAAGGTTTTTTTCAGACGTTCATTTTCCTTTTCTGTTTGTTCTCTGTTGGCCTCTATAATTTGAGGGTCTGAGCAAGGGGGACTTTACTTGGAATTTCCAGTTTGGGTCCTGTTAATACTTAAATGATATTTGGCTGTGTGCCGTATACCAACTCAAAAGGGCTTTTTCCAGTGGATCTGTTCACTCAGGTTTGGCCCACAAGTAGTGCAGTTGATAGCTGTGTATACCAGTCTTCAGGTCTTCCGGTGGTGAGCTTGGCTAAGGCTTGCATGAGGCTGCCATTAAGACGCTCTATGCGTCCATTGGCCTGTGGGTGGTATGGTGTTGTTACGGTGTGTTTGACCCCATTTTTTGCGAGGTATATGTTGGTGGTTTTGGAGGTCAACTCTTTCCCTCCATCGGTTATCAGGAGTTCTGGTTTTCCAAACTTGCTGACTATCTCTTTGCCAATAAATTGTCGTACATCATTGCCAGTGTCAGGATTCTCCTTTTAATCTTTAGCTGCTAGCATTCTATCTTTTTGAACTCCTTATTAATTTTGAAACATTGGGCTATTTTTTTCTCATTGCTTTATTCAAAAATATTCCCTTACTCTTACCTCTCTTCAACTGGCAATATTCCATCTAGTTACAGTTAGTTTTAAGTTTTGAAGCTTACCTTGTTTTCCTCCTGGACAATTTTTGAACCACAAACCTAAAACATTAGTTAAAATCATTGAGTCTGAAAGAAGAATACCTTTTTGCTCCTCCTGCTTACAACAGCATCTTCAGACCAGGTTTTACTGCTCTCCCGCTCTTGCTTTTGCTTTTCACATTCTCCAAGCAACATCTGTTCCCCCGCTTCTTCTCCTTCTGGCTCTCCCTTCTTAGTTTTAACTTATCTAAGTTAAACATGACAATAGTTGATTTTTCAAACCTATATTTTTCAGAAAGGTTTCCTAGCCAAAAATGGTTGAAACTTTCACCTCAATTCTTGCATTTCACAAACAGAGCACAATAAAAGGCTTGGTTTTTCCAGTCTCAACAATAAGTTGAGATTGTTTGACTTGCACCTCAAAAAAGGTACTTGTTAGGTTTTGTGGCTTGTGTTTTCTTTTTAATTTAGTTGACTTATTTCTTTTCCTTCTTTGACTTTATGATTCCTTTTGACTTTCTATTTCACCAGTTAGGTAGTTTCTATAATAATACACACAATCTGATTATTGATAGTTTTAACCCTCCAACTAGTGGTGAGCAATTCCCTGACTTAGAAATTGAATTTTTGACCAAATCCTCAGTCATTAAGACTGGGTTTTATTTTATTTTCTTAGGATTAATCAACTGCCTCAGTCCTTATTTTACATCCTATAAGCTTCTAGGAGCCCTAGTCCAGTTGTTATTACAAAATTTACCTACCTTTTTATATTTGATCAACATAAATATCAACGGTATTAAAGCTTTAGTCTATAACCACCTTCCCCAAACTATGAGACCTTACATTATCTCAACTTCACATGGCAATATGCCAGAATTAAACTTTTTTTCTCAACCATACTTTTGTTTGTTTTAGCAGTCACTTTATTTTGCACACTAGCTTTGTCCTTCCTTTTATACCTTATCTCATTTTTATTCTTTAAAAATAAGTCCCCTGTTGATAAGGATAATACAGAGAACATTTCCACCTCCCATAGTCAGACTGTTATACTCAATAAAATTTCCAAGTTTAAACAATTATCTAATTCTTCTGATAGCACCTTCAATTTACTAGCTTTCACACAAGCCCACTTCCTTGCATACCCTTTTGAGTTCAACTCAGACTCTCAAAAGGTTATCTACCTTGCTAAGCAGCTAGAGGGCCCTATGCGTAGTTGGTTCTGTGAGTCATCTGTCCAAGATCTGTCTATCCTTGAAAGCTACAACCGCTTTGTATCCAAATTACTCACACACGCCGCTGAAGAAGGAACCAAGGAAGAGTCTGCTACCACTCCAAACACATGTTTTTCCAGCTGCACACAAGGAACGGGGTCCTTAGCTGACTACAACAAGCGTTTCCAAGAGATAAAATCCCAATTAAAGGCCACTCACGCTGAAGCTTGTGACTTTTACATGCTTGGGTTGAACTCTGACCTTAAGGTCTTCCTTATACATCACAACCTACCTGAAGAGTTGGAACCTCTCATCAAGACAGTCTCAAAATGAGAAAGGAAGTTCCAAACCATTTCTAAGCCATCCCAACCTTGACCAGTCTTTTCCATCAACCAGCCTACCACACGTCTGACAACCAACCCGCGCCCTTTCTCTACCGTAAACCCAACCAATACCTCACCAGTCTTGGCCTACAAACCAAACGAGGGCAGTGGATACCTTTTGACTGCCGCCAAAGCTCTCCGCAGACAATTGAATAAACTGTGCTTGTACTGTGGCCAGGGTGACCACTTGGTGGTTAACTGCCCAGATCCTTGACGTATTCCCTGTTCTAACCCGGAAACTGAACTCACTTTGGAGAGAACAACAACAGATCCCACAGGCCCTTCCAATCAGACACAGGTTAATAACCTTCAGACCCCTGGGAAGTCTTCTCTGCCCTTTGTCTGAATTGTGCTTCATGGTCCTGACTCCAGCGTTGAAACCTTTGCCTTGTTGGATACAGGTGCTGATGTGAATTATATAGATTCCAGACTAGCCAAGGCTTTGAAGTTCCTGCCCGGTTCAAAGATAGACGCTTGTGGCCCCAACAATCTGCCTGTAACAGCCTTTGAGATAAAGCCTCCCATTCTGTTCCGCCTGGGGAAATCCGCCTTTCACTCACAGTTTGTCAGTTCTGAGTCACTAAACTTCCCTGTTTATCTTGGCATGAACTGGTGTGAAGAAGTTGGCCTCACCGTCAGGTGTCAGGAACGTAAATTTGATTTCCATACCCATGACATTCCCTGCTCTCTAGACCTCTTAAGAAAACAGCAGCTCCCCATTAGTTTTTGGAACTTTAAGATGCTGAACTCCTACATCATCCTACCTCCCGCAGAGGCAGCTCTGGATGACAATGGTATTCCCCTCTGCATAAGTGACTATGAGGAGGTATTCAGCAACAAGCAGTGTTGCAATCTGCCTCCTCACAGACCTTATGACATCCAGATCAACTTAACTGAGGGAGCAAACCCGCCCTGGGGTAGGATCATTCCGCTATCCAATGCTGATAATAAGATGCTCTTGGAATATATCAATAACAAACTTAGCAAAGGCTTCATCACTTGCTCCACGTCACCCTGCTCTTTGCCCATCTTCTTTGTAGCCAAATCTGATGGCTCCAAACAACCCTGTATCAATTATTGCGCCCTGAATGCTGTCACAATCAAAGATTGTTGTCCCATCCCTTCCACCAAAGCCTTCACTGACTGCCTCTTGGGTAGTCAGGTCTTTTCCAAAGTTGACCTTTGTGCAGCTTTCAATCAGATCCGTGTTGCCAAAGGACATGAATGGAAGACTGCCTTTTGCACCCCTTTTGGTCTCTACAAGTACAAAGTTATGCCCTTTGGCCTGTGCAACGCACCCTCAACGTTCCAAGCTCTTATGAACAAAGTTCTTCTTCCATTCCTAAATGAATTTGTGGTAGTTTATCTTGACAAAATTTTGATATACTCCAAGAATTATTCCAACCACGTTGATTACCTGAGAAAGGTCATGGACAGGCTTCAAGAATACCATCTGTACTGCAAGCTCTCTAAGTGTTGCTTCTTCCAGACAAGTGTTGAATTCCTTGGATATATTGTCACTAAGGAAGGATTTGCTATTGCTCTGAGCAAACTTGATGCTATCCTCTTGTGGCCCGTACCTAAGAATCACAAGGAACTCTGTGGGTTCCTTGGTCTTGCCAACTACTGCTGCAAGTTTGTCCCCGGTTTCAGCAGCATTGTCCTTCCGCTCACAAACCTGACCTCTACCAAGGTTGAGTTCAAATGGTCTGCTGAAGCACAAGATTCCTTTGAGCGGATCCGTATCTGTTTGCCACTCCTCTGGTCCTTCTCATGCCTGATAGCAATAAACCCTTCTTCTTGGAGACCGACGCCAGCACTATGCTGTCGGTGCTGTCCTTCTTCAGCATGGGGGGGATGATATGCTCCATCCTGTAGCTTACTACAGCCAGAAGCTCTGCCTGCTGAGAAGAAATATCCTGTCCACAACAAGGAACTGCTTGCAATTATCAAGTCTCTCAAGCATTGGCGCCGTTACCTCAAAGGAACCTCAGACCCTGTTAGCATCTTCACGGACCATAAAAACTTACTGTTCTTCACCCAAGCCCGCCACATATCACAACGTCATGCTTGATGGGTGATCAAGTTCACCAACTTCTTGTATACCATCACTTACAAGAAAGGATCCCTCAACGTTCTCCCTGACCTACTTTCTTGACACCCCACAAATGCCAACTCTGACCCTGAATATGAACGTCTCAACACCAAGGCAGTTCTCCCTGCATCTGTCTTCATTAACCAAATCTCTGCAACTCTCTTCAACTTCCCAGATACCTATTCTATCTAGAAGGCTCAGTCAGAAGACCCTGATTCCAGCAAGATCATTCAGGACCTGCTATCCAAAGCAATGCCTCCCTCAGAATATTCACTTGAGAACAACCTTCTCCTCTTCTGCAAACTGGTTATGATACCCAATAAAGACTTGCAGTTGCAGATCACAATTGTATTCCACAACTCCCTCCCTGCCAGACACTTAGGTTACAAGAGAACCTTGGCCCTCATAAAGTCACACTACTGGTGGCCACAGATGGCAAAGACCACTAAGGAATATGTTGTCAGCTGCCTAATATGTCTCAGAAACAAGAATCACACTACCAAGAAATCTGGCCTACTCTGCCCTCTCCCAATTCCTGAAGGTCCATGTCAAAGCCTCTCTATGGACTATATCACTCAGCTATCTTTATCTTCAGGCTACAACGCCATCTTAGTAGTGGTTGACCGCTTCTCTAAGGAAGCCTCTATTTGCCCATGCCACACAACTGTCACTGCCAAGCAAACCGCCGAGCTATTTGCCAAGTATATATTCCCCCATCACAGAGTTCCTTGTGACATAGTCTCTGACCGTGGCCCCCAGTTCACCTCTGCATTCTGGCAAGACCTCATGGCCTCCCTTGGGGTAAACTCCCTCTACAGCAATGCATATCACCCATAAACCAATGGACAAACAGAAAGAACAAATCAGACCTTGGAACAATATCTCCGCTGTTTCATCAACAAGAAGCAGGACAATTGGTCCGACCTCCTTCCTATTGCCCAATACTCCTATAACTCAGCTTACCATGGATCAATTGGCATGAATCTGTTACAGGCAAACCTTGGTTACACACCTTCTTTTCTTCCTGACTTACAGAGCTACTTCCATTCACAGTCAGCAGCCAAGCTTGCTACTGAAATTAAGGAAATACAGACCCAACTTGTTGCGCACCTTCATTCTGCCATCTTAGACTATAAGAAGCACTATGACAAGAAAATAATTCCTGGCAATGAGATCCAGCTCAACAACTCAGTGCTTCTCTCAACCAAGAATCTCCTGGTTATTGTTGCGTCCTGCAAACTTTGCCCCCGCTTCATTGGACTCTTCCAAGTTGTAGAGAAGATTGGAACCACTGCCTTCAGATTATCCCTCCCTGAGCACTTCCGCATCCACAATGTTTTCCATTGTTCACTTCTCCTGAAGTTAAAGCAACCTCCTCCCAACCACCAATCAAAGGTCCCTCCTCCTCCTCTTCAGGTCCAAGGCTCTGATGAATATGAGGTACAGGAAATCATAGCTCAGCACACCCTTCAATCTGGCACAGAATACCTCATCTTATGGAAGGGATATAAACTTGAGGACTCTACATGGGAGCCTGAGGGGAACCTCAAACACTATCAACAGTTGCTCAAAGCCTACCAGGATCTTCAGACTAGCAGCTAGGGGGGTACTGTCAGGATTCTCCTTTTAATCTTTAGCTGCTAGCATTCTATCTTTTTGAACTCCTGATTAATTTTGAAACATTGGGCTATTTTTTGCTCATTGCTTTATTCAAAAATATTCCCTTACTCTTACCCCTCTTCAACCGGCAATATTCCATCTAGTTACGGTTAGTTTTAAGTTTTAAAGCTTACCTTGTTTTCCTCCTGGACAATTTTTGAACCGCAAACCTAAAACATTAGTTAAAATCATTGAGTCCAAAAGAAGAATACCTTTTTGCTCCTCCTGCTTACGACAGCATCTTCAGACCAGGTTTTCCTTCTCTCCCGCTCTTGCTTTTGCTTTTCACATTCTGCCAAGCAACATCTGTTCCCCCGCTTCTTCTCCTTCTGGCTCTCCCTTCTTAGTTTTAACTTATCTAAGTTAAACATGACAATAGTTGATTTTTCAAACCTATATTTTTCAGAAAGGTTTCCTAGCCAAAAATGGTTGAAACTTTCACCTCAATTCTTGCATTTCACAAACAGAGCACAATAAAAGGCTTGGTTTTTCCAGTCTCAACAATAAGTTGAGATTGTTTGACTTGCACCTCAAAAAAGGTACTTGTTAGGTTTTGTGGCTTGTGTTTTCTTTTTAATTTAGTTGACTTATTTCTTTTCCTTCTTTGACTTTATGATTCCTTTTGACTTTCTATTTCACCAGTTAGGTAGTTTCTATAATAATACACACAATCTGATTATTGATAGTTTTAACCCTCCAACTAGTGGTGAGCAATTCCCTGACTTAGAAATTGACTTTTTGACCAAATCCTCAGTCATTAAGATTGGGTTTTATTTTATTTTATTTTCTTAGGATTAATCAACCGCCTCAGTCCTTATTTTACATCTTATAAGCTTTTAGGAGCCCTATTCCAGTTGTTATTACAAACTTTACCTACCTTTTTATATTTGACCAACATAAATATCAACGGTATTAAAGGTTTAGTCTATAACCACCTTCCCCAAACTATGAGACCTTACAGCCAGTGTGCGCCTTTAATGCTTGGGCTACTGGCCATCTTGTAGTGAAGTCTATGGCAGTGATGATATATTTCTTATTGTTGTGTTTCCCTGGAATGGGGCCAACAACGTTTAGGGCCCACCCCTTGAAGGGTAGTTGTTTGTGGATGGTTAGTACTGATTTTGGAGGGGCTTTGCTTTTAGCAAATTTCTTGCATACTTCACATTGGTCTAGGACTTCCTGAACAACACAATAAAGGGTTGGTCACCAGGCCTTGTGTTTAAGGAATTTGTATAGGTTTTGGCTCTTGGTGTGTCTGAGGTCTCTGTGATATTGTAGGATGGTGTCCACTTGCTGGTGTGTGGGGATATAAGGGATGGTAGTACCGCCAGACATTTTTCTGTGCAAGGACCTGTACACGTCAGCAAATATGTGTTTGTTTTTGATGACTGTTTCCTTTTGTTATGTTGGTTGTACCAGGAGGGAAACCCTTGTCTTTTTTCCATAGTACAAGGAGGGGCCAGTCTGAGTTGAGCTCATTTTTGCCTCTTGTGGCTCAGACATACAGGCACAAGAGGGCGTCCACCATGGCAAGTTCTGGACCAGATTTGTACTGTATGAGCATATTGAATCTCTCCAAAAGCTCTATCCAGCGGGCTTGGCGGCAAGATAGATTTGCTTTGGGTTTGAAATATATGAGCAACTTGTGGTCAATCAATGCTGTGAATTCTTCCTGTTGTTCTAGATAAGAGCGCCATTTGACTAGGCAGTGTATAATGGTCAGAAGTTCCTTGTTGTGGATAGGGTATTGACACTTGCCGTCTGTCAACTTTTAGGATTCATAAGCTATGGGCAAGAAGTCACCATCATTATTTTTTATTTGTAGTACTCCCCCAATGGATGCGTCTGAGGTGTTGGTTTCCATTTGATATTCCCCGTCACGTTTGGGGTATTGCAGGATAGAAGCTGTTGTGAGCTTCTCCTTGAGGCATCTAAAACAGAGGTCACAATGGGGGGTCCACACAAACTTGGATTTGGCACCTGTTATGGCGGATAAAGGGGCAGTCAAAACGCCACAGTCAGGTATGGAGTGGTGTACATAGGCCACCATTCCCAAGAAGGTGTGGAATTTCCAACTTATCCTTGGGTGGCAGCATGTTGCAGATGGCCTGTATATTTTGACTGTCAGTTTTGATGCCGTCTTTTGAGACTATGTGTCCCAGGAAGGGTAGCTGCTTGCAGAAGAACTGGCACTTGGAGGGTTTGGCCAGCAGCTTGTGTTGTGCCAGGGTAGCAAAGTCTACCTCTAGGTCTTTGTGGTGCTGTTCCACTGAGGGGCTGTAGATGATGATGTTGTCTAGGTAGCCTAGGGCATGCTTGCCTATGTGTGGAGCAAACACTTTGTTCATGAAGGTCACAAAGGTAGAAGGGGTGTTTGTCATGCCAAAGTTGAGCACCACACACTTGTAGGAGCTATATTTAGTGTGGAAGGCTGTTTTGGGTATTTCTTCCTCCTTAATACAAATCTGGTTGTAGCCTGTGGTTAGGTCAATCTTGGAAAAGACTGTGGCTCCTCCCAAGGCGTCAAAGAGGTTGTCAATCAGTGGTAGTGGATAAAATTCTTGATGGTAACTTTGTTTAGGGCTTGGTAGTCTGTGACCAGATGCAAGGTACTGTCCTTATTGGCCACAAAGAATACGGTGGCCCCAAAAGAAGACTGTGAGGGGCAGATAAGTTCTTTCTCCAACGCTTCCTTGAGGTAGGCGCGTAGGGTGTTGTCTTTGTTTGGGGTCAGCCAGTAGATAGGATGTGCTTTGGGTACAGCTCCTTTGAGCTGGATGGAGTGTTGAATGTGTTTCTTTAGGGGCAACCTGGGTAGAGCTTCCTTGAAGATTTCTGGATGGCAGGCCACAATTTTGCAATCCTGAGGTGTGGAGGTATCCTGGTGGTCCTTGAAGTGTATGATCTTTTACTGGCAGGAGTCCCAGTCAATTGCCTTGAGGTTTTCCTTTTTGTCCATGGCCTCTGTGATGCGCACAAAGATGTGGTTGTGTAGGAGTTGGTCCACTGAGTCAGGGTAGATCTGGTGATTGACATCTTCAAGCTTAATAGTCAACACTGAGGTTGCCCAGCCTACGTGGGGATTGTTCTTTTGTAACCAATCCAACCCCAGTACAATGTCAAACTTTGGGAAGTCAATGACAGGGCCTTGGATGGTAAAGTTTAGGCTCTTGAGCATGATGGAGAAGGGGTGGTTTCCCTTGTTACAGCAATGTGATGTTCACCAGCAAGGACCACTTTTTTAATCCGCAAAGGATTAGTGGCTAGCTTGAACTTGTCTAAAAAGCTACTGTTGACTAGGGTTCAATCTGTCCCCAAGTCCAGGAGTGCCAAGCCTGTGTAACTGCAAAAACAGAAAGGATAGGACATCAGTTTATTGGGATGTCTGGCAATGGTGTACAGTACTGGGTCCTCCGAGGGTACTTGGATCATTGGATATTGGTCCACGTCCTTGGGTTGGTACTCATCATTAGACAAGTCAGGAGTTGTGTGAAGAGCTTGGCTTTCTTAATGCTCTCCCTGGGCTTTTCCCTTGTCTTGATTGTCTTGTGTGGCAGTGATACAGAAATAAGTACAATTTGACTGGCCATAGTTTCCATTCCCATGTCCATTTGTGCTTGTGGGTTTATGGTTGGTGTTGTTTCCGTTACTTCCAGGGAGTGGTCAAGTGGAGCGCCCACCTGTGTGAGAATCCTTGGGTCTCTCTTGTTTTCCAATTTGTGCCTTATTGAGGGTGTTAGATGTTTGTTCCTCTTTTATGCCTTGCGGTACAGGCTTTGCAGGTTGGTTACCTGGTCTAGGTTTGCATGCCTCATTACATGCAACTTAAGGGCGTCATAGTACATGAGGTGTGTGGCTGGGGTGTCAAAGGCCATATCAGACGGTGCGCAAAGTTGGAGTTCCTTGTAGGCGTGGGTGAGTTCCTTCACAGTGCCTGTCTGGGTTAGGTTCTTTACTTGGCGTAAGATCATGAGCGCCGTGTCCTTAAGCACAAACCTTGCCAAGAAGTCTTGCTTGAAGGTATCCCAGTTCTTCTTGGCCTGTTCTTCATGCCATTTTTCACACCAGGTGCCAGCGTTGTGGGTCAGTCAGATGGAGATTTCTGCAATCCAAAATTGCTGTGGACATTCCATCTGGGCCAGCTTGCTCTGGGCTGACTAGATCCATGCGGCAGTGTTGTTATTGTTGGCCTCAGTAAAAGGTTCCAAGGCAGCGCTTCATAGTCTTTGGGCTACATAGGCAGGCATGTTGTTTTTGTTGATTGGTTGTGGGAATGTGGCAGCCGTCTGGAAGAACCCTTGTGCATACATGACTATGAAGACAGGTAGTGGAATCACTGTGTTCTGGTACAGGATGAAGCCATCAGGTATCTTGGCACCAGGGGTATACAGGGTCTAGTCCAGCGGAAGGCCAGACATAATTCTGTCAAGGATTTGTTGGCTGCAGCAAGTATGGGCAACAGGCTGAATTTTTATAAGATGAGGTAGGATGGAAACCCTACTTTTGCTACCAATGTAGTAACTGTGCTGTTTTAGCAGAGTTACAAGGGGAAAATATTTAGAAACTAGATAATAATCTTTATTGAGAGATAGTAATTATATATTCATTGTGAATTGAGTATAACTGGAACATGATTATGTTGATTACACGGTTGGATGGTGAAGGAGATGGCTTGATCCTGGTAATGAGTCAAGCGCCCAAAACAAGGTATTCATCATAAGGGATCATCATTTGTTCATGTTGTTGGATTTAGCAATTTGAGTTGACTTCCTAGTCTGGCTTTGAGTGGCCAGGTAATCAGATTGCGGGTCACAACCCCACTTGCTCAGAACCTTGCTGGTGGGTTGAGCCTGCTTTATTGACAATTGCCAAGGTGATCCAAACCTATCATAAAATATGTATTTGCAGAGGTAACTTCTTGAACCAGGCTAGAACACTTAATCAAACAAATAGATCAGTTTCCATATCTACAAGGGTAAGTAAAACCAGTGTGAGGTGGTGGGTGGGATTCCAAAAGGAAAAGCTGAGCTATGCCTAGCTTTGCCCCTTCACAGCATCTCACCTGGTTACTTGCTTTGGTATCTTCTGAACCCATTTTTTGTTTTTTAAATCAAAAGCCTTTTAAAATTATGATCTATACTCCAGTTGGTAAAGGGATGGATGTGCTAGGCTGGCTGCCAAAATATTGAAGCTGTGATATGCTCAGCTTCACTCTTTTATAGCAGCCCAATGGTATGTGTTTTTAATATATAGTTGGTAAAAGGTGTTGAATGGTTTTCAGGCTACCAAAAGAGAAAAGCTGTTCTATGCTCAGATTGACTCTTTTAGAGCAGCCAGATGGTATACTTTTCTAGTCCATAGCTAGTAGAATTTATGATCAAAGACAGGTGTGAAGTTATATCTTTTGGAATTTAAATATTTAGGCTTTTTTAATGATCTTTATCACAAATTAATGAGCAAAAAGCCATGAGTGATGGCAGCCCACTAGAATGTGTTTGTGGTCAAATACCTGGTAAAGTGCTATTCAAAGATGCAGTTCCCATATGTTTCCTTGGCAGCAATTATTCAGATTTATCATTGAAATAATATCAGAGATTGACAAGCATAAAAAGCTGAGCAGTGAGCGGGCTACCAAAAGAAACCAGCTGTGCCCCCATTTTATTCTTGTGGCAATTCCTGCCATATATTTTCTGTTACTCTAGCAGAATGCTTTTTTATCTCAGCATGACTTTTTTATCCTCTTTCTTTTTCTAGTTATTAAATATGGCTTATTAGCACACAAAAGCTATTGTTTCTTGTCAATAAGAATGCTAGTGTCAAGGAGCTGGATGTACAAGTATTATGGCTATCAGCAACCCACTTAACATCCAGCCATTGCCCAATTTGGTGCCTTTTCAATATACAGTTTGACATGCCAGAAATGGCAATAAAGCAATATCACATGACTGTCTAAGTATCCAGAAACTCAAACCCATCCTGCACATGACCAACCCCTATGTTTGATCCAACTAAATCCCTACCACAGCAAAAGCTATACAAGTCTAAAGTTTATCTAATAAAGTATACTTCTCTTCTTCTTAATTTCATATTCAAAGCTTTCCCAAAAGTTGCTCCTCATCACTAGCTTTGGTAGATCTTCAACTTTCATTAAAGAACTATGGTTATGCTTTAAAAATGCTCCATTAACTGTTTCCAAGTCCTTATTTTGCTGGTTTTTACCTTTTTTATGGATCATATCTCTGGCATTTATAAGGGCTGGGGGATTAAATACCTTTTATCCCTATCCTGAAACAACTATGACTTTAAGTCAATCTTTATCCCCTTATTAAATTTTGAGTTCTAAAGAACGCATCCACACATTTGTTAAGGAATGACAAGCACGTGATATGAGATCTACCCTCCCTCTGGTTCTGTTTGCCCAGTCTACAGGAAAAGTTATATGATCTTTTTTGAACATCTTTTTTAACATAAATATGAATCTTTGATTTGGTTTGTTGTATAACTCTTATTCTCTGGCATGCTATCTTTTTTATTATACATCTAATATTTAGTATGCTATATAGATTTGTTACATAAGCTTATGGTTTTTGGCATCATTTGATTTGGCTGTGGGAATAGCCTAAAATAGTTTGGCTTGATTGCTTTCTATTTGCTGGGTTTGAATTCTCTAGCACCTTATCTCTTTAATTTAAAAGCAAAGAGGAAGGATTAAAAGCCATACCAATTAAAAAATAAAAGGAATGGTATTATAACTCTATAAGGTTTCCTTATTCTGCTAATCAAGCTCAATAAAATTGAGTTAAGAATAGAAACTTTTAAAGGAAAGATACAGCAAATGAAGTTGAAATAAAAGCACATATAGTAAGCCACTATTTTATTTAAGCATTACAGTTTTTTAGATCTTTTAAAGCTGTAAGGTTAATATATTTTTTGAAACTATGCTAGTTGGATTAAAACGACTGAAAGCAGTTGCTAAACTCTTTTTATTGATTCTATAGCATAAGCTAAGCTAAGCATAAGACTTTCTTAAAAGACTATTTAAAAGCTTTTTAGTGATAGTTTATAGTTAATGCAGTAAAACTTTGCAAAGAAGACAAAAATATATACCTTTTTAAGCTAATAAGTGCAACAACAAAAAAAGGATAATCAAGATACTCAATTGATAACTTTAAACTGTTGAAACAATTTTAACCAAATATTTATTTAAAGAACCCCGTTTTTAAAGAGCAATAGTTGGATCAAAAATTATTGGAAAACAATAGATATTATACTGCGCCTAAAAAAGCTTACCAAACCAAAATTCTGCCTAAAAGCAAATATCCAAGGTTATGACATTCAAGTTATTAAATCTGCTAAAATTTTACGTGTCCCAAGATCTGCTTTGAGCCAAACATGAGGTTTAAATTGAGGTTAGTAAATTTGAAAGAAAAGGCTTACCCAACTCAGGATCTGCTGAAGATTAAGTACATCTAAAAGGAAAATAGGTTCAGTTGTTTACTATAAATGATTAGTTGAAATTCAGCTTTTTTAAAAAAAGATTAATGAATCAAACCCTTACTTACCAAACTGAGATCTACTTCAGGGTAAAAATCTGGTTTTTTAAATCAAAGTTAGTTAATTTAGTAAAAAAGCGCTTACCTAACCTTGATCTGCGGCAGACCAAGTCCATCTAAAAGAATGTTAATTTTATAGTTTACTGGAAATGCTTACCTGAAATAAACCTTTGATTTGATTTTAAAAATGATAGTTTATTTAATTTATCACGTTTTCAAATTAAAATTATTTTTAAAACTTTAAAATCAAGCTTACCTTTAAGCTTCCTGATGTTTTATGAGCTAAATATTTGGTTTATTATGAATATTTTGAAGCTATCATTTAGTTTGAAGTGAATCTAAAGTGTTGTTGGATGAGAAAGTTAGTATCAAAGTTATGTGGGGCTTACCTTGCTTATCAAATGCTATTGAATCTTAGTTGGTAAGAATTTGATAGTTTATTCTTTTGATTTTAGTTCATGATTTGTTTTTTATTTAATATTGAATTCTTCAGCCAGCCAAACAGAGCTTGGAAGTATCCAAAGCAAACCTGTAATGCTTTTTGTTAGCTGGCTTATTGGCAACTAGTCAGCTCTGCTGGCCTGACAGACTGCATAAGCAAAAAGCCTATTTAGGGGCAATCCAGGATAAAGGCAGACAAACGTGGTGTGGCAGGCAGGATTCCAAAAGAACAAAGCTGAGCTACGCCTGCTTTGCCCTTTTACAGCGTCCCACCTGGGTACGTGTCTAGGTATCCTAGCTGAATTTTTTTTTGTTTTTTATATTAGCTAACTCTTGAAATCTTTATCTTATACTATATTTGGTAAAAAGAAAGGTGTTTCAGGCAGGCTGCCAAAAGAGCAAAGCTGTGCTAGGCTCAGCTTTTCTCTTTTACAGCAGCCTGCTGGTATGTGTTTCTAGTTAACAGCTGGTAAAAAGTGTTTAATGATAACAGCTTTGTGGGGTTCCTGGTCACCAGTCCCCATAGTGTGTCCTGGGTTGTAGCCAGGGACCGGCTTGGAGGAGTGTCATTCTCCAACAGGGGTGAAGGGTTGGTGAGAAGCTTATACTTGGCTTGCATAAGGGCAAACTCCTCAAGTACCTTTCCAATCACCAAGTGAGTGTCTCCGCTGTATACCTGGACTTCAGCAGGCGCCAGCCCACCTGTAGGCCAATACCAATCCTGTAATAGTCTTGTAAACTCTTCTCCAATGAACTCTTTTCCTCTATTTGTCATCTCCAAATGCCTGGTCACCTTCTCCCACTCCTCCTGGGCAGATTTACTAGAGGCAAACTTCCTGCACCCTAGGCAATAGGATTCCTCATCCCCTGGGCTAGGCTAGAAAATATGGGGCAATTGACTCATGAGACTTATATACTCTTTTCACACGGGAAAATCAGATAGGGGTTGTAATAGGCGCTTTATTCTCTGTCAGAAGGAAGATCCCCTTAGAAACCTTCTGAGATATCACCTTTGGGTAGGGAATAAGAAAGGGTTTGTGCCAAAACTTGGAGTCCTTGTACTTGGTCTTTGACTCCTGCTCCTTGTTCTTGGGCTCCGGCACTTTGATCATGGGCTCTGTTGTCTTAATCTTAAGCTCCTGTGGTCTGACTTGGCTCTGGCTTCCTATCCTTGGTCTCCTGCTCCTTTTGTAGCTTTGGTGGCCTTTGTAATCCACTTGATCCAGTCCCTGAAGAGTCTCAGATAGCTCTCCCTTTTATAGACCCTTGTTTCAAACCAAAATCCTCTCTTAGAACTCTGGTTCTTTAAAGCTTAAACTATCCTGTTTTTCTTCTTCTATAATATATTAAACTTTCAAACTTACTTTAGCCAATGAAAGCCCTGAATTTTCTGCTTCTGCTCCATATTTTTTAGGCTTTAACTCTCAAGTTAAAGCCCCTAAAAACCTGATTCAGTAGGCTCTGGGTCGCAGCCAATCAAACGCCTTGCTTCAATAGTTTTGCAAAAACAGTTTATCTGGATGACCTGTTCCTGACCCTGGTTTGAACTCCAAGCTGCCCTGCTCCGGGTAAACCACTGCTCCGCGTTTCAAACGGTTTTGCCGTAATTCCTGTCACATTTCCCCGGCAAATCTTGAGCGCTTCCACATATGTTTTACTTAGGCAATTTTTGATCCTTTGATTTTTCAACGTTTCTCCGCGTTTCTCTGTGTTTCCGTCAACGTTTTGCATCTTTGAACCTGCCTGTTGCTTGTCTATTGCTCCCCTAGTTGTTCTTGGCAAAATTTGCTCTTTTTTTCTCACAGTTTCTCTGTTCCTCTTCCAGCTTCTTCCAGGTCCTTTTTTCTCTCTCATCTTTTTCCTAAAAATAACATATAGTTCTAATAAACTATAGATTATTTTTCCTCCTCTTTCTTTTTCTTTATATAAATTTTTAATCCTTTTTTAATCATAATCAGGCAGTATTCAATCATTCTTGAACTGCTTATTTATATCCAAATTTCTTCTCAAAAGTCACTAAACCAGCTCTTCCAGCCTCTGTATTCAGTCCAGCTAGGTCATTCTCTCTCTCTTTAGTTCTTCAGCACCAACTTCTGGTCCTTTGGCCATCCTACCTCATGATCTGCTAGTTCTTCATCCTGTCTTCTTGTCCTTCTGCTTATCCTTAACCAGTTCCACACTAGGAACTTCATTTGTTCCCTTAACACACTGAACCATATTGGTCCATTCCATTCAATATGAATTAACAGTCCATCAACTAGCCTTCACTGTGACCAAACAGTCCCTCCTGCTAGTTTTATCTGTTAATTCCATGAACCACCTTGGTTCTTTATCTCAGCCCCCATTACCAGAACTCGTAGACCCAGGCATGAGTCTACATTGAACTGGCATTTGACTGGGCCCTCGCAAGTGGCAATCCACATAGGCAATTCAACCATAAATCTATGTCTATGTGTTGTCTTTACTCACCCAGGTGATGAAATCTGGGCTTTCAGTTGCAGAGTAATCAGCTCTACTTCCAAGAGACCTGATCACACCAAGTTCTGCAGCTTGCTTCCCCAAGCAAGCCACCTTGGTGACACCTCTGAGCATTCCTATACCCTCCAATGCTCACTTTGGGTTTTCCCAAAGCTCCCATAGGGGCATAAACAAGGACACCCTTCCAGTCCGTTAGGCAGGGTACTTGCTCACAGACCTCCTGCAAGTGTATTAGGGTACGTTGAGCCCTCAGAGCTCTTTGCCTCCCTGGCAGCCCGTGTTACCCGCCAGGGGTCCAAACTTACTCTCCCCCCAGACAGATAAAGTTTCCTGCTTGCTATTTCAGTCTCCACCCTGCTAGGTGAAGTACTATAACCCAAAGCAGCTGACATCTTCTGCTGAGTGGAGGCAACAACTGCCTATGGTAGTCCTTTGTTACCTACTAGCCAGGCCTTACTTACCCTAGTAGACCATGTTACCTACTAGGGTTACCTCACTTCTCCCAGTAGACCACGTTACCTACTAAGCTTACCTCACTTACCCCTGGCAGCTCTATGTTACCTACTAGCTTTACAGCGTTGCTATCTGTCCACACATTGTCATTCTTTAGCATATTGTCTTTATTTGAAGCCAAATTCACCCTTGCCTGCAAACTGCACACATGTGGATCACCACAAGCTTGCTAGTATGTGTTTCTAGTTTACAGCTGGTAAAAAGTGTTTAATTATAACAGCTTGCTAGAATATGTTTCTAGTTTATAGCTGGTAAAAGGCTTTTAATGATAACAGCTTGCTAGTATGCGTTTCTAGTATATAGCTGATAAAAGGAAAAATGTGTCAGGCAGGCTGCCAAAAGAGCAAACTGTGCTACACTCAGCTTCACTCTTTTACAGCAGCCTGCTGGTATGTGTTTCCATTTATAGCTGGTAAAAAGCATTTAATAATGGTTGCTGGTATGCATTTCTAGTCTATAGCTGGTAAAAGGAGATATGTGTCAGGCAGGCTGCCAAAAGAACAAAGCTTGCTACGCTCAGCTTCACTCTTTTATGGCAGTCTGCTGGCATGTGTTTCCAGTTTATAGCTGGTAAAAGCTATATTAAAGTTGGGGTGGGTTTTTATTTTCTATAATTTATATTATTTAGATATCTAGTTAAAAGTTTATCAAATACTGGTGAGTAGGTATATGAATGATTTTAGGATGTAAAAAGGACAAAGCTGTGTTAACTTGGCTTATTCATGCATAGTTGCCTACCTTTATATTTTTCTGTTACTCTAGCAGAATTTTTCTAGATTTAAAAGTTTTTTCTGATTTATTTATTCTAGCTGTAAATTTCTGATTATTTTACACACAACAGATATTTTTTGTTTATAAAAATTAAAGCTTTAGTACTTTTGCAACTTACATTGGATAAGTATGGGTGAATACTTTTTAAATACTCTATTAAGCTTTTACCAAGGTTTGTTGTAGATTGTACTTTATATTATGGTTTA
>QTSX02001834.1:0-26975 GCA_014839935.2 Entomophthora muscae | reverse complement strand
AGGCTGTGCAGGATCTGTTGGCTGTCTTGCCCCCCTTTGGGAAAGATACAACCTGTGTGTTGTGAATTGGGCCTGGTTGACGTCTTTGAGTTAACGTCTATAGTTGCTTGATAGAGTATAGCAATATGCCTAAACACAAATTAATACAGATCCAATGACTCTGTAGTCTTTACCTTTATTTAATAGGTAACAACTGAGTTGAGCAAAGGCAAGATTTAATATGTGAAAGTGTGTTATTTATTTGGAAAAAAGGGAAGTTTATATACCATCCTGGCTGCACAATGGATGCAGAAGTGTTATTAACACCTGCACCATTGTCAGGAACATTACAGGATCTTCTGATATCCACCAGGCTCTTGCATCTGTGTTCTTTCCATCTTAGGACAATCCAGACAATCCAACGGAGAAGAGTGGGTGCGCATTACCCCAGAGTGGCTGCAGCTTGCAGCTGCCCATTATGGAAGCTGCTAGTAATTCCCAAACCTGATCCAGCCTGGATGTAATAATACAGCCATCCTATTGTAACGTCTAAGATACAATTAGAATTAAAAATCTGTTGGATCCAACAGATTTGGGTGCAAACCAGTTTAGTCTTGACTATCAGGATTAATTCCACTGATAGCCTTGCCCATTATACACATGCTGTCTAATTTACAACATTTTCCACCACTAGAATAGGCAAGGGTATAAATAGAGGGCACAGTACTCAAGGGTTGCATATGTCAGATAACCAAACTAAATTACCAAGGGCTTCCAGAGCTACTACCATTAGGGCCAGAGTGGCAGCCAGTAAAGCAGCCAGATTGACCAAAGAAAGGAGCGCCCAGAATAAGAGCCAGAAGAGGGAAGAATGGTTGGTTCAGCACGTACAGACTTCTCAGGCACAGGAGCCAGTGATTAAACTAGAGGCTCAACAAGAGGAAGGGATCACCTGGTTTATCTTTTCAGTGTTCTGGACTGGAAGGAAGCCAAAAAGGTCAAACTTGGTAAAGGGCCCCACCTTCATGCCTTATTTCAAGAGGTGCTGAAGGATTCCTCTGTATTAACTCAAGCTAAGGTCAAGGAGGGGAATTTCTATCATTTCTGTTTTGACCAAGAAGCAGCACTTAAGTTTGGTGAGAGTCAAATTCAAGCATTTGAGTGGCAAGGGAAGAAGTTTGACCAGGAACAGATGGACCTTGTTTTGGCGGTACTCTGGGGGATGATCACAGCCTGGTGCCATGAAGAAAGAGTGGACCTGGAAGTAGCCAGCTGGTTTGATAAAGATTGTAAGAACTTCTGTATTCAACAAGTAACAGCTGGTCTGCTTACAGCCTTGAATATTAAGAGCAAGGATATGTATACTTGGTTGGCCTTGATTTGGCACCTTCTCACAGTTACTTCAGATAAGCTAGCGGTGGCTGAGGTGGAGGATGTTCCCATGTTAATAGAGGCACTCATGCGGGAAATCTACAAGCCAAATATTGCCTTGAACCAAAAGTACTGGAGCAGAGAGCATCTGTTCTGGGATGCCTTGGTAGTGGGAATTGGGTTCCCCATCTGGATGGGCCTCAACTGATCACAGGCTTGGGATAAATACCCCAATTACCCTATCTTCTGTCTGTGGCACTTTAAGGAGGACTATGCAGAGGATTACATGGCGGCCTGTGTGGTCCTTCTTACAATGACTCATCATTTAAAGGTAGTGGTCTTCAAACACTGCAAGTTCCAATAAAGCCTTTTTTTAGTACATATGCCTTATTCCTTTCTTTCTGCAATATGGAAAACAACCCATGGCATTTTTTATTAGGCTTTTCTTTTTCCGGATTGTTGTCCTAAAGGGGGATTGCTCCTGATCACTAGGAGCCATACACATGCATGGTGCATGAACTCTTGTGACCAGTTGTCCAGTGGCAGGTTCCTTCAATGTATAACTACCAGGACCTACTTTCTGGATGATATTAACAGGTCCTTGCCATAGAGAGGCAAGTTTGCTTTCACGTCCATAGCCTCTGTTGCTGTAGAAGTAGACTAAGTCTCCAATTTGATAACTGGGGAGGGCTGGGCGTTTAGCTTGGGCAAGCTCCACATCCTTTTGCTTGATGTTCAGATTGATAGCATAGGCTTTGACCTGTATTCTGATCAAAGTCTGAGCTAGCTTATGGAGATAGGCTTCTGGAGTGATAGCTGGATTAGGCTTCACCAAGGAGTACAAATGAGGAGGTAAACCAGGCTGACGTCCATACAGGAGTTGGAAGGGGCTTTTGCCTGTTGCTCTATGATAGTCAATGTTGTAAGCAAAGTTGGCTGAAGGCAGGTAAGTGTCCCATTGTAAATCATGTTAGTGTGCTAGTTTCCTGAGGATCTGTACCAAACTTCCATTAGTCCATTCAACCATTCCATTAGTTTGGGGATGGTATGGGGTGGATAATGTGCCTAAGATGCCCATAAGCTGATTTAGTCTGGGTATCATATAACTAGTGAAGTTGATTCCATTGTCAGTTAACAGCATCTGAGAACATCTGTGGCTGTAGATGATGTGTTCCAAGATGAACATGGCTGTAGTGAGTGCAGACTGATTTGTGATAGCTTTGGCCTCAACCTATTTGGTCAACTGGTCCACAGCCACTATAATGTACTTGTTTTTACCTTTTGAGACTGGAAAGGGTCCCAAAACATCAATGAACACAGTATGGAAGGAAAATCCTGGGCAGATCAGCTTGTGCTGGAATCTTGGAACCTTTGGCTGTTCAACATTGCAGTCATGACAAGCAGCTAAAATCTCAGCAACATCAGAGGGCATTCCTTCCCAGTAGCAATGCTACTGTAACTGAGCAAGGGTTTTTTTGTATTCCTCCATGTCCTGTAGCTTTGTGTGAGGCACCTACTAAGTCTGTTCTAAGTGAGGGGCGTACATATGGTAACCATTTATCCTTGTAAAGCTTAAAGAGTTGACCATCTTTAATCTTGGTGTCCACTGAAAGTTTCTTAAGAATATTTTGGATTTTGGTAGGCTCTTCCCCCCACAAAGATTGGTCAACCAGTAGTTTGTCATAAAGCTCATTAGAAATAGAGGATACAAGGGCAATGGTAGGCAATCTTGAAAGACAATCCTTATTCTGGTGGACTGCCCCAGTGTGTTGTACTATGTCATAATTAAAGGCTTGAAGTTTGATGGCCCAGCAAGCAAGTAAGTCTTCCTTCAGGGTCCTTCAATGTTTTCAGCCATTGGAGGGAAACATGGTCAGTAACCACAGTAAAGTTTACACCATGTAATTACACTCTAAACTGCTGGTAAGAGTAAATTACTGCCAGGCATTCCCTTTCAGTCACTGTGTAGTTGCGTTCATGACAGTTCAAGGTGCAAGAACAGTAGCCAACAGGGTTTCCTAGTCCATTGTCATCTAGTTATGAAAGAATACCACCAATGGCAGTAAGACTAGCATCTGTGTGCACCATAAAATGTTTTTCAAAGTTAGGATAGGCCAGTACAGGGGTATACATCAGCATCTGTTTCAGAGCATCAAAGGCCTTTTGACAGGCAGAGCTCCAGAAGAAGTCCACATCAGCACGTAGAAGATTGAACAAGGAGTCCCCAAGTGTAGCAAGTTTGGGATGAACCTACAGTAGTAACCAATCATACCCAGAAAGTCTTTGGTATCACGCTTGTTGGCTGATACTTGCATTTTGGCAATTGCTTCCACTTTAGCAGGTACAGGGCGTAGGCCATCCTTGCTTATCACAAACCCTAGGAATTCTAAGTGTTCCTTGAAGAAACTACATTTCCGTGGCTTCAGCTTCAGATTGGCTTTGAGTAACCTTTTGAAGACCTCTTCTAAGTGTTGTAAATGTTCAGTGAAGGTTTTGAAGAAGACATTAATGTCATCCAAGTATACAAGCACTGATGTGAGCTTCAAGTCACCCATAACTGCATCCATAGCTCTCTGGAAAGTGGCAGGGGCATTTGTTAGTCCCTGGGGCATCTGCGTGGGCTGGAAAAGTCCTTTCTCAGTGATGATAGCACACTTTTCCTGATCCTCAGGTGGAAGATTGATCTGCCAGTAGCCACTGATTAGGTCCATAGCACTAAAGAACTTAGCTCCTCCCAAACAATCCAAAGTATCATCAATAGGTGGAAGGGGGTAGGATTTCTTCTTAGTGATGGAGCTTTGTCTTCTATAGTCAATGACCACTCTATTAGAACCATCCTTCTTTTTGACAATAAGAAGGGGAGAGGACCAGGGGCTTTTACTGGGTACCAACAGCCCAGAGCTTAGTAACTTCTGAAGTTCTTTGTTGGCTATAGCTTGGTTTGCTTGGATACAGCAAATAGGGCAAGACCAGATTGGGGGTTGTCCTTGGGTGTCAATGGTATGCTTCACTCCAATGGCTTTCCCAAGATCTAAGTCATCTTTGGAAAAGACTCCCTTGTATTTGTTAAAGAAAGCCAGTGCCTGGTTCTTTTCTGGTTCAGTGAGACCAATCAGAGAGTCACAAGGAATCACAGGCAAGACCAAGGGCTGGTTCACAGGAAGTCCTAGCTCATCAAGCCAGCAAAGGGTGATGCTTGGAGCAAGTTGGCATGTTCCTCTAGTCTGATATATCACAATAACTGATTTTTCTGCACAGTCAAGGGGACAGGACCAAGGCTGGCTAGCAGGAACTGGAGCTCTTCTGGTCCAGGCATGACTAGTCCAGGACAGATCCATGGTTCCAGGCAAGAGGCACCATGATGTCCAAAGACTTCACCATGTAGCCCAGAAAGAATCTCCAAAGACAGACCAGTATGGTGAATCACTTGAGACCCAGAAGGAATGGTAAACATGGAGGAAGCGTACAAGGGGATCCCTTTGTACTCCTTGGTTGACAGGGGAAGCATCCTAAGCTTCCTGTGCCATAAGGTATAGGCCACAGGAATATCACCATCAGCATACTCCATGTTGATGAAGTGAAGCTTCTTCTTGGGAAGGTCAACCACCTTAGAACCATTGTAGTACATGAGAATGTCTGACCTAGGATTTTGAAGGTATTATCACCATGGTTGGTAATAGTCCCATACCTTGTCATGAACCCTGTGCCAATAAGAATGTCATAACTGTGATTGTCCAGAACTATAGCAGGGCCGGTTACAATCAACTTCCCAAACCCAAGGGGCAATGTCAAGTAAGCACCCATGGCTTTAGTGGTAAGTGGACATGCCGTCCCAAATACCTCTTGGTAATCCAAGTCTGGGGCCAACCTTAATTTCTTGACTAGTTGCAAGGAGATGATATTTCCTGGTGCACCAGAGTCAATGATGGCTCAGACCTTAACCTTGTGGACCATCATATCAATGTAGGTGCAGTCTGTTCTATCAGTTCCATTGCTTAGAGATGTTACTTGATAGACATCCATATCCTTGTATTTACTAAGAAATTCCTCCAAAGATGTACACAAGGTAGGACTGAATCCTTTCAGGGCATCCAGAGAAGCAGAGACATTAATGGACTTGAGGATTTGCCCCATTTTCTTGGCACTATCACTCTCATGCATGACTTCAGTAGTAGGGAGGATCAACTGCTCAGCGTAAGGAAGTGCAACCGTTTCTTGGGCTTAAGGGGTGATCAAGGGTTTCTTCCTTATTCTCCTGCCTCTGGTGAGGGCGTTGATAGCAAGAATTTTATGCAGTTGGTCTTCTTCTATCTCCTGGGAGTCAGGGTAGCAGAGCAAGGGGCTAGCATCAGGATCAGTGGAGCCTAGGCTAGGGCTTGCTGGTGTGAGAACTTTGGAGTCTGCAGGTTCCAAAGTCAGAGCTGTGTCAGATTGAGGGACAAAGCCAGGAGCACCTGGGTCTTCAGGTGGGAGGGGAGAGGGTGGAAAGAGGGGAGGTATATAACATGTGCAACCAGGGATTTCTCCTCATCCTGGTTACTTAGCAGTTTTTTGGCTCCTTGTCTTGAGAGGCCTCCTCATTCTCTTAATCTCCTTCTGAATCATAATCCTCTGCTCCTACGTGATGTACCTTAGGTGCTGGTTTCTTACATTCTCTAGACATGTGTCCTAGCTTTCCACACTTATAGCAAGTGTGGTTGCTATTGGTACCGGATGTTCCTTGAGTGGTAGAGCCTTCACCAGTTTTAGGCTTGTCAGACAAGGATGGTTTGTTTCTATTCTCTTGGAATGCTCTTGGTCCAGAGGGCATGGGCACTTTAAAGTCATCCTTGAATGTGAGAAGGTGGCAAATTAGGTCAGAGACATTGTGGGCTCCATAGATTCCAGACTTCAGAGCAAGAGAGAGGTTCTTGTTAGGTCGTACTGCATTGAGCAGAGCAGACTTAACATCAATGAAGAAAGCAGCCTTCAGGGAGATCAAAGTCTGGGCCTCTAGATAAAACCTATCAGCAAAATCCTGCATGGTTTCTTCTTTTTTGATGCCTCCCTCCACAAAGTCCATTTTCTGGTTGTTGAGGGCTTCTTTGCCATCCTCAACTGCCTAGATTCTGAGACCCAAACCATCATTATGCCTAGACTCCCAGAATGTGGATGGACCTTTGTCAACGTCTCAAAGGCACTAATAGATGAGTTTGGCAGCAGAGTTTTTCATTGCCTCATCAGCCCCATACATTGTGTTCTTGTACAATCTCAAAAACATGGTGACACTACTTTTCCTATCAAATTTTGGCAAATTGACAGATTTGAAGTTAGGGATCATGCTGCTTATGTTGAACAGTTGTCTGATGGAAGAGTGGTTGCTTCTGGAAGATTGATACCTAGCTTCTGAGGCAGCCTGACGTTCCTGCAATCTGGTTTGCTCAGGACTAGCCAGGGGGTTCTCACTACTCTCTAGTACTGCTTCAGTCATCATGATGTTCCTAGGGACATTTCTCTGAGCAACATTGTCTTCATCATAGCTATGGTAGGATTAATTGCCAGAGGAGTGTGCCTGGCTACCCAAGGAAAATCTACTAATTGACCTAGGCTCCTCAAAATTTACAGTCCTTCCTCTAGGAGGGGAGGCTGGTAGACAAGCAGTAAGGTGGTCAATTTGATCTTGGAGAGTGAAGAGAGTGGCTCTGGTGTCCTTGAGCTCTTCTCTGATGACTTGGTTTTCTTATACCAGTCCATCCACTTCACCTTCTAAGCCTTGGATCTGTTGACAAGTGGTCTCAGCAAAGGTCCAGTTGACCTGCTCTAAGGCGGCCTGTCTCTGTTGATCATGCTTGGGACCAGCATGAATGGCCTTAAGATCCTTGAGTCCTTTGGCTAATTGAGCCTGGAAAGTGTGTAGTTCCTCATACAAGAAGGTATTATCCTGTTGGAGTTCCTGCACGTCCTTCTTCAAGGAGTGAAAATGACCAAAGAGTTCCATCACCTCTTTATGGAGCAAGCTGTTGTCATTCCCAGCGGTCTTGTCTGCTGTAGTACCAGTGGTTATCTTTTCCAGTTCCTGTACAATGGCCTGGAAGAGGTCTCTGGAGCTTTTGACATGTCCAGTTACTACAGAGATCCAATGTGGATCCAACCCATAATTGCTAAGGATTTATTGAACCACCTGAGGGATGTAGTTGTGGAAGGATTGTTCCATGGTCTCCATGAACTGGGTGAAAGACATCTGGTTTCTGACCAGCTCAGCAATCTGTTGGTTGATCAAACCAAAGTTTGAACTGAGGTCAAAGTACAAGGTCTCTAAGAAGTTCTGTTGGGCCACAATCAATTGCCCTTGATGCAGAAGAACATTCTCTTGACGTGCAAGGTGAATACAATTATGACAGATAGCAGGATGTATAAAGTAGTATAGGTTCTCCTTCATTTGGTCAATATTCTTCATGTACTTCTTGAGCTGGTTTGGGGTGATGTGGCTCAAGGTTTGGAATCTCTCCCTGATGGAGAGTCCATACACTGGCAGGATTGCCAGGCGGGTCAAGTTCTCCCCATCTTGTACTGCTCCTTCATCCATTTCTTGGATAGTAGAGTCCAAAATTTGGGAGGAGGGTATAATATTGGCATTAACAGGGTTGGGGATTAACACATTCAAATTTAAGGTTTGATAGCATTGAATGGAGGGAGGTCTTTGCACATCTCCCATGAACTGGCTCAGTACAGGCAGCTCCTGGGAATTTTGGGGAGAACCATCATGGTTGGTGGTCTCCAGGAAGGATTGTTCTGGTGTCTGCTGGAGTATGCTTTTCAGGTATGCTAAAGCAGAAGCAGAGAGTGGGCCATTCACTCCCTGGGCTGAAACAGGACCACAGCAGGGGTGTCCTGCAGGTTTGGTGTGTTTGGAAGAATACATTCTAGGAGTGAGCACCAAAGTTGTGAATTAGGCCTGGTTGACGTCTTTGGGTTAATGTCTATAGTCTATTGGTAGAGTATAGCAATAGGCCTAAACAAAAATTAATACAGGTCCATGACTCTGTAGTCTTTACCTTTATTTAATAGGTAATAACTGAGTTGAGCAAAGGCAAGATTTAATATGTGAAAGTGTGTTTTTTATTTGGAAAGAAGGGAAGTTTATATACCATCCTGGCTGCACAATGGATGCAGAAGTGTTATTAACACCTGCATCATTGGCAGGAAAATTACAGGATCTTCTGATATCCACCAGGCTCTTGCATCTGTGTTCTTTCCATCCTAGGACAATCCAGACAAACCAACGGAGAAGAGTGGGTGTGCATTACCCTGGAGTGGCTGCAGCTTGCAGCCGCCCATTACAAAAGCTGCTAGTAATTCCCAAACCTGATCCAACCTGGATTTAATAGTACAGCCATCCTATTGTAATATCCAAGATACAATTAGAATTATAAATCCGTTGGATCCGACGGATTTGGGTGCAAACCAGTTTATTCTTGACTATCAGGATTAATTCCACTGATAGCCTTGACCATTATACACATGCCTAATTTACAACACTGTGTGCAAGTATCAATCCAAAAGGTTAAAATCAAAGCCATCCTAGACACAGGTTCTCCAGTCAATGTAGTATCTTCAAAACTAATGAAGAAGCTTAAACTGGCTCCTGACCTCAACTACACCCAGTTGTATGACACAGCTGGCATGGCACAAACTTGAGATATTGGTGCCTACTCCACTCTACTCATGAGATTTGGAAAACTCCTCATTGCTTCCCCCACTGTTGCCCTTGAGAATGAAAGCTATGACCTCTTGGCTGGTACCTGATTCTTCCGTGAATACAACAGGATTTTAAACCTGTGATATGGATATCTATTGCTCTTAGGTTATGAGGTCCCTTTAATTTTTGAGGAACCTCCGCGGCTCCCAGGAGAGCGTCTTAAAACTTGCGTGCTTGAGTACCCCACAGGCATCTTCAATCTCAAGTATAGGACTCACTCCTCCAACATGTGCACCCCTCCTCCTTCCTGTCCTGCAGAAGAAGGTGTACCTCTTCTTGCCCCAACAGCCATCACCATCCCTCCAGGCTCCCAAGTGGTTATCAACTCCAAGATTTCTTATGAACTACCCAAAAAATCATTCCTGGAACTCTACTCACCTGAATCCCTAAGCTGTAAAGAACCCCAATTGTGTCCAGGAATCCTAGATCAAACTCACAAGGAGCCTATACAACTGTTGCTTGCCAACCTGACAGCCCTACTCATGCAGGTGTCCCGGGGCCAGGTTATAGGGTATGGTTGTATATTGGGAGAAGAACAAGTGGCATCCCTCTACCCTTTCAGAACTTTTAGTGATTTCAATCTACCTGAAGACAATCCTCAAGTTCTCTCCTTATTCACTGCTGCCAACTTCCCCCAACTGTCTCTCATCCAACAAAAAGACATGTTGGACCTGCTCAATCAGTTTACCAATATTTTTGCCTATGGACCTACAGACTATGGCCTAGCTAAAGGGGCCATCCATCAGATTGATACTGGGGATACACCTCTTTTTTGTGCCAAACCATACCGCTATAGTAGGGTAGAGGATGTCCAGGTATCTAAGGAGCTTAAAAAACTCCTATATGCTGGACTATTGGCTCCCTCTAAAAGTCCTTGGGCCTTGCCTTTACTGATCCTCAAGAAGAAGGACAGAGGGCATCACATTGTAATGGACTACCGTTGCCTAAACTTGCTTACTAAGAAAGACTTGTACCCCTTGCCCAGAATTGACAATGCTCTCAGACAATTGGGTGGTTCTAAGTTTTTCTTGGCTATGGACTTAGCTTCTGGATACTGGCAAGTTGACTTATCACCATAAAATCAATAAAAGGCTGCTCTCATTACTTCTGAGGGACTCCATGAACCTACTTGGATGCCCCAAGGATTCTGCAATTCCCCAGTTACGTTTTAAAGGGCTATGGATTCCATCCTACAAGATCTAAAGCTTACTTGTGCCCTTGTGTACCTTGATGACATCACCACATTAAGCGCTACTTTTACTGACCACTTGGAACACCTCAAGGCTGTCTTCATCAAAACCTGCAAAGCTGGCTTGAAGCTCAAAACCTCAAGTGCTCCTTATTTAAAGAGCAACTTGAATTCTTAGGCCATGAGGTCACCCAAAATGGAATCTGCCCCATGAATAATAAGGTGGAAGCCATTGACAAGATGCTACCTCCCACAAATCTTTGAGAGGTTCAAGTATTTCTTGATATGATGGGTTACTATTGACAGTCCATACCCAATTTGCTGAATTAAGCAAATCCCTTGTCCAACTCCTTTGCAATGTCCCATTTGAGTGGACTGACAGTCAGCAGCAAGCATTTGAAGCGTTAAAGGCTAAGCTCAAAGAGGCTCCTATCCTAGTCTAACCTGATTATGATAAAAAGTTTATCTTATATACTGATGCAAGCAGAGTAGCTGTGGGTGCCATCTTAGCCCAGCTTGATATAAAAGCATGGATTGACCTGTAGCCTACTCTTCATGGGTCCTCAATAAACACAAGAAGAACTACAGTGTCACTGAAAAGGAATGCCTGGTAGTGTTGCATGCAGTAAAGCAATTCAGGCATTACATTTATGGGACCCACTTCACTGTAGTCAACAACCACTCCTCTCTTAAATGGCTGCAACAACTAAAGGAACCTGAAGTTCAATTAGCATGTTGAGCCCTGCGCCTGCAGGGATACAATTTCACTGTGGTACATCATCCTGGTGCACAACATCAGAACACCAATGGTTTGTCAAGGATGCTTATACTAGCAATTCATCCTACAGATGCTGATTGCCTATACAAGTTAATAGGGCATCCTGATTCCTGGACCACAGAGCCAGAAGACATTTTACTGGCTCTACAAACCCTATCCAAGGACACTGTGATTTGAGATAGGCAACTCTTCAAGAAAGTCAACAACACCTATCTGCCCTATGTTTGCCCTAGCATGAGAATAGCCATTATTCTCCAAGCTCACATTGACACTGGACATGAAGATATAGCCAAAACCCATGACTGGCTATGTAAGAACTTCTGCTGGGAAAACATGAGCCTTCTAATCCATGACGTTCTTGCCTTCTGCCATTTGTGCCAGTTCCAAAGCCCTTGCCCTTTCCAACACAAATTCAAACTCATCCCCCTAAACATGATTTCACACTGTGAGTATTGATGCTGTTGGACCTCTCCCTTGGTCTAGGTCTAGGGATCAATTTATCTTAGTTGCTGTAGACAATTTTAGCAAATGGTTTGAAGCTAGAACTAAAAAAGATATAACTGCCAAGACCACTGCTAATTTCTTGTTGAAAGATATCTTCTACCAACATGGCTGCCCTCAAGTCCTGCTTTCTGACAATGGCACCAACTTTAATGCTTGCCTCATCACATCTATTGTCAAAGCTATGGGTACCCATCAATCTTTCTCTGAACTGTATAACCCTTCAACTAATGGAACTGTTGAACAAGCCAATTCCTCCCTGGTGTCCATAATGAAGAAACTCACGCTCTCCAATGCTGCCAAATAGGATATGTTTCTCCCTGCTTGTAAGGTCTTGCCCATAATAGCACAAGGCTATAAACTAGAGCGTGCAAGGCATTAGGATTCAAATTTAAAAGATATAAAAAGTAGGAACTGCCTGTAAAATAATCTCACAGAACCCTTCTTAAAACCTATATTGGGTCACAAAAGGAGTAATTGAGTGTAAGAACCCTAAGCAAAGAAGATAAAATAAAGTGTTTAATAGTGAGAAATTTGTAACTAAGGGAATGTCAATATTAGGATATTCTCCATCAGCAAATTGGTACATATACCTATTGAAAGATTCCTTAAGAGAAAATAATGGATACAACAAGCCTAAGGTTTGTTGTTTTACATGTTACATCTGTTTTAAGGAAAGAAAAGGCTAAACTTTAAAATGAATTTAATAAAAATGTATAAATTTCTAAAAATTAAGATCTCAAAATTAAAATTAGATAAAAGATTGAAGGGGAAAAAATCACTTAGAATTTTGACTTAAAGACTACTCTTCAAGAGCTCTTTATTTATATAGGAAAAAGCATTTTCTGTTGAAGAATGATAGCCAGGAGGAAGCAGCCAAGAAGAGGAAGCAACTAGAGAAGTTGGAGAGGACCAGGTACATAAAAGGGGAAAGAGAAGACCAGTTTGAAGTTTGATCTGCAAGAATGAAGCTGGGGAAAGCGGCAACAACATAAACAGGAGTTTCAAAAAGGTGAGTGAAAAGTAAAATTTCTCTAACTTTAAAGTAAAGAATATAAACTAATTGAATAACTGAAAGCAAAAGACAACAACGTCAATTTGAACGCAAATTGACATAAAACAAAGTAATTGACTTTAAAATATGTATATATTAACTCTCAATTCAAAACTTTAATATTAAAAAATACTGAATTTAAATTGATTGAAAATAAACAAACATAAAATTTTTAAAGAGCCTGCCCTTTGGGGCAGGGCATGACACTGCTGCTCTCTTTGCCTATCAACTCAGCAGGCCCCAAGTGACTGGTCAATCTCCTTTTGCCATGCTGTATGGGTGTGAAGCCACAACCCCCACAATCTTGGGGTCCCCTTTGATTGAAGTTGATGTGTCTGCTAATCCTGAGGCTCATGTCAAAGATTTAACTAATTGTATCATTGACATCCAAGCAACAGCATATTCCACTGCCTACAAGGTCAAGACTTTAGAGCTCTCCCCGTCCAACGCTTCTAGAGCCCCCCTCCCTGAGTATCAAATAGGCAACCTGGTTCTCTACTATCAGAATTGTACAGGAGGTAGAGCCCATGAGCTAGACCCCCTCTGGGCTGGGCCTTGTGAAGTCACCTTCAAGAAGGGCGTCAAGTATACCATGAAGCTGCTGTCCTCTGGACGTCCTTTTGCCTGAGTTCATTCCAAATTCCTCTGCAAATATCAAATCCCTGTGTCCAATATTGAGGGGGGAGATGTTGGAAATTGCGCCATTAATGCTATTTTGATATGGCCTTCAAATAATGATAAATGCCAAGATTTGAATGGTTTCGCTTTTGAGTTCAGGAATTTCTTGCCTTCTGTAAATGGGTCTGGGCCAATATCCACCCATTCTGGAATACCATACCTTCCCTTGTCTGATCCTGGTACAACCTCATCCCAATGTGACCCCCTTGGCCACTCTGTCTATCTAATGAGTGATCATAGTCCCTTGTCTGCTATTTAAGTTGAATCAATTCTCCTAATAAAGACAAGTTTATCCACATTTGCGTTGGCTTTAATATTCTTCAAGCTTTTTCCTTTCCTTTTTGCCAAAAGGAAGTCCTCATCTTGTATTCCAGGAAATTAAGGTATGTGCCCTTAATTTTGCCCTGAAGGCTGACCCAAGGCTAGCTTCAAACCTCAAATCTTTTGTTATAAAGATTTCTCACCATGTCCTCATGGATGTTGTCCCCAGGAGCCAAACACAACACCCTCAATCCCCTGGTTAAGAATGTCACTACCATAAAAGACCTGGTCCTCACTGATGCCCTAAAAAAATGAGGATGGTGAGATGTTCCTGCTCCATGACAATGAGCAGAAAGTGGATGATAGGATCATTGCCTACACCACAACCCAAAACCTGAAGCATCACAACACTGCTACCACATGGCTGTGTGACAACACATTTGCAACATGCCTCACCCTTTTCAAGCAACTTTGGGTCCTGCACAGGCAGTTTGAAGCCCAGGTCATCCCCTTTTTTCTTCTTCCTGCCTGGTGCCAAGACTGAAGCCTATACCAGAGCCTTCAAAATTGTCTGGGATGCTTTGAGCTCCCTTCCCACTAACAAGCTCACCCTTCCACCCACGCTACCAGAGTGAACCCTTCCTCTGCTGAGAAAGATGAGTCTGCCCTAGCCACTAAGAGCTAGCTTATGCTCACTCAATTGGGCCAAAGGTGATCATCATGGACTTGAGCTTGCTCAGCTCAGAGTCTTTGAGGCTATCTTTAATGGAGAAGTCCCGGGTTGCTACTTTTATTTCAGGCAGGCCCTTATCAAAAATCTCAAGAGCAAGAAGGGGCTCTTCAAGAAGTATTGTAAATTCAGAACCTAAACATAAAAATGCAGGATTTTCAAATCCTTGGTCCAAATGTTGAATCACTTTTGCAGGCAACTCAGCTGAGTTAAAATTAAAATATTTAATAAATTCAACTATTTAATTTGACTTGTTTGATTTATTTAAATTGGCAAATTTCAAATCTCTTGAGCAGATAACCCAACTAACAAAAGCAAAACAGAACAAGCAAATGTGGGATTCTAATGTACGATTTGAGATTTCCTGTATGTATAACAAATCATAGACAACATGTAAAAATTAACAAATCTAAATTTGCAGAATTGTCAAATCCAAGAACCAAATTTCAAAAAAAATGAGGTGAATTTGAAATAAATATAATTTATTTGTCTCAAAAAGGATGTCAAAGGATCTAGTGTGGATTTGTGCTAATTCTTTTAGGAATCATAGGCATTCTCAAAAATCACCCTATTCCATTTAGGATGGCTAAAATTTAGATGCTTGATTACAGTAGATTTCAGAAAATGCTAATAATAAAATGGAATTATATATTACAATCTATTTTTATCAGGTTGCTTTCTCTTTGGTGTGTTGACAGTTCATTTGCTGTTGATAATGTACTTTCATTCAGTTTGATGGTTTCACCTCCAGTTGCCAAGGCAATAGGAAATCAAGTTGCCTCTGCAAGACCAGCTGTGGTTGCAGAGGTGACTTGATTTCCTATTAACATGGCAACTGGAGGTGAAACTATCAAACTGAATGAAAGTACATTATCAACAGCAAATGAACTGTCAACACACCAAAGAGAAAGCAACCTGATAAAAATAGATTGTAATATATAATTCCATTTTATTATTAGCGTTTTATGAAATCTACTATAATCAAGCATCCTTAATAGCAATCCATTAACACATAGTGCAGTAATCCAGTGATGTTTCACTTTGAAGTTTTTTTCTAACCTCTCCTTCTTTCTCAAAAAGCTTCTAATTTAGTTTGGCCCCCAGCGTAGCCAGGGGCCAAAATTTTTTAAATAATTTCTGCGTCATCAAGAGAGTGGCTCATATATCATTATATGGTTTTGTGGTTGCTATATTAGTGATTTAGAGTGCAGAATATTGCATCATTTCAAGTTTAGACAATTTTACATTTCACTTAATTTCATGTCTAAACATGGCCATCAAGATTGAATTTTTCATTTGATTTTATGCAGAGTGGAGCTTCTTGATTTGAGTTGATGTTTCCTAGTGTGCTTACTGTATATTAAATTAGGATTCCAGTTCCAGCAATTAATATTTGAGCTTGCTAGTGGCATTCAAAAGTGATTCAAAATTTGGTTCTTGGATTTGAAAATCCCGCAATTCCAAAAAACTTAGTAAACTTAATGAAACTGGTTGATGGATTTGAACATTTCAAATCTGATTCCAGTTAATTCATTTTGTCCATTGGAAATATACATTTTGATTTGAAATTTGCAAAGTGTCTATGAGTTTCCGCATTTTTAAAAATTCAAATAAAAATACAAAAAATTCAATTTAATTAAAAAAGGCCATCTTGCAAAAGTGATTCAAAATTTGGACCAAGGATTTGACAATCCTGCATTTTTATATTTAGGTTCTGAATTTACAGTATATTAATGCTTGTAAAGGGAAGTGTTGCTTTGGAATCACCCAGTTTGCTGCTTTGGCTTTTGTGCGGCTGGAGCATACTGGGCTTGGCTTTGAGGCCCTCTTGGAGGATGCTTATGTCAAAAAGACTCCACCATTTTCAAGGGCTACCTTGATTACTTTGAGAAGCAGTTGGTAGGTAAGAAGGTGAATGTCTGGAGAGGAAAGAGCAGGGCCACCGCCCCTTGGAACTGTCAGAGCTCCTGTATATATGAGGAGATGAAAACAATGTCTATCCTGGAGGTGTGGCATAAAGACCTTAAGATAAAGTTTGAGGCAATCCCCAAGTTCAATAAGTTCTTCCAGAAGCTGCAAGAGGAGCAAGCAAGAACTGTCTCCAAGTTCCGGGACCATGCTAACTGGGTGGCCCCCAAAAAGAGAAAGTTAAAGGAGCAGGACTACCAGGAGGACGTTCAAAAGATGGTGAAGAAAAAATACAAGGTGGCAGAGATCAAAAAAATCCTTAAAGATGCTGCAACTGCTCTTGCTGGTGGCTTCAATTAGCTCAGAAAACTTTGCTTTGCTTTGCCTGGATCCTTTTTACTTTTGAATTTTTAGATTTTTTTTAGATTTCACTAATCTTTTCAGGTATAAATGGTAAGTTTCAGATACATTTTCAATGTGGTTTTGTAAGAAATATCTTATATTTTGTTAATTTATCTTTTAGGTATGAGATATTTTCAGTTGTGCTTATAAAAAGTATAATAAATAAAACTATAAATTTTTCTTATATTTTGTATAACCTATGATATTGTGGTTACCTTTATTTTTAGCTCATTAGAATTTTAATTTTTATGAGAATAAAAAGTATCTTTATAATAAAGAGTGTAATTAACATAGTAAATTTAAAAATAGTTGCTTATATCTCCTTATTCTTATTAATTTGATATTTTTTATTGCATTTTTGAACTTTCTGGGGTCATTTCAGTATAATAATGTATTTGAAAAAAATTATATTAAAAATGTTCAGGGTAAAATGTGCCGTTATTTAAAAAAATGTCAACATCCAGAAGATGACATTATAGAAAACCAGGTTGTCACTTTACTATAGTGTCAACATGGCCACTGTTGACATGGGCGCTGTTTCCTGATTAACAGTTGTTCCAAAAGAACTCCAGGAGTAGCCCCAAAGAAGGTGCAGGTAGTTATTCCCAAGAGGGGCATGTGTGCAAGACCAGTAGAAGTGGAAAGAGCAACTGAGAAATAAGCAGTCCTTCATGATGTAGATGGTAGCTACCTTGGCATGAGAGTTCAGCTGGTTCAGATACAGGTGCCTCAGTTGACCTTAGTGGGGACAGATAAATTATTTGCTACACTGTTCTTAGCCCTGAGTAGACCCAGAGAGATGACAGGGACCATATTTTAAGAGGCAATAGAATCCCTTGGTAGTTCTCCATGTGAGCTGCAGAGGACTACTTGGGGGTGCAGTTAAAGGATTTTCACTTTAATGATCAGGTACTCTCAGTATTGTAACAGGAAACAGTTACAACATTGTGAAGTCATTCCTTTGAGCTTGGCTGACTCCTGGAGTGACAGATGCCCAGGCAGTCAGTTAGAAAACCTCTGACAATTTTGAGTAGTGCCTTCAATAGGCCTTCCAGGAAGTATTGAAGTTGTACACGGTGGAGGGTACTGCTCATCTGGTGCCAATGGTGATGGCTGGTAGCATTGTCATTTGGGGGACCAACCATTTCAACTCCAAGGGGGAGGAGAACATGGGGGTCTTCCTTAAGTAGGCCTCATTGGTGTTTTACGGGGTGGGTGGTCAGGTTCCAGTAAAATATGCCCTTTGCAAGAGTCTCCTGTGGGACTTTATCTTCTTGGGGGTGCCTTTCCTGTGGACATTGGGGTTAATTGTGTCTCTTGTTTTATGGAGGTTTGTTGGCCAATCTTTGGTCATTGGCTTTGCAGATCTGTAGGTAACTAGTTATGTTTCCTGGCTACCATTCAGGTGATAGAACAGTTGTTACAGTATTAAAAGAGTCTTGTCAGTCTTCAATAAATACCTTGTTATTTTATTCTTATTTTCTCATACATTTGTACATCACTATACCAAACAGGACAAAAACCCATGGATTTTTTTAAATTTGACTCTTGTTTTTTTGGGTTGTTGTCCTCTTTTGGGCTTACTTTTAATCACTAGGGGTAGCACTCATATACTGAGTGTGTACTCTAGTGCTTAATTGTCCAGAATGAGGCTCCTTCAGGGTGTAAGAGTCAGGGCCAGTCTTCTGGATAATTTGAACTTGACCTTGCCAAAGGGAGGAAAGTTTGGATTCACAGCCGTACCTCTATTGCTGAAGAATTATACCAAATCTCCTATCAGGTAAGTGGTCAGGGCAGGGAGTTCAGACGTAGCTTGTTCTAGGTCCTGAAACTTATGGTTTAAGTTTACTGTGTATGCTTCCAGTTGAAAAAAGATAAGGGTTTGAACAAGCTTGTTGAGATATGCCTCTGGAGACAGTCAGACTGAGATTTTTCAGGGAGTATATTAAAGGGTACACCTTGGTTGTCAACTATAGAGAAGTTTGAAGAGTAGATTGACAAAAGCACTGTCGTAAAATGAGCTATGTTATGTTGATTAGCCTATCACAATTGTGGCTAGTCAATATAATATAGTGAATACTGAATTTTATCTTTATTTTATCATAATTATAATACTTAATCTTTTATAAGTTTATATTGCTATATTACTATAATAAAAATATTGAGATCAGTTGACTTTAATATACATCCAAAATGCTTTTAATTGCTGCCACAGTATGATGAGATCAGGGTATAGCCTCTGTAGTTGTTGTTTTCCTAAGCTACTAAGGAAGTTATACAAATACTTGAAATCTTGCATATGAGTCATCCAGATTCAAGGTTTGATCAGAACAAGTCATTCATGTGCAGAAGTACCCTGATTAGTGCCCCAGATTAACCCCTCTCATAAGAACAGTGATAACTTGTCACAGGAATTTAGCCTGGGTTATTATCATTGTAATGACTATATAACTCTCCCTACTCTTATCAAATAAATATACTTTTACACTTACTACCTGATATAAATTTGACTACTCCTAGTTGTTACCTCCACTGGATGAGTAAAGACTTAAGGTCATCTTATCAGTGGTAAGCCATTGTGAATACAGCCTTTCCTGTTCTTTTCAAGAAAGCAATCAACCAAGAAGTAACCATAAAGACTTATTTTCACAACAAGCACAATGGTATTCAATGTTTTATGCAAAGATGACCACAGGAAGGAAGGTATCCCATTCAGTTTTGTGTTGGTAACTGAGCTTCCAGAGTATCTGGACCAGGATTTTGTTAGTGTGTTCTACCATGCTATTTTTCTTTGGATGTTAGGAGGTAGATAGCATAACACAGATTCCCATCAACTGGCTGGGGTGGAGGATGATGTAACCAGATAAATTGGTATCATTGTCAGTCAGCAGAATCTGGGGGCAGCCATGTTTGTATATGATATTCTCCAGGATGAACATGGCTGTCATCAGTGCATATTGGCTGGGGATTGCTTTGGCTTCCACCCATTTAGTCCAATGATCAAAATTCATAATGATGAGCCTGTTGTGACTGTTGGTAACTGGGAAAAGGCCTACTACATCAATGGCCACTGTGTGAAAGGCAAACCCAGGATGTACAAGTTTGTGTTGGAACTTTGCTACTTTTGGGTATTCAATGTTACAATCATGGCAAATGGCTATTGTCTCTATTAAATCAGTGTGAATTACTTCCCAGAAGTAGTGTTTTTGTAGCATAGCCAATTTATTCTGTATTCTGCCATGCTCAGTAGTCTTGTGAGCTGCCATTAATTTAGTCCATTTGTAGGGATGGCATATTTAAGGCAGCCAGGAGTCCCTGTAAAGCCTCAGGAGTTGTCCTTTGAAAACCTTGGTATCAACAGCAAAATAATTGAGAGCCCTCTGTATTTTTACCGGTTCCTCCCCCCAAAGAAGGATCCTTCATGAGCTTATCATATAGTATGTCAGCCATGTGGATATCAAAGCGGCAGTAGGAAGACAGGAGAGGCAGTCAGCATTCTTTTGAACTATGCCAGCTCAATGAATGATCTTGTAGCAGCATGTATGCAGTTTGATAGCCCAACACTCCAGGCACCCTTCGGGATCCTTGAAGGTCTTCAGCCATTACAGGGAAGCATGGTATGTTATAACCATTAAATGTACCCCATGAAGATACACTCTGAACTGTTGATAGGGTATATTATAGCCAGACACCCACGCTCAGTAACTGTGTAGTTCCTCTCATGAACATTGAGCGTGCTCAAGCAGTATCTCATATGGTGTTTGAATCCTTCAGAGTCTAAATAGGAAAGGACACCCCCAATAGCAGTCAGTATGGTGTGTGTATGAGCCACAAATAGCTTGGTAATTTCAGGGTACATCAGTACCAGAGCTGCAGTCAGTGTTCCTTTTAGAGCATTTAAGGCAGATTGGCATGCCGAACTCCAGAAGAATTTCTTATCAGCTTGGAGAAGCTGAAAAGGAGGTTGCCCAGGGATACTAATTTGGGGATGGATCAGCATTAGTACCCAACCATCCCCAAGAAGACTTTTATTTTCATGTTTTTTGCTGGTTTCTGCATCTTCTCAATGTCTTCCACCTTCAGTGGCACAGGACAGAGCCCATCTTGGCTAATGATGAACCCTAAGATCTCCAGAACTTCTCTTAAAAGTTGTATTTGTGGGGCTTGAGCTTAAGATTAGCTGCAAGTAGCCTCTGGAAGACTTCATATAAGTGCTGCAAGTGATCATTAAAGGTTTTGGTTAACACATTAATGCCATCCAGGTATATCAGGACACTGGGGAGTTTGAGGTCACCCATCACAGCATCCATAGCTCTCTGGAAGGTAGCCTGGGCATTGGACAGACCTTGGGGCATCCTTGTTGGTTGAAATAGACCTTGGTCAGTAATGATAGCACATTTCTCTTAATCAGCAGGAGATAGATCAATCTACTTTACCCACTGATAAAATCCATAACAATAAAGAACTTTAGCCTCCCAAGCAGTCCAACGTATCATCAATGCAAGGGAGGGGATAGGAGTCCTTCTTAGTTACTGCATTCAGACATTGGTAGTTAATAACCACTCAGTTGCTACCATCCTTATTTTCAAAAATAAGGATGGGGAAGCCCAAGGGCTTTTACTGGGGACCAGTAAGCTAGACCTCAATAACTTCTAAAGCTCTTTGTTGGCTATATCATAATTGGCTTGACTATGTTGTATAGATCTGGTGCAGATGGGTGGGCTGCCTTGAATGTCAGTATGATGGGCAACATCTACAGCCTTGCCCAGGTCATAATTGTTGTTGGCAAACACATCCTTATACTGAGCAAAGAGGTCCATGGATTGATCTTTTTGCTCTTCATAAATAATAGACAAAGAGTTGAAACTTATAATTGATAGAACTAGGGATTTCTGGAAAGGTAGGCCCAACTTGGAGAAGTTTGAAAAGGGGGAAGTCTCCTTCAAGTTATCATGCTCTTCTAGCCATATATAAGCAATAAGCTGGTGTTTAGAGACAACCATTGCCTGTTGACTCATGTTGGCCAAGAGTATGAGAACCTCTTTCTCACTTGGCATGAGGATGCCAGGCGCAACCCAGGGTTCCAGTATGAAGGCATCAGGAATTCTCAAGATTTTTCCATGGGTGCCAGCTGGCAGATCCAACAAGAGCCCCGTATTATGAATCACCTAAGAACCAGGCAGAATATTCACATTACAGGATGCATAGAATGGAATTCCCTTGGCCTCCCCAATAGAGAGAAGTAATATATTAGCTTTCTTAATCTATAGAGTGTAGGCTATAGGCATCTCTACATCTGCATACTCTAAGTTAATTTAATGCAGACAGCATAGGGTAGATTAGAAGGTTGAGCACTGTGATAGAACATGGGGATAGAGTGACCCAAGATCACAAATGTGTGATCAAAATGATTGATTACTGTGCTGTATTGGACCATAAAACTATTTCTAATAATGAATTCATAGCTGAAGTTATCCAAGGTAATGACCAGTGAAGTCACTGTCAGCCTGTCTAAGCAAGGATGGAGAGAAGATTATGCATCCTTAGCCTTATCAGTCTAGGGCTCATAGTGTTAGAACTCTTGTGGTATATCAAGTCTGGTGCTAACTTCATCTTCTTAACCAGGTAGGAAGAATTGATAATACTTGGGTCTCCCAAGACAAGGATAGCTTGCTCATGAGGCTTGCTTGTCACCAAGTTGATGTACATGCAATCTTGGTTGTCTTCCTTGATCCCCACAACCTTAGCATCATGTTGTACACCCAACCATTTGAACTCGTTCAATAAGTTAGTCTTGGCAGCTCCAGCAGCTGGGCTAACTTTATTGAAGGGTTCCAAGGGTGTGGGGATGTTTCCAGTGCATAATAGCTTGACCAGGCGTTATTTACTGTCATTATCAGGTGTGACCTTAATCCAAGGTTGAGTCAGCTGTTCAGCATAGGAAAGCAATGCAGTCTTTTGGACCTTATGAGGGATGTTATATCAGAGTGAAGTATTATGCAGCAAGTCAGACTATTGACAGCGGGAACCCAGTGGGCATGTTCCTCATGCACCCTCACAGTGCAAGAATCCAAAATTTCTGATTAAGAGATGAATTCAACTAGCAGAGGGTCATCAGAAGGCTCTGTTAAAAATTAAAAACAAGCGCCAGGGTCAGGTACAGGCTTTTCAGGGGAGAGAGGAATGGGGGGAAGGAGGGAGGTAAACCCACAAATGCAGCCAAGAATTTCTCCTTGTCATGGCTGCTTAGTAGTTTTTGAGTGATATTTATTGTCCTCCTCAGCATCAGAATTGTGAGATTAGGCTGATTGACCACAAAATGATAAGGCTAATCATTGCACACAGATCTTTATCAGTTACACGCTGTATTATCACTAGGTTATCATTATATTAAGTGTAGTAATTATATACGCTGTATAATCAATAGTTTATTGTAATAGATAGTGCAGTTATACGCCGTGTAATTGTTGGTTTATTATAATAGATGTAACTTCATACATCATATTATCACAGATCATCATTATAACGTGTAGTGATTATACACCATATAATCATTAGTTTATTATAATTGATGAGACAATTATATGCCGTATAAATGTTAGCTAATATAGTGATTATCAGTTATTACACGCCATGTAATCACTAAATCATCAATTGTATATTGCTCATTTCATCCTACTGGATGTTATATCAACTCAGCCTCACCCAGCCTGATGGGCGTATATGAATATATCAAACAAGTGATATGCAAATGACTAGGAAATACTGAGTTGGGATCAGCATTACATGGCATATAATTGGTTCCTGATTGGTTTGGGTCAGCATTACACAGCAGATAATCCACAGGTCAATACTGGATTGAGTCTGCTATTATACGGAGTATAATCCTAAACTTGCCTGTTGCATTAATAAGAAGAAGGCTTGCCAGCCAGAAAAGGATCACTGATTAAGCCCTGGAAACAGAATACTGGAATTCTACCTTCCAATGTAGGAGGACTGAACAGGGACCATTTCTAAGTGTCAACCAAATACAGCGTAGTTTCCCAGTCCAATAATAGGTGTGTAAGATACAGCCAATCAATAAATGACAGTAGGCTAGCTCAAGAAGAGCGTAGGCTGTAGCTTAAGTGCCATGTACACCTTGCTAAGATCAGCAGCAGCACACCTGCCAAGGACAACCAATCAGGATAGGCGTAGCTAGAAAAGATGGGCCTATTACAAAGGTAGCCACTGAGAACTTTCTGAAAGGACAAGAACAAGGGTTGTTGCAGTATATATTGATACAGACACCTGAAAGGATAACAACAAGTTCTTAGTTACACCTGGATAGATTGCAGCTGCTGGCTAGATTGTACTCCAGTTTCAATAAACATAATTATCTTCAAAGCTCTATTCTATTGTAGTCTGTAGTGCTCTTGCATAGGATTATGTAGAGTACATTGGCAAGACTAACATCCATCTGTAGCTTTGAACATACCAGTAATAACCCAAGTTGCTCAACAATAATCATTGGTGCATTATTCTTTGCTCTGACCAGCCTGAGGTTTAGTTGCTGTAGAACCATCAAAAGTGACAGAGGGATTACTATCAGGTTCCTAGGGAGACTTCATGGTACCTGCTTAAGGTGCACTGGAGGAGACATCCTCTTCATTGCTTCTGTGACAGTGCTGGGAGTCAGAAAGGGGCAATGGAGTATGGTTCTTCTAAGAGGGGGAACTATCAGCTTTAGCATTCCCATGCAATCCCATTAGAGTCTCAGGGGTACTAATTGCTGAGGCATCTTCAAGATGCTTGCTTAGTTGGTCCTGGAGGGAGTTAATGTAAAGTTCTGAGGCCTGCCATTAGCCCTGAACAGGGATTTATTTCCCGGACCATCAAAAAAGGTGGGCTGCGTGCAGGAAAAGCCTCTTCAAAACCTGGAGGACCTGGCCCACACTGTGGACAAGCATTTTTTACTAGCCTTCACAGCTGAAACCCCTTCCCATTCTCTGGAGTTCCCTCCAACTGTGGAGGAGACTTTGATATAGCTGGATTGTTTGCTTTCCTGGTGTTGTCCTATTTTGAAACAATTGGCGGGCCAATGAGAAAACATGGGCCACATTGTATAGGGTGTGGTTAACCTGCAGCCCAGAAAAATTGGTTGAAAAATTACACAATCAGCAGAAACCCAGTCAAGCAATTCCTCTGACCCAGGAGTCCCTCATCCCAAAATAATTGGTTCTGGGAGCATTCTGATGTGTATGTCAGAGGCAGGTATTAGGGGCAGTGTGCATCCTGAGTCCCTGGAATGCACCTAGCCAACCAGGTGACTGTACCTTATACCCAGGCCAGCTGCTACTATTCTCTTGGCCCCAGACCACAGGAATATTAGCCTGTTAATTTTAACTGGCTCCCCTTTTGATTGCTTTCTAATAACCCCTCTTTAAAATTCCTGGCACTATCACCCCCCTATGCATATAATGGAAGCATGGGCTTTCAGGTTCCTTGCTTACCAATTCCAATTATCAAATAAAACTCCTGACTTTGCAAATCTCTTTGTATTTTGAAGTCTTATTTAATAACAAAGGTTATCATCCTGACTCCTGCTGCTGTTCATCCTCCTGCTTTCCTCTGGTCCACCTGCCCATGCTTTTTTGTTGAAATTTGATCCAAGAGGATCCAAACTTGGCTTGAGCTCTTGGCATTGCCCCAGCACTCACGGACTGTCTGCCTGTAAGTTTTGGTTAAAACCTCATCTGTAACCATGTTGTCTCATTTGTATATGGTAGTCATGGTGACATTGGTACCCATCTTCCTAATGTTTTGGACCACCAGCCCAGGTATTTGGAACAATCTGTCCCTGGTTGCTCAAACTTCTGTTTCTATTTCTGGTCTGCTTCCCAATGAATTCTGTCATTTCACCCAGGTTCCCACCATCCTAACTACACTTGTCCAGTTGCCTTGGTCCAGTCCTTATCCTGAGGGTTTTTCATCCTCTCTGGAATCAAGAACTAATGAACCTCCTTCCTCTGAATTTCACAACCTTCACCCCACAACAGTATCAGGTCCCTCCCTCCCCTCCTTGTACCAAGTTCCTGTGATTCATCTAGATATCACTCCCACCCAGGATTGCTCAATGTGGTTGCCCACTGGTGCTTTGGTTATGGCCCTGGATGAATATTTCCCTCCCTTTTCTCAGCCAGTCTCCTTTGGGAGGCCCCTTCAAGTGGCCATCCCAGTCTTGCACTAGATGGCATCCTTTTGATTGGTCCCATTAGGATGAGAGCCTGACTTTGTTAGTCTAGCCCTCCTCTCTTACAGTTAAGGAGAGTATGTTGATCATCCAACACATCTAGCCTTTTTTTATTCTTTTCCTGAAAATTCCGAGCCAATTCCTCTTCCAGAAAACCTTATGTCTCTCTTGAGGCTTAATAGCTTCCTAAAGAGAAGAGAATTCCATGGTACAGTTGTTCTGGGTGTCTTTAGGCCCTTTAGGAATTTTCTGTGGATGTCCGTGGAACTCCATGGCAGCACGCTGCCTCATCTGGGTGGGCACCAAGGAAGAAAGGGCATGATCTATCTTGTTCATCCATTGAGCCATTCCAAAGCAAGGGCAAAAAGCTTTGGGTATATATTGAGCAAGGTTTGGGGGCCATAGTATGGACTACAGCAGCTACTAAATTATAGTCTGATAGAATTAAGGAGGATTCCATAAGGAGAACAACCAGAAGCAGAAGAATATTGACACCAGACTTCCTTCACTAACACAGGCTCCAGGGAGCAGGAGACATTATTCATGACACTTCCTTTAGCCATGGGGTCAAGCTGAATTGGTGTCAGGGAAGGCAAGACCTTTTTCAATAGAGTTCATCCAGGAGATCATGCTTGACTGGGAGCTGGAAACTTCTAAAAGTTGTTAGGCGGTAGGCAACTACTGGCTTAGGCAAGGTTGACCATAGGGTGAGCAAGAAAGTCCATCAGCTAGCAAACCAGAATCAGTGGAGGCTGATGCTATGTTGGGTTAAGAAGAAGGAGCTGAAGGTAATAGTAGGGACATCCCTTCTTCCACAAAAACAGGGCCACAGGGGTAGGAAGAGAGGAAGCTATGATTTGTAGAAGCCATGAGCGCCAATGTTGTAAATGTAGCAGTCTAGAGTGCTAGTTTCTACAATTAGTTAGTCAGTTATTCTTAACTGTTAACAATATATCTGTTTTGGTATAGTTGCAGCCTTTGATAGGAAATAAAAATATAAGATTATAGAGACAAAACTAGTTTTTTATTAGATAGTTGTTGGGAATTGCACCATTAATGCTATTTTGATATGGCCTTTGAATAACAATAAATGCAAAGATTTGACTGGTTTTGCTTTTGAGTTTGGGAATTCCTTGCTTTCTGTAAATGGGTCT
>QTSX02001833.1:0-27208 GCA_014839935.2 Entomophthora muscae | reverse complement strand
CAACCTACGTCCTTGTGTCAATTACCAGGGCCTAAACAGCCTCACTGTAAAGAACCAATACCCTGTCTCTGTGCCAAAGACCTCTCCAGCCATTTTTTAGGAGCCAGCGTTTTCTCAAAGGTTGATTTGAGGGATGCCTTTAACTTGATCCAGATCAGGCCTGGTGACAAATGGAAGACTGCCTTCAAGACTAGTCAAGGTCTCTTTGAATACTTGGTTATGCTGTTTGGGTTGTGCAACGCGCCCAGCACTTTTCAAACTATGGTGGACATGGTCTTGGGAGGACTTAAGGATCAGTGTTGTGTAGCCACATGGATGACATCCTCATTTAAAGTCGCAAACCTGAGAAACATGATGAACACCTTCAAGCTGTCCTACAACGCTTCAAGGAACACAGACTCTTTGTTAAACTCCAGAAATGTGAGTTCTTCCAAGAGGAAGTAGAGTTCTTGGTGTACAATGTACTGAAAGGAGGTTTTACAATGACACCTGAAAAAATAGAGGCTGTGACGTCATGGCCTGAACCTAAGAACCACAAGGAGGTCAGAAGTTTCCTGGGCCTGGCAAACTTCTGCCAGGAATCTGGTCAAAATTTTTCTTCAATCTGCTTGCCCTTGACCCGCTTCACCTCTGAGAAACACCCCTTTGTGTGGGATGACGCCGCAAAATCTGCCTTTGAGTTGCTGAAGAAAGCTTTTGTCTCCTCCCCCGTCTTGACAATGCCAGTTTACAATAAGACCTTCATTGTGGAGACTGACGCCTCTTACTTTGCATTGGGGGGAGGTTTTGCTTCAGAAGGGGTGTTAGATTAGGCTGATTGACCACAAATGATCAGGCTAATCATTGCACACAGATCTCTATCAGTTACATACTGTATTATCACTAGGTTAATATTCTATTAAGTGTAGTAATTATACACTTTATAATCTTGAATTTATCATACTTGATAAGCAGTTATACGCTGTGCAATTATTAGTTTATTATGATAGATGCAACAATTATATGTTGTATTATCACTTGACTATAATTCCAATGTGTAGTGATGATACGCCGTATAATCTACGTTTTGGTATATTTGATATGACTAGTACACTTTGTATAATTGTTAGCTGTTATAATAATTATCACTGATTACACACTGTATAATTAATAGATCATCAATTGTATATCTCTCATTCCATTCTACCGGATGTTGTATCAACTCAGTCTCACCCAGCCTGATAGGCGTATATGAGTATATCAAACAAGTGATTGCATATGGCTAGGAAATATCATGTTTGTATCAGCATTACATGGCGTATAATTGAGTCCTTATTGGTTTGGGTCAGCATCACACAGCAGATAATTCCCTAGTTGATATTGGATCAATTCCGCTATTTTACAGCGTATAATCCCTAATTTGACTTGTTGCATTAATACGCAGAAGGCTTGCCAGCTGGAAAAAGATCACTGATTAAACCCTGCAAATGGAATACTGGAATTCTATCTTCCAATATAGGAGGACTAAACAGGGATCATTTTTAAGTGTCAACCAAATACAGTGTAGTTTCCTAGCTCAATAATAGGTGTGTAAGAATACAGCCAATTGATATTTGCCAGTAGGCTAGCTCAAGAAGAGTGCAGGCTGTAGCTGAAGTGCCATGTACACCTTGCTAAGGCCAGTAGCAGTACACGTGCCAAGGACAGCCAATCAGGATAGACGCAGCCAGCAAAGATGGACCTATTGCAAAGGTAGCCAATGAGAACTGTCTGAAAGGACAAGAAGAAGGGTAGCTGTAGTATATATTGATACAGACACCTGAAAGGACAAAAAAGTTCTTAGTTACACCTGAATAGATTGCAGCCACTGGCTAGATTGTACTCCAGTTTCAATAAATGTAATTATCTTCAAAGTTATATTCTATTGTAGTCTGTAGTGCTCTAGCATAGGATTAGGTAGAGTACATTGGCAAGGCTAACATCTATCTGTAACTTTAAACATACCACATTAACCCAAGTTGCTCAACAAGGGGAATGATAGTAAGCTGCACCCTGTAGCTTACTACTCAAGGAATTTCACTCTGCCTGATTTGAACTACCCTATCTACAATAAAGAGATGCTTGCTATCATCCAGTCCTTGAAACATTGTGAGAAGATACTTTTGTGATGCCAACCACCCAGTGAGAATCATGACTAATCACAAGAACCTGACATACTTTTTCAAACCACAACAACTTAATCAGTGTCAAGCTAGATGGTCCCTATTCCTAGAAGATTACAACTTATCAATCAGCTAAAAACCTGGTAGATCAACATTGTACCTGATGCCTTAAGCCAAAGAGCAAACATTTTTCCTAGCACCAAAGAGATTGAAGAATTCAACACTAAATCCTTGCTGTACCCAAACTTGATTTAACCAATGCTTCTATTCCTGGGACTATCCAGTAGAAGAGAAGAAATCCAATTAGCTCATACTGTAGACCAGCACTGAATCTCCATCATTGTTGTGAATGCTGCCATTCACAGTGTTTCATTTTTGCCTTTGGTTGGTTATTTTGAGGACAAATCTCTCTCTTTTGCTTTTGCCCTTTGAAATGAGTCTGGCTCCAAATTGGTAAATTCAATTGTTCAGTTTCCTGATTCTGCACAACTCACTTGCCCCACTTATGCTTGTGGTGCATGATTCTACTGTCCTGGTAGTGTTTTGTGGTATCATCAACCACTATATATTATATTTATTATTCACCAATAAAAATTAAGTTCTATTTACATTTTGTCTTTGGTCTCCCAGTACTTTGGCGCCTCTCTAGCCACAACTAGTAGATATTATTTCAATCAGGGCCAAAAGGTAATTGCATAGCATTCCCTGCCATTCTAACCGATACTTAGTACAAATTCAATCCTAAGGTTAGGATTTCCTGTTGTGACTCTGTGCTGCGCCTCAGATTACAACAAAAATGGTGCTCACTACAGGGGCTGTAAGCCCCTTGGTTACCCCTTTGCAACTACGTTTTCAGGACCTTTGCCTCCACCTATACAAGAGCCAACTTTGCCTGAAATTAACAGTCCTCCTATTGAAGAAGACATCACCAACCCGCCAATTGTCCCTACTGTGCTGAACCTTGGGAGTGGTCCCTGCCTAGTGGCCTTCCCTTTGGGTACCCCTGACTTGGCACAAGTCATGGCAGTAGCCCTGGGGTTAGCCCATGATGGGGCCATCCCTTTCCTCAAGCTAAAGTTCAGTCAAGCGGAATACTATTAATTGAATGTGGCCCCAAAATTTCCACAGAATCTCCTCTCAGCAGCTGGCTCTGCTGAGCACCTATTGTCATCCTTTGTACAACCCGCCTTAGCACACCATCAAATGGTGTTGGGGCTTTGCATTCAGGAGATTTTGTCTCTACAAGCAGCCGTCACTCATCACTGGGATCATTTTGCTGCATATCAATAGTGGATCCACTCCTTGTTTTCCTTGGTGTCAGACAATCAGTTCAACTCTCTCACTTCCCAAACTTGCTTAGTTAATTCCATTGAGCAAATGTGCCATTCCATCCCCAAATACGTCAGAGAACGTCTATATGAAATCCACCAGCTAGAACAACCCTGGCAAGCCCAAGTAGATTCTACCTTGAATGCTTATCTTACCAACTTCAAACAACTTTTACAACAGCTCAATGCATTCAGCGCTTACTCCTTTAATCAACTGCAATAAGAAGCAGACCTTGCTGCTAGATGTCTTTGCAATCTCAGTGAAGAATTTGATCAAGAAAGGATTAGCACTGCTGCTGTCATTACCAAGCTCCAGACTCAAGTAAATGAATTTTCTACCCCCAAGCTAGATGTTCTGCCTTTTCTCCCATCTTACAATCTGGTGGATAGAGAACAGATACTATGGGATGCCATTTGAGAGCTTTGAGCTTCTACCAGCAGTCAATATTGCCCTATTGAAGCACCTCAGCCAAATCTCCAAGTGCTTGCTTTGATGGCTTAAGTGGCTGAGTTACAACAAGAGGTTGCTGCCTTACGCAAAATGGTGGCAACTATTGCAAGTCCAACTGGGGTTATCAATATGATGGTTGTTTCTTTGGCCTGTCAAGAGCCCCCAAATCCACTGTGCTAGAGAGTTGATAGCTCTAGCTAATGAGGTGGACCACTTGAAACAGGACCATTCTGAACTTGATAAAGATGTGTAAGAAATGAGTGAATTAATTGATTTAGTGAATGACAGGTCTTCTCCTTGCCTCTCAGTGGGTCCTTCTCCTACCTCCTGACTAGATGAGCTTTCCACAATTGTGACAACACAGGGCCAATGTAACAGAAAACATGGGATAATAAGAAGCTGTCTCCATGTGGTGAGGAATCACCCACCAAATCCACATAGAGTTAATGATTAATCACCAAAATAGCTTTAAATACTGTTTTTTAAAATTTCCAAATGAGATACTAGGGTTAATTAAAATAATTAACCCCAACCAGAAAAAGCCCTAGGTAAATGCCTGTGAGAGAATCAGAGTGTCTTTAGCATAAAATTCAGGACATTGGGATAGCACAAGGGTTTCAGCTTTGATGGGAGTGGGAACAGCTCCAAGATTGGCAGGCATTGAATTAACATTTGGGGGAGGCAACAACAAAGTACCAACAACAGGCCCCCATCTTCCAGTAATAATCTGGCTAAGGATTAAATTGTAGGGAATGTAGCGCAACAATCCAACTACAGGATGCATTTTCAAAAGTAATGTTAGACCAGGGAATATGTGATTTTATTGAGTAAAATTTAGGAGTACTCAACTCTTAAGTGTTGAAACAGTGAAAATTATTCAATATATATCAAAGTTTAGCTAAGCAATACCACCTGGATCCTGTGCTCCTATTCCTTCCACATTCTCAAGTGAGTGTCTAATCCAGATTGCAAAGAACCCTTGAGTGACCAATTTCTGACAGCCATGCTGATTAACAAGTTCATATCTGATGACCCTTAAATTATGTCAATTTATCAATGTCAACTTACAGGGGGAAATTGGATTCAACTGGCAAACTGGAGCAACTGCAACCCATTTTCAATCAACCGTTTGATTCAAATCCGTTAAATCAGTCAGTTTTGTTAAAGGTTTTTTGGCTTTCTGTGCTTTTCTACTTGGCCAAATAATCCCTGGCATTATGTAATCTACATGATAGCCAACGCCTAGATGTTATTGAGCAACAGACCATCTTAGCTAATAATACTGGTGCTTGTACTGCTGAGACCTTGACTACTCTTGAAGAGATTGTTCATCAGCTGTGGGCCAGACAGCCCCCCTCCAAATCTGAAGCAGAATTCTCCCCGCGCATAAATGTACTCAATAGCAACAATGGTGGTCCAACTCCTGAAGCACACTTCAAACCTACCTTTAAGCAAGTATTGAGCCTAAAAATTCTATCATTGCAGCATTCCTAACTATCTAAAAAAACTTCCATGAGGAGAGCCTCTTACAAGGTCAAGAAGAAACACATTCTAACCTGCCTGCACCTGACCTGTCAGGAGGTAGTGGTGCCTGAATTGCCCACCATTGAGACTTGGGAAGAAATGAAGCAGCTTCTGATAAAAAAAATTGTTATGACCTTAGTTTGGAAGTGAAGAAGGATGCCTTCATGCACATTGCTTTCAAACCTAAGGAGACACTAGCTGAATTTGCAGATAGATTCTACATGAAAAGATAGCAACTGATAACAAGCAGGCAATTAACAGTGCACAAAGCTTACATGGCTTGCACTCAAGCCCTCAAGGTTAATCATCTTATGTGTCTCCAATTTAAGGCTCATAAGGCCATGCTTTCCTCTATGAAGAGCATAAAGACACTATTGCAGGATATGCACCTTACCCATTCTGGGGCGGTTGTGTGGGAGAATTGTGCTGCCTCTAATTCTGGTTTTTCTTCCTGTGGCCCTTGCATCCTTGCTATGAACTTGCAGAATTCTCCTAGACACCAAGGTTGCCATAACTGTGGCCAGATAGTTCACCATTCTTAAGTCTTCATCAATTCTTTGGCTAAAGGGTCTGATCCCAAGGAGCAGGCTGGAAAAGAACAGTCAACCTAAAGGCAGAGACACTCTCAGTTGACAATTATTCCCAGTCTCCTTCAATTTCCCCCTCCATAGCTGACTCTAATCCTGATGACTCTGAGTCTCCCCCCCATTCTGCTGCTGTTTCACAACATCTCTGACAACTCTGACATGGAGGATTCAGACGTTGATGATCCTGACGCCTATGGGTATTCAGTTTTTGCTGTCCCCAAAACTATTGCAGTCCCTTATAAGTTACGCTCTGGGAAAACTACAACAACTTTAAAGCCTTTGCCTGAAGCCAAAGAAGTTATCTCTTGTCCATACCTGTCAGGGCCTAGAATAGGCCAGACAAAACCCTATGTTGCATAGGTTCAACTCCTGTAATTGAGCAATTGCGCAACCAAACAATTGCATTGTCAATCACGCAGATTAACCAAAAGGAAACTTTAATTCAAAGGGAGAATTGAACCCTGGTCAAGGCCAAGCCTGGGGGCAATTGGAAACCGTCCCAAAGCCAAGTGAAAAAGATTTTAATTGGCCCACACCCTCTGAACCCCAAAATTGGGGGCTTGGGTTGCCAAATGGCCCAAATTCCCCTGCCAGCTTCCCCAGGCCAAAAATAATGAAATATCCATCTAACTGACAAATCATGAGTCACCAATGGAACCCAACTTGAGAATAATTCATTGACAACCAATAAGAAGTTATCAGTAAGTTCAATTGCAGTTCCTCAGTAGTATATAGCTGAGAACACTGTCATTCCCTTTCTTTGTTGACATCTTCATCTAATAAACTTTTTTGATTAATGCACACTGAGCATTTATACTTTGCAGGGGCTTATTACATTATCATGAATTTTATACTGCTGGTGCTTTCAAACAGAGAGTGCCTCCAGTACCAACACCAGTGCTGGGAAGCAGAGCAACTTCTAGCTGCCTCCAACAAACCACTGCCAGCCTTTTCCCCATCTCCTAGAGTGCTGGACCAAGAAATTATTCCTGCTCCTGCACCTTCATCACGCCTCTCCTTTCCTGGTGTCCCTCTGCTCCCATATTTTGCCCAGCCAAGCCTGACCATGAGCGCCGCCACAGGAGAGCTTCCTCTTGTTTCTTCTGCTTCATTATATGATTACAGTAATCTTGGGTTTGTCTATTTGACCATGCTGGGGCTCACTGAGCAAGTGATACCCCACATGGGAGTGTGGTGTCCCTGGGCTACAGCTGCCAATTATATGATGTGGATGGCCCCCGTCATCTACTGGGCCTTCCAGGCTTGACTCTTCCCCTTGACTGAAGGTTTCTCTGGGAGTCACCCAGGCCATGAAAATACCTTGCTCAAGCTAAGAGGTCCCTTGTGCTTATAGAGTTGTCCGAAGAAGCTGCTGAGGTTACTGATGCTGTATTCAAGAATCTTTCAGTTTTTCTTCCTCTCCAGACTGTCTATAAGGAGTTTCCAGGGTTGAGATTCATGATTGAAAAATGGGGGGAAAGCTAGCAGAAGCCCAGGACATCTTAGCTGTCCTTCCACCCTTTGGTTGTACTACCACTTGTTTAGAAATATACATCTAAAAGGTGAAAATCAAGGCCGTCTTAGACACTGGATCTCCTGTTAATGTTGTCTTCTTGAAGCTTTTCAAGAAGCTCAAACTTGCCCCTGACTTTAACTATCCCCAGTCTTATGGGACATCTGGGTTGTCCATAAATCATGCTATAGGACCCTATTCTGCTATTTCTATGCGTTTGACAAGCTACTCTTAGCCGCGCCTGACATAGTCTTGAAGAATGAGAGTTATGATCTCCTAGTTAGTACTCAGTTACTTAGGTAATACAATGGGATCATCAACTTGAAGGATGGCTACCTCTCTATCTTAGGGTAAAAAGTCCCTCTGATCTTTGAGGAGCCTGTTAAAGTCCCCGGGAAATGCCTCAAGATGTGTGCCTTATAATATCCCACCAGTGTTTTCACCCTAAAGTACTGTACCCATTTGCCCAACATGACGTGTCCTCTTATGAATTGCCCTGTGTATGAAGGGATTTCTCTCCTGGCTGCTTCCTCTGTAGCCATTCCCCTGGATCTCAAGCTATCCTAGACTCCCAAATATCATGAGTTACCTGAGCGCACGTTCCTAGAGTTATACTCTCCTCCCATGCTAGGACGCAATAAACCCTATCTCTGCCCAGGAATCCTAGATGTCTCTCATAAAGACCCTGTTTAATTACTGGTTTCCAACTTAACTGCTCTCCCCATGCATGTGTCTAGATGGCAGGTTGTTGGTTATGGCAAGTTGCTTAATGCTCCTGATGTCTTATTGCTACATCTCTTTGGTATGTTCCAGGATTTTAATTTACCTGAAGATGAGCCTCAAGTCCTATCCTTTTTTACTGCGCAAGATTTCTTGCAGCTATCCCTGGTTCAACAGAAGGAGGTACTTGATTTGATAGATCAATTTTTGGATATCTTTGCTAAAGATAGCAATGATTATGATCTAGCCAAAGGCGTCATTTACCATATTGATACTGGTGATGCTCCCCCCTTCCGCGCTAAACCATATTGCCGCAGTTGTGTAGAGGATGCTCAGGTGTCCAAAGAGCTCAAACAACTTTTAGACACTGGGCTACTAACTCCTTCCCAAAGTCTGTGAGCCTCCCCCTTTCTCATATGAAGAAGAAGGATGGAGGTCATTGTATTGTGATGGACTATCAACAATTAAACTCCTTAACCAAAAATAATTCCTACCCCTTGCTGTGTATTGATGAAGCTCTTTGCCGCCTTGGAGGCTCTAGATTCTTTTTTGAAATGGATCTAGCATCTGGGTACTGGAAAGTTGATCTCTCTCTAGAGGATAGACAGAAGGCCACACTCATTCTTCTGAAGGACTTTTTGGGCCTACATGTATGCTGCAAAGGCTCTGCAATGCCCTGGCTACCTTCCAACAAGCCATGGACTCCATCCTCCATGATTTGAAGCTCTCATGTGTCAAAGTGTACTTGGATGATATAACAGTCTTCAGCGCTACCTTTACAGATCACCTGGCTCACCTCAAAAGAGTGTTCATAAAGATTTGAGAGGCTGCCTTAAACTGAAACCATCTAAGTGTGCTCTCTTCAAGGAATGCCTTGAATTCTTGGGCCATGAGGTAACCCAGACAGGGATTTGTCCAATGATCAAGAAAGTTGAGGACATTGACAAAATGCTTCCACCAACCAACCTGCAAGAAGTACAAGTCTTTCTGGGCATGATGGGCTACTACAGGCAGTTCATCCCTGACTTTGGCAATACTAGAAAACTTTTGGTCCAGCTGTTACGTAATGTCCCTTTCAAATGGGCCGCTAGTCAACAACAAGCCTTTGAGACCCTTAAACAAAAACTCAAAGAGGCTCACATCCTAGTGTATCCTGACTATTATAAGGAATATATCCTTTACACTGATGCTGGTGACCTGGCTATTGGATCCATCTTGGCCCAACCAGATGATGAGGGTATGGATCACCTTGTAGCTTATACTTCTTGTGTCCTGAAAAAGCATGAGAAGTCTTACAGTGTCACAGAGAAAGAGTGCCTTGCTGTATTGCATGCATCCAAGCAATTCTGCCATTATTTATATGGCATCCATTTCACTGTAGTCACTGACCACGCTTTGCTTAAGTGGTTACAACAGCTTAAGGAACCAGAAGGGCAACTATCTAGATGGGCTCTCTGCCTGTAAGGTTACAACTTTGCTGTGCTACATTGTCCTGGGATTCAACATCAGAACGCTGATGGATTATCCAGGATGCCCATCCTTGCTATTCATCCTGCTTAGGCAGATTGACTATATGAACTAATTGGATATCCTTCCTTGTGGGAGAGCAAGACAAAAGAATTTTGAATTTCCCTGTCCAAAATATCTGAGGACACACTAATTTGTGACAATCAGCTCTTCAAGAAAGTATGAGATCAATACCTGCCTTATATACAGCCTAGTCTCCACTTATTGTTGGTGCTTCAAGCTCATAAGAAGACGGGACATGGAGGCATTGCCAAGACCTATGACTGTCTACAGAAAAACTATTTCTGGAAAAACCTCTGCCTGCTGATTCCAGATGCCATAGCTAGTTGCCACAATTGTCAGCTCCATCAATGTGACCGTACTACAGTCACATTGGGCTGTGGTTTCACAAAGAGGTTTAATTGTGATGAATTTCATAGGTTTAAATTCAAAACAAAAGGATTGGCCTTGGAGAGACTTTCCAGTGTAGCAATGATACCCAGGAATCAATTAGGCTGTACTAATTGAGGGCTGTAATGAATAATCTGATCAATTCAGATTATGAGACTAGGTGTCTCAACCTGTCTAATTAACCATGGAGGTTAATTGATACCCAGGAATCAATTAGGCTGTACTAATTGAAGGCTGTAATGAATAATCTGAACAATTCAGATTATGAGACTAGGTGTCTCAAACCGTCTAATTAACAATGGAGGTTAATTGATACCCAGGAATCAATTAGGATGTACTAATTGAGAGATGTACTGAATAATCTGAAAGGATCAGATTATGAGACTAGGTGTCTTAAACTGATTGATTAACTGAGAAGGTTAATTAATTGATACCCTGGAATATGATTGATGAGGATTTAATCATAGGGCCAAAATGGACTTGACTGTGTCAAGTGAAGACTTGTTGTCTTCAAACAGATTAATTAACTGGGAAGGTTAATTAATATATGCTTGGAATATAATTAATGAGTATTTAATTATATTGTTTAATTGCTTTGACTGTGTCAAGAAGTTTGGTTAAGGTTAGCCAAAAGTAAACCCCCAAATTGTGGTTTAAAAGCGCGGGTTTGGCAAATTAATTAGGTTAAAAGCGCCGCCGCGCCGCCTAATTGATTTGTAAATTGCCAAGGCGCCTCCCAGTGAATGTTTCAGGCGCTGGGGCGCCGTGGTGCCGCCTAGGAAAGTTCCTGGGCGCCGCGGTGGCGCCTGGTTTGAGTTTAAAAGTGTTTTAATGGGGTTTTACAGAAAAAAACCATTAAATGTGAAAATAACTCAATGTAGACAATGGTGTCTATGCATTCAGGATTGATCAGCTGGTTCCCAGTTGGAACAAGGATAGCTTGGATCAGGAATATGTATATTCCACAGGGTTTTGGCGCTGGAAGTCTGGAATGCTTCAAGCCAAAACAATACATTTCCACAGAAGGAATCAGGTGATTCTGGAATATATTAGAGCACATTCTTATAGGTTAAGAGTGTGATGATCTTTTTGGAAAAGATATGGATTGGATGATGCTGTTATGTCATAAACCATGTGATAGGAATCCAGGTGTGAATCCGGAACCGGAGGGGTTTTCAGCTGAATGTACCCTGATTGGTATATAATGGAAACATGATAATAATTAATAAAAAATGATACTTATGTGTGACAATGGTTGCTTTCCCCTCAATATTTTTATGTTTATGTTTTTGGCTTTTAACTGAAATAAGACTACCATGGAATGAAAGAGATGGTCTGCAGCTAAGACTATGGGAAGCAAAAAACGTGGAAGTGATCACCAGATGGCAACAAGTTTAACTCCAAGATTGCTTTCCTGGAATCCAAGCTCATCAAAGCTTACATAAAGGATTCCCTGTCAAACCGTAAAAGAGTTAGACCGGGATAATGAAGAATCAAGCATGAATTTCCTGGATCTGTCACAAGCAACCTTGAGCTGCCTCTCACAAGTTCAAGCTAATCCCTTCAACCTGCATTTCAGACTGTCAGTATTGACACTATAGGGCCTCTCCCCCATTCCTGCTCCGGTTGCTGCTTTATCCTAATTGCTGTTGATCATTTTAGCAAGTGGGTAGAAGCTTACCCTACTAAGGACATCACCGCCAATACAACTATCACCTTCCTGTTGCAAGATGTGTTCTACTGCCATGGCTGCCCTCAAGTGTTATTGTCTGACAATGGGACTAACTTTAACGCCAAGTTGGTGACCTCTGTTGTTGAAGCCTTGGGATCTCACCAGTCTTTCTCTGCCCCTATAATCCTTCTACTAATGGGACTAGCGTGCAAATTCAACTCTTGTTTCTATCATGAGGAAACTCCCTTATTCCAACGCTGCAAACTAGGATCTATATTTACCTGCTTCCCTCTTTGCTTATTGTCTTAGCAATCATTGTGTCATTGGGTATTCTTTCCTTACTATACTGTATGGGCGTGAGGCTACCACTCCATTGCTCCTGGGAGCCCCCCTAATCTCCTCTGATAAGGCTATGAACCCAGATGACCATATCAAAGATCTAGTCAACCGCATCATTGATATATAGGCTACTGCTTATACTTCTGTGTATAAGACCAAGGTGCTTGAGCTCTCTCCTGACAATGCTGGACGCTCTCCCTTGCCTGAGTTCAACATTGGAGACCACGCTTTCTACTATCAGCATAGAGTAGGGGGACGTGCTCACAAGCTAGATATGTTGTGGGTTGAACCTTTAGAAGTGACCTTCAAACAAGGGTCAGAGTACACTGTAAAACTCCTCTCTAGTGGTTGTTTGTTTGCCCAAGTGCATGCCAAGTTCTTCTGCAAGTACTACCTCCCTCAGACCAATCTAGAGGGGGCAATGTTGTGAATGCTGCCATTCACAATGTTTCATTGTTGCCTTTGGTGGGTTATTTTGAGGAAAAATATCTCTCTTTTGCTTTTGCCCCTCAAAAATGAGTCTGGCTCCAAATTGGGAAATTCAATTGTTCATTTTCCTGATTCTGAACGACTCACTTGCCCCAATCATGCTTGTGGCAAGTGATCCTACCATCCTAGTAGTGTTTTGTGGTATTTTCAGCCACTATATATTCTATTTTCTATTCATCAATAAACATTAAGTTCTATTCATATTTTTGTCTTTGTGTCTCCCAGTACTTTGGCGCCTCTCTAGCCACAACTAGTAGATATTTTTCAATCAGGGCCAAAAGGTAATTGCATAGCCTTCCCTGCCATTCTAACCAAGTCTTAGTATAAATCCAATCCTAAGGTTAGTATTTCCCGTTGTGTATCTGTGCCGCGCCTCAGAACAAAACAATCATGAAAGACTTAAAGAAAGATATCAACAGTCAATACTACCAAACAGGTTACTCCTTACATGGAAACACCCTGCAGCTATACAGACGCACCTACATACCAGAAGGTTCACTGCGCTTAGAGATACTGAAGGAATACCACAACTCCCCCATGTCAGGATAACCTGGGTGTACAAAGACACTCAAAGGAATCCAGAGAACCTACATGTGGCCCAGGATGAAGCCATAAATCAAAGGATACCTCAGTGGTTGCAAGACATTTGGATGTACCAAGCCTAAGCAAGGAAAGCCAGAAGAATTACTACAGCCTTTTCAGATTGCAGAAGGCCCTTGGAAGTCAGTGTCCATGGACTACATTGTGGAGCTACTCAATTCAAAAGAATTCAACGCCATCCTTTTAATTGTCAATTGTTTCACAAAAATGGCTCACTTCATTCCAACAACAACCAAAGTAACAGCAAATGAAACTGTCACCCTATTCCAGAACCAAGTATTCATGAACCACAGACTCTCACAAGAAGTGGTCTCAGACAGAGGCCCACAATTCACCTCCAAGTTTTGGGCCCAAATCCTAAAGGACTTGGGAATAAAAATATCTTTGTCTACTGGATATCACCCTCAGAGCAATGGACAGACCAAGAGAGTAAACCAGGTCCTCAAACAGTACTTACACTGCTACGTTAACTTGGAACAGAACAACTGGGTAACAGACCTATCAATGGCTCAGTTTGCATACAACAACCAAGATCACAGCTCCACCGGTATGTCTCCCTTCAAAGCCAACTACAAATTCAACCCCACATGGGATGCCCCTCCCACAGAGGAAGCCAACAACCCAGAAGGACAAGATTGGCTCAGCAACATCCACACATGCCAAGAAGAATGTGCCCAGAACCTGAGAAGAGCAGTACAAGTATACAAGGATTTTGCCGACAAGAAACAAAGCCCTGGCCTTCCAATTGAAGTAGGAGACCTTGTGTATCTCAGCAAAAAAGAACATCAAGACCACTGCCCCTTGCACTAGCTTGAGTCCTCACTAAAAAGGTTCTTATAAGGCCTTACAGCGCATTGGTACTGTAGCCTACCAACTAGAACTGCCCCTGGATGAAAGATTTACAGTGTATTCCATTGCTCCCTGTTATCAAAAAAAGACCTTCTCTCCTACACCAGATAGTGAGAACGGCTCCCCCACCCATCAAAGTAGGAAGCTTCACAGAACACAAGGTCAAAGCCATTCTGGGACACAAACTCCAATACCAAAAACCTCATTTCCTGGTCAAATGGAAAGGGTATCCCAATGAAGAGAATACTTGGGAACCAGAATCCAACCTGGAGAATGACGCTACCCTGCTGAAGGAATAAAAGTCTTGGAATAAAGAGTTGTTCTCTGCAAGCTCAACTATGATAAGGGATGATGTCAGGGCCCAGAATGCCCTGGACAATCAGCTGGTCTTCCTAGAGGTCAAACACCCCACAGCTTGGGAACCCTTACTGATTGTCTCCCAGAGCAAGAAACCCCCCCCTTTCATTAACAAATGGCCCAGGGTTTGAGAGGCACACAAACCTTGAATCCCTGGCTTTGATTCTATTATCAAATTTGGGCCTCTTAATTTTCAGGACATGGTACATCAGGAGCACAACCGTTTGATTGTGCAATTGGGTTCTTGATTGCTTGTGGGCTCTATAAATAGCAGTGACACCATGGTTTGCTGCAGCCCAAGCAAGGCTCCTGTTATACCAACCATAGAGCTCTCACTCCCTTTCCCAATGACGCAAATTCCAGATAAAATTGTAAGTTTAACTGAAAATGTTGCTGCCAGATCCCTGGTGGCACAAAAGGTTGCATCTTTACCATTAAGTATAAGTAGTGAGGGGGGAATGCCCTCCTACTGTTGAAATCTTAATAAAGCAAGTTTATGCCCAGAAATCATTATCTTCTTGCAGGAATTATCTATTTTGCCCAAATTTAGTTATTCTGTTTGCATCTATTTGTGAATCATCTACTCAATATAAACTTGCCTATCTGTACCCCTGGCTATACTGCTGCTACCTTAGTCAATCCACCCTGCGCTCTTTACTTGGAGTATTTCCACCCCCATCATCTGGATCTCCCTCCTGGTTGTGCTAAAGAGACCATCCTGCCTGCTATGAAGGAGATTCCTACCACTCCCCCCTTATGTTGCAACTGAACCAATGAGAGTTCAGTACTTGGAATTGGGGAAGACAACAGTCCAATAGGAAAGGACAGAATAATAAGAATAAGGTGTTGTTTATTGTAGAATATTGTGATTAATATACTATATGGGGAAGCCACAAGGCCACAAGGGGGTGGCATAGTGGGGAGTTCCATGTAGGGTTTGGAGCCAAGGAATAACTTGTGTGGGGATCAGCAGGTCAAATTGGCAATGCTCCTAATTAGGATGAAGTACCCGCCATTTGATACTGCCACCAGATTAACCCATAACGTTAGATATGTCAAGGGGCAACTCATTGAGCGCCCCCTGTGTATTGTAAGATACGTTGGCGGGCAAGTCTAGAAAATTGGTTGAAACACTTACCTAATGTGCCTCCTGCCCAGGACTTTAGTAAGTTGGGTTTTGTCTATATCACAGTATTGGGGCTGGCTAACCATGCTGTGCCCCATACTAGGAGTTGGCGCCCCCTAGCTACTGCAGTCAACTATATGGCCAGGATTGCGCCTATTGTGTACTTGGCCTTCCAGGCCCAGCCAACCTCCCCTGCAGGAGTCCAGTTGGACTCTGGTATGGGCTGTTACAATACCCATCTGCCATGGAAAAACTTTTACAAATTCCTTCTGGCCTGGTGATACTGTATATCAGGGTTTTGCAGCCCTTGGTGGCATTCATTGCAGGAGATATTTCATTGGCTAGCTTGAACTTAAAAGACTTGAATTTCCCTTTCAGGTCACAGGGTTGGTCATCCTTGGGTGGCCTGCATTTCACAGGAAGTTTCTTTGCTTCCCCTGCTGTGGTGGCCCAAGTTATTTCAGAACCCTTGGCTTGGCCTGCGCTCTCATTGGTCGGGTTAACAGGAACCTTTGGCTTGGGAGGCCTTGATGCAAGTAATTTTTGATCATCCAAACTCAGGATATTCTCTGAAGTCAAATCCCGCTCTGGTTTGAGTCCAGGAAACTTCAGGCGGCTGGGCGGCCCACAGGGTCTTGGGGTTTGAATCCTGTAGCTGAGGTTTTCCCATAAGCATAGTTAGTAAGAGTTTTTCACTTGTGGCACAAAAGTTCTAACAGCTATTCTCTGAAACCTGGTCAAGATGTGAAGGGCCCTTGGTACTATCTCCTGGGGGCCTGTTTCCTGTTAAAAGGCTGCCTCTGGCCTAGGTATCACTTTATCAGGTGCTGGTAACCCCTAGTTGGCTCCAGGAAGGTATGATGATTGTTCAGCTTCTTGAACTTGATGAACTCAGTGATAGTAAGGTGGTGGGGCAAATAGGCCTGTCACACCTGTATTGATGAAGCACCAGGTGCTTTTGCTCATCATTGCACTTGAACAAGAACTTATTATGATAAAACCCTGCATTGCCCTTAGATGTCATTATTAGAAAGGAAATGGGCAGGACATCTGGTAGTTGGACTCTTCTTCATGGTTGCATATATTATGGATTTTCAAGATATACCAGTGCCTTATGCCAGCCTTAGTGAGTGTAGCATCTGCAGAGATGTATAGGTCTTCATGCTCCTCTTTTAATATGTGAGGGGGTATCTTTTCTTCATCTTCTTGAATGTAAACAAACTTGTGCCCAGATGGGCTCTTGGAGGGGCTGGGGATCAAATATTCTTCACTGGACTCTTTTTTTGGAGAGGGGGGAGCAGAGGTCTTCTTGGTGGACTTGATGGGCTTCTTGGCAATACTTTTGTTTTCTTCAAAGGCAGGCTTGTTTTTTCTGGAAGAGGTGGCCTTCTTTAGGTTGATAGGGGTTGATTTAGGAGGCATCTAGAGGGTTCAAAGTTAGCATATTTCAGTTGGTAAAACAGGAATAAGTTTTTAATAAAGTTCTTGCTTTTTTACCATAATCTGAAAGCCAGAGTACTGCTTACTATATTTTTGTAAGTTTTAATGATTTTTTATTGAGGTAGTTAACTTTATAATACTTTCAAAAGGAGCAAAGGGGGTTTGATCAGACAATTAGGGAGTTTTGATTTTGGCTCTTTGATTTTGACACTTCCTAAAAACATAAAGAAACATGGTAATATATTTTAATTAATTTAATATTTTTTTGAACCTGCCAAAATCAGCAAAATTTACTAAACCTTTTAAAAATTTACACTAAACTAACCCAAAAGGCCAGAAACTTTACTAGCTTTAAGACTGGTCTTTGAGCTTAAATATTATATTGGTTGGATTATTATGGGGGTTTAAAGTAGAAAATTGGGCTGGTAAAATGGACTTTTGATTTCTGAACTTTCAATTATAAACTCCTATTGGAGCTTAGTTAATAAAATATTGAATTTCAATCACAATTTAAAATATATTACTTAACAATAAATTCACATAATATGAATTTCAATCTGAAGCATTTTTGATTTGCACACTCTATCACTACACCCAGTAAATTAAAAAGTGATAAGATAAAAAATTTCTATCAAACTTTATTTTTTACTTAATAAAGCTTGCTAAAAAATTTAATCAGATGATTTACATGTGATTGTGAAACTGTATGATAGATTTCATCTTATTTGGTTGGGTATGATACAGTAGTTTCATAACCTGTTGAGATAAACAAAACCATCTCAGTTTAAAAACAAAATTGAAGTGGATCTGGATCTATTGTAATCCATTATAAATTTCTTGGGTTTCAATTTTTTATACTGAGATGATTTTGTTTATCTCAACAGGTTTGAAAACCACTGTATGTTTATGAAGCTTTTCTGATCATTTTCATAGTGGTAAAATCAATATTAGGTTATGTTATAATTTTTTAATTTTGGGGCCTCAAATATTGAATTAAAGACTTCTGGGCTTTGATTTTTGCACTTATGATTATGTCCCCTCTATTCAAAAGGGTGAATAATAACTATTTAAAAAGCCATTCAGAATTGAGGTGTATTTTAAATTGTATTGATTTGGGCACTTTGAGCTTGGTCTTTTAGTTTAGCTACTAATAAAAACATTCGAAAATTCAAGTTTAAATAAATATTATTTTTTTGCCGGAAATTCATATTGAAAAAAAGTGTGGAGATTGAAAAATCCATCAATTTGGAGATTTGGATCTCCACACTTCAACTTTAGGCACTTGTCCCATATTTTATCAAACAGGTTCTAGTAGCACAGTATGGCTAGAAATATAGGTGCTAATTTGATGTTTTCAGTCATGATTGTAGCTGATTGTTAATGCTTTGGGTTCTGTGCCAAACCCCTTCTCTGCCTTGAAGCCTACATTATAGGCATTAGCACCATGTAAATCAAGCCTTCAAAAGATTTTGGGCTTTTGTAACGGATCAAATCCGCTTCCCATGGCGGAATTTCGATCCGACTCGATAGAGCGGCTTGTTTTGTAGGAGTAGTTTGAGGCGTGACTGGTGTTAGATGTGAAACAGCACTCTAAACCTCGCAAACCATCGTCACGTTTGTTTAGCCTAAACAGGGATCCTTGAAGCAGGGTTGAGAATTAAGCCCTTGGGGGTGGCTGGGGCGTGGGAATCCGACAATGTTTATGACGCATAGTTAAAACTATTAGTGGGAAGTGCACTTCACCGCCAAACTCCAGAAATACTTAAAGCTCTCATTTTTACCGCTTCGATATAAAAGCTAAGCCTAAACCCTACTTTTGCACGGATGCGAAAAAATCAGGAGTTCGAGCTGTACTTGATGCTGTCATAGTAGGGGTGTTCGGCTTTAGTACTAAATGTTTTGTTGCTTATTCATTAAGCCATCTATGGGCTGGTAAATTTCCCAGAGAACAACGATCTGATGAAGGTCCAAGTCCAAGCCTCCCAATAATAGGTTAAGTTTTAGCTGACGTGATATCATTTGTTTGAATGCAAATCAATCCTTGTGTACAACAAGTGTACAGGCTTAATAAATAGATGAATCTTGCATCAAACATGTATTTTGTTCCCAGGAAGCGGTGTAAAAGTGCCTATTGGATACAGATAATCAAAATTAACAAGGATTGATATCCACTGATTATAAGTAATTGATTTGAGTGCAGAATAAATAAATGCATTCTTTGCGAGAGTGATTTGGTGGTAGGACATATGTTTTACCGCAATGGTATAAAAACTTTATATAATTAACATTTTTGAATGGGGTGTTTTGACGGAGTCTTAATTAGTAATTAAACTTGGCCGTGACATTTATCTTAGCGGAGTCAGGTGACGTAGGGGGTAAAGCGTCATTGATACAATTTCAACTTGCAGAGATCCACGAGAAACAAGGCAAATGAGAAAGAGTAGTCGAGGCGGGTGTAAACCAACTATGGCTGAGTAATTTGGAGGAGCATATAAAGCCCTCAGTTAGGCTCGACATGGCCTTGAAACCCTGTCACAATGGCACCTACCCGCGCAGATAACACCTTGAGAAATGGACATAGTGAAGAAAAGTACATTTATTTATTTTTATATCTTAGCATATTTCTACTGGAACTTTTTTGTTTTTTGCGAATGGATGCATCTTTGAAATGTGCCTTTTCTCATCTTGAAATAGACATATATTGTTGTTAGGATCGGGGTTTGTAGTTCCTCCCTGCTTGGAATACCTTGCACGCCGCAAGACAAATCAAATCACCATAGGTAGAGTGATAATATGGCATATCTAACCTTGTAGCGAGCCTTGACCTTGAACGAGCCCATCAGCTCGCAAGAAAGAGATCCAATATCTTTGTTACGACAGTCGATGTGGGTAACCAGGATTCGCTTGACCAACTAGTCTCACGACATGATATCGTCATCAGGTAATATTTGTATCCACAACTAATCCCATAGCCTTATCCCATATACTTTCCACGCCAAGGTGATTCGCTCTGCTTTGAAATTCCGAAAGCACGTCGTGACCACTTCATACATCTCCCCGGAGATGAAGGCGTTTGATGCCGAAGCAAAGGAGAAGGGTGTTATGATTATGAATGAGATTGGTCTGGACCCCGGAGTAGACCACGTTTACGCTCTTAAGACCATCGATGAGGTTCAGTCCCAGGGTGGTAAGATTTTGTCGTTCGTCTCGTACTGCGGAGGGCTTCCTGCTCCCGAGGCCTCTGGTAATCCTCTTGGTTACAAGTTTTCTTGGTCTTCGCGAGGTGTTCTCCTCGCCCTCCGCAACGAGGCAAAGTACTTGAAGGACGGAAAGGTAATTGAAAGACCTGTCAGCTGCTTACCGTTAGGTTGTCAAAGTCGAGGGCTCTGAACTTATGAGATCAGCTGTGCCAATTAATATCTTGCCTGCTCTGGCAGTGGTTGGATATCCCAACCGGGACTCTTCAGGATACGGTGAACGGTATAATATGCCTCACGCGCACACTGTTCTGAGAGGCTCTCTGCGCTACGCTTGCTTCCCTGAATTCGTCCAAGCTCTCGTTGATATTGGCTTCCTTAGCGAGGAGGCTAAGCCTTACTTATCTACAGATGCAGCCGATATCGAATGGAAAAACGTCCTTGCCCAAATGCTGGACCTTCCCAAATACCAGGAAGAGTACTTTGTTTTGAATTTCGTTTTCTAATCATAAAAGGGCCGTTGAAGAAGCAATTGCTTACAAATCTGGATTGAGTGATCCCATGGCCCTACAGAGGGTTATCCAAGGCATGAAATGGTAAGTTAGGATATCGACATTTGTTGAATATATAGGCTTGGACTACTTTCTTCAACCAAAGTTACTAAGAGAGGTGGCAACTTACTGGATACTTTATGTGCTACCCTGGAGGAGAAGATGGCGTTTGAAGAGGGCGAACGTGACATGGTCCTCCTTCAGCATACTTTCGAAGTAGAGACTGGTAAGGGGGAACTCCAAACAAGGACCTCGACGCTTCTCGAGTATGGTGAGCCCAAGGGCTTCACCGCTATGGCCAAGACAGTTGGGACACCCTGTGCAATTGCAGTTCAGCTCATCCTGGATGGTAAGTTCTTGACTTTTATTCCGCTAACCAATAACAGGTGAGCTCAACATCCCTGGTGTACAAGCCCCCATTACTAAAGACATCTATCTCCCCATCATGGTACAACTTGAAAAGGAAGGCATCACATGTAAAGAATCTATCATCCCCCATTGATATATTAAAACATATTCATTTCTGTATTTCTACTCTGAATATCACATCTAGATTGTTTCACTTTACTATTTAATCTCAATTTTGATGGCGACTTTCCAACTTGCCCGGCTAGCTCAATCGGCAGAGCGTGAGACTCTTAATCTCAAGGTTGCGGGTTCGACCCCCGCGTTGGGCTTAACCTTTTATTTTGGCTGCAACTGCCTATATAAGCTTTGCTCAGCTTCTTTTCTTAATCAACCCTGGATAGAATCTCTTGACCCTCATAACCTACCCTGTGATATGCAATCCAATGTGAAATAGAGTCAGCTGCCAGAAAGCGATTGGAGTAGGTTGAAACTTTTGTATTTCAAAACCAGTATCCTATATCAGGGGGTGACTTGATATTCTTCTTCAGCAAGGAGGATTATCATAGTGAGGTAAAGGTTAAGCCCATCTAATCTACTAGGCGGGGTATGACTGGGGATGCTTTGGCTCAGCCCCAGTTAGCTTCCGGCTCTGGGCCGCTACAGCCAAAACGGAATTGCTATGTTTAAATATTGTTAGATAAGACTTTTAAATGGATGTCCCAGCACAAGAATCTGGCCGCGGCTGCCCAGGGCTTGGCCGAAGCAACCCTAGGCATGACCAATAAAATGTTTATAAGATCAAGGAATCCAAGGAGTTGATACCAGAGATTAAAAGTGATACTTAATAAGAACATGGGTGTTGCAATCAGATTGAGTAACTCAATTTCCAACATATCTCATAATATACAGGATGTGCCTTTCAATCCACATCATTACAACTATATTTTTATAAAGTCACTTGAACAACAAGCATATTGGTATTTCATATTCTCATATAAAGAGTAAGGCCAATTTATAACACAGATCCTATAAGCTACACATAGAACACTGTCAAGCTTATCATGATCAACACCGTTTTCTATAATAAAACTTTATTTAAAGCTCTTAAAGAGCAACAGTAAAGGGACTATAGCCTTGGAGATTGGGGGTGAATTTAATGCTTCATCATCATTGGATTGTCTGGCCATCCCATACCGGAAACCCCAACTATGGATGAGTCTGATGAGAACAGCCACATAAAGCCAGGGCTAAGCAAAAGTCCCAGGAATTAAACCTGAGACCCCTGGGACCAAGTAGGAATACCTCAACCAACCTGGGCACACCCATGCATCTTGATTAACACCACAAACTCTATTCTTTTGATGATCCAGTAATCTTTTCACATGGTATAACAATCCATCCTTATTAATAAAGACCATAATGTCAGGATACCAAGAGTACTATGGAGCTCCAGCAGGTGAGAGAGGAGTCAAAGCAGGTACTGGCATGGCCCACCAGATGATAGGACCTAACTTCACCAGATAGGAAAGGGCCTTCCCAGCCACAGCCCAAGGTCCAGCCGCTGGCAAGGCAGAGTTAATCAATCCTGTGAGCGCCAGGTAAAGCACTCCCAGGAATTGACTACTCTGGCCAGTGGCATCAGAAGTGGGAGGGTTGAAATGGTTGGTTTGGGTGTCAGGGGTGGTTCCATGGAGACCAAGTAGGCAGCAGGATTGTTGTACTTCCCATTGAAGATCAAAGGGTAGATGGTGATTGCTTTGCTGTCACAGACAATTTGGTAGGGTTCCTTGGGTGCGTTTGGGCGGGTGTATCACTGCAAGTCTTTCAATGTCCAGGGTTTGTGGTCAGAATTGGCGGAATACTCAGTGAAATGCACAGGGCCAAATGGAGCATTGGGTGGACAGTAGTAGTCAAAGGCTTTGGGTTTATCAACTGGAGTCTGATTATCTATCCCAGTAGATGGGTACTGACGCTTGGGTGTATGCAGGTGGAAGAGTATCAAAAATAGGTATGAAAACAGATTGGTGAACCAAAGGTTCATAACAACTTTATTTGGTAAGGATGACGATACAGAACCTTTTTCAAGTGCTTCTGATTTATATAATTACTCAAATGCAGATGCCTCTGGGCATTTTTCTGGTGCTATCTGTGTGGCAAGGCTTGGCATCTCAGGTTCTGCTGTTTGGTTGGCTGCTTCATGGTTATTTTTGGGGTTTTCAGGAAAAGTTGTTTGACTTTTTGATGGTCTATCTTGGCTTAGCTGGCCATTGATTCTGGCAGGTTTGGCTTCTGGGGTTTTGGGGGTTTTCCCAATTTGATCACCATTTTTGGACTGGCTTGACAGGCTCTCTCAAGCCCAAAGAGCTTGATTAAAAAATGGGTCCCCAATTGGGGACCCCAAATTACTTAATAGAGGGTGGACTTGATCTGGGTTTACTGGGCAGCTAAAAATAGCCTGCCTAGGCCCAGCCAAACTCACCAAGGCTTGGGTGTAGCTTTTGGGGCCCAAAGCAGGGCCCTCAGCTACATTGTATAAAACCAGCCTTCTCACAATAATGATAGTGATGCATTTATCTCACTTCACAGTTCTATTAGTCAATAGGGTATGTGAGATTAGGCTAATTGACCACAAATTATCAGGCTAATTATCACACACAGAGTTTATCAGTTACATGTCATATTATCACTAGATTATCATTATACTATGTGTATTAATTATACGCCATGTAATCACTAGTATATTATGATTGATATGACTATTATACACATAGAATTGTTCATGAATATAGTGATTACCAATGATTACACATCATGTAATCAATAGATCATCAATTGTATCTCTCTCTCTATTTTTTTACTTATGTTGTATCAGCTCAGCCCCACCCATCCTGAAAGGCTATGAAATACCAAATTTGCATTGAAATTACACAGAAGATAATTAGTTCCTTATTGGTTTAGGTTGTTATTACACGGCAGATAATCCTTGGTTATTTATTGAATTGAGCCAGCTATTATACAGTGTGTAATCCCTAACTCAGCCTGTCATTTTAATAAAAAGAAGGCTTGCAATCCAGAAAAAGATCACTGCTTAAATCCTAAAAGGAAAAAAAGAAATACCAGCATTCTACCTTCCAAAGTAGGAGAATAGAACTGGGATCATTTCTAAGCATCAGCCAAATACAGTATAGTTCCCTAGTGCCATTAAAGGTGGGTAAAGGCACAGCCAATTGATAATCACCAGTAGGCTAGCTCAAGAATAGTGTAGGCTGTAGCTGAGGTGCCATGTACGCCTTGCTAAGGCCAGTAGCAACACACATGCCAATGATAACCAATCAGGATAGGTACAGCCTACAAAGATGGACCTATTGCAAAGGTAGCCACTGAGAACTGTCTTAAATGACAAGAAAAAGGGTTGCTGCAGTATATATTGATACAGACACCTGATAGGATGATAACAAGCTCTTAGTTACACCTGGATAGATTGCAGCCACTGGCTAGATTGTACTCCAGTTCCAATAAAAGTAATTATCTTCAAAGTTCTATTTTATTGTAGTCTGTAGTGCTCTTGCATAGGATTAGGTAGAGTACATTGGCAAGGCTAACATATATCTGTATCTTTGAACATATCAGCAATAACCCAAGTTGCTCAACAATGACTCTTGGCTTCAACAGACAACCCAAACAACAAGGTTGTCATAATTACAACCAGATAGGACACAACTTGCAGTCCTGCACTAACCTGTGTGTAGAAGGATGTGATCCTAAGAAACAGGCGGGAAAAGAGAGGTCAGATTAGAGGAAGAAATGCTCTCTGCTGACCAATCCACCTGTCCTCTTTGGATCCTCCCTATGACAAGGAATCACCCCCTTGTCTAGACCTATCATCCTTCATCTATTCCATGATCTCTTGAGTGATTCTGTTGCACTTTTTGGATTACAGCGTCACAATTATTTGAGATTATAGTGCACAGGGCATTTTCTTGAATACAGTCATATGTGAGGATATGAGTAGTATTTTATCAGAAGAGCCAGGATCAAATGAAAGCATGAGTATTGTCAAGAGATGGCTTATGATCACACATAGCTACTTAAAGATCAAGATAAAGGTCAACCAGATTAAAGATAGATAAAAGATGGATCAAAGATGATTTTATTGTAATTGATTAATTCTTCTTATACCTTCTACAAGGTTAATACCTGGGCTGCTATAAATGTCTTCTAGGACATTATAACATACTCCTAATTTGGTTAATTATTAATCTAGGTTTGGCACTTAACACACTGCAACCAATAGAATATCTTCATCTTCACCCAGCACAGGTGGCCCTTGCTGGCATGGAATAATTTAGTTACTTCAATATCACTCCCTACCTTCCTGAAATAATTCAAGCTCAATGCTTACAGTAGTTTTAAAAGCTATGGCAACAAGCAAAAATTCTTCAGATTTAAACAAAATCCAAGTCACATGAGATTCAGGATTCAATTAATTTAAATATTTTTGGTTAATAAATGAACTGTCAAACCAAAAACAAAATTTCACTAGCCCATCATACAAAATTATATCAAATATCAAGCGGTGTAGTTAAAACCATAAACAAAATGAACTGACACAACAACTGAAATGGATGGATGCTATTCCGGAGTATATTATAATCCAAGCAGGATTCATATGAGGCACCAACAGAAGGACTAAAGTGAAACAAAATTGGAGCAATATAGAAGCAATATTATGTTGCAAATGAGTTTCCAGACTTGCCTGCTAACGTATCTTACAATACACAGTGGGCGCTTGATGAGCTGCCCCTTGACATATCTAACGTTATGGATTAATCTGATGGCAATATCAAATGGCGGGTACTTTATCTTAATTAAGAGCGCTGCCAATTCAACCTGCTGACTCCTGCACAAGTTATTCCTCAGCTTCAAACCTTACATGTAACTTACCACTATGCCACCCCCTTGTGGCTTTCCCCATATAGCATATTAATCACAATATTCTACAATAAACAATACCTTATTCTTATTATTCTGTCCTTTCCTATTGGACTGTTGTCTTCCCCAATTCATCATACTGGATCCCCATTGGTCCAGTTGCAACAATTACACAAGCATAAAACAAAATAAACTCACACAAGATGTGTGGGCTTTGCCCATTCAAAGATGCAATCTGGGCTGATTCTTTGGTTGTATAGTTGTGTTGTGGTTCTGGACAAAGTTGCCCACATGCTGAACCTCTCTGTCCATTTTCAACCAAAGTTTGACATCTTCTTTATGAGGAGTCTCAAGCGGGAACCCCCGGTAGTTCAGGAGCAGTTGCTTATCATCTTGCACTGTGGACCATCCACACACCCGTATAGATGTAATCTTTGACAATGGACCTAACCTGGTGTCACTCATGAAGGAGAAATTCCACTCCCTATTGGACAATACCATGATCTGTACAGACAAATCAGGAATACACAATTAGAGAACTTAGGAAACTTGTGGATACCATTGTTGACTCATCCCACCTCATAGTTGAGGGAATCATTCAATGGAAAGAGCCTGCACACAGAGACTACCAAATCCTCTACCCCTTCCTCGAGTATCCCTCACTTCCTCCCCCCACGGCCGTGTTTCCTTTCAACACTGTCTATACAGACCTAATAAACCTGTGTTCCCCTAAAAGACACGGGAAAGTCAGTTCAGGGTCACAGATCCTCTTGTGCAGAACCTTGTCGGGATCGACCCCACAGTTTTGACAGTATAGAGTTTAAATACCTTTTTTAGCACTTTACTAAAAATTGTGCAAAAGCTGTGCTTAGAGGCTGCTCAGCCAGCCCAGGCAGCCAGCGCCAGTTTCTGGCTCGGAGTTACTCGCATCAAAAGATTTATTTTAAATGTTCAAATATACTACAATTTCGTTTTAGCTATAGCAGCCAATAGCCAGAGCCCATCAGGGCTGAGCCAAAGCATCCCTATCTGTGCTGACTGAACTGAATGCGCCCGCTTCCACGGCGACTTGCAAATTCATCAAATAAAACTAGGAAGATTGGCTGCCTTAAGTCCAGAGCTGTAAA